>CM076572.1:895140441-895615502 GCA_034641835.2 Pinus albicaulis | reverse complement strand
GATTGTCACTAACTCAAAGTCCCACCGTGATCGCCATTATGTTAGGGTCCCGTGATTTGGCCGATTGGCTAGCCAAATGACGATGTAACATCAAACGAAGCTTTGGAGCCCAAGGACCTAGCCTTCCTGGACTCAGAGAGGGCTCTCTCTATATGTGCAAAAGATGTTGGTGTGTTTACTTGCGGTGTTATGATATTAGGCTAGTTATGAAGTATGTTTTTAGTTTTTTGATTTTTTAAGTTTGTGAGGGATGAAACCGATCAAATACATAAACTGGATAACAAGATGTAGATAAATTGGGCTATGGGGTCAAACAGGTCAAGGAAGCTATGAGGTGATGATGTAAAGCTGCTGTAGGGCCGATTTGATTCACGGTAGAAGGGATCTTTGGGCAAAATGGGTTAAATGGACAACAAGTTGGTGAAAGACAAGGGATTTCAAGTGTAACTAGTTAATAGTAGACATAAACATGTAATAGCAAGCCATTAATCATGCTTAGTATAACTGTAAGCTAATTAATACATAGAAATCAAACATTCCAGCCATACATAGAGGTATAAGACCCTCTAACTTCGAAAAATGGCTATCAGACTTTGGGGAAAACACATGAGACAAACTAACAACTCATAAACTACGCCGGAACGCCTAAACATACTCTCTAAGTCATTGGGCACTTTGACAAACAAGTTTTCATAGTTTTAGGCAAAGGGCTAGATCGGGACTAGGCCTCCTTGGTTCAACAAGATGATCAACAAATCAGTCAAAGAGAAAATTTCATGGACAGAACTATGGGCAGCTTAATAGGTAGGTAGGGCAAACCATACATCCTACTCAACATACATAGAACTTATAAATAAAACTTAGCAACAATACCTTAGGTTACTAAAGAGCAGCTAAGAATTCTTTAGCATAACTAAGGGAGAATAAAACATCAAGCTATGAAGATTCAGAGATTTTGAGGTGCCTCCATGGGCATATCTCAAAATCAATCTTTACTGATCTATAGCAGCAAGAAAATATGTATTATGAATGAAAACTAGAAGACAAAACATATCAAGAGACACTATACCATTCTACCATGTCAAGGAATCCATCAACAAGCCTTCACCATTCCTCAAAAGCATCCAAGAGGCAGTCCAAAAATCATAACTCAAGTGTATTCTTCAAAGCTCATATGACCAATGTATTAATTCTTCTCTCAAGTTTAGCCTCTGATTTACAATGAGAATCATGGGATAAATAGGCTTGAGGAAGGAAAACCTCATGGAGCAACTAGCTATCCCATTGGCCAAGTCAAAATATCTAAACTTGTCCTCGAGGCTTTGCAAAGCCCAAGGCACAAAATATCCCATAAAATATCTAAAAAACTGCTAAAAATGGAAATTATATTGACTTTACATCATTTCCCAATGATAAAAATAGCTTAACGCACATTTGGGAAAAGCAGATTTTTGGAGTTCAAAAATTACAAAAATACTTCATATTTATGCCTAAAAAAGGTCCCCTGACTTGCTGGATGCAAATGGAAGCCTTCCCGATGTCGAAATGAAGCCTATGAGGGCTTTGAAAGCTTCCTCTATGTCTACTTTCCAAAGAATTGAAACCAACTCAATAGGAGGTCCTAAGTCATCCAAATTGTGTCTGTGTGCAAACCGTAAAATAGCAGATCACGATATGGCGTGTAATGTGCAATGAGGTTTGCTTTTTCGCGACCGAGGGCGAATGATCTTCTAAATGCCTAAACGAGACCTCGCTCATGGAATTATGGCATCCATCCAGATCATCCTCCTCCTTTGACAACTCATCAAACTGAAATGGCGTATTTATGAGTTTTTGGCGAAAACCCCAAAAATGCCAAAAAAACAAAAAGTTTCCGAAACAGGCCCAAATTTGGCATGCATGGCTCTCAAGGGTCCATAGAAACATGCTCCGAAGCTGAAGTCAAAATATCGAGGGCTGATATGCTTTTTTCTTCTTTCCGTGCTAGGCGCCTCTCCTTCAACTTCTTCAATTTTTCTTGTGCTACCTTCAATTTTCGCCTGGCAAATTGATTTAGCTTCCGAAAGTGAAGAGTCATTTTCCTCTGTAGCTCAAGACTCTATTCGCCCTCAAGTTTTTTCTCCAAATGCCGGTTAGCTCTCTCAAGCCGCTCTTTGTTTTCCCCACTTCAAGCCATGAGTGGCAAGAGAGGAAAGGCTTCAAATGAGCTGTTCTTCCCGCTTCCCTCTCGTTTCTCCGCTGCCTTCTAAGCCCGATGGTCCTAGCCCTCTTCGCCCAGGCCGGTCTTCCTCCTCTTCATCATCAAACTCGCCAATGAGCTCTTCAATTCTTACTTGCACCTTTTCTGCCTCCTTTTTATACTTGATCGCCCTTGCCTCATGAATGGCCGCATGATACTTCATTTGTTTGTTTTCAACCTCCAAGAAATGGTTGAAATTCCTCGCCCTTTGAAGATCTTCTTGTAACACCTCAATTTGCCCTTCTTTGTGAATGAGGAGGTTTTCAAGGAGGCGGGCCTCATTGTCACTATCATCACTTTGGATAGGGATAATAGCTAATTCACCTCCATGCTTTGCACTTTCTCCAATTTTACTTTTGCCTTTGAAAGCCAATCTGGCGCCTTTCCTCCTTGGCAAACTAGAAAGTGTCTTTTTGGCCAATTTCCTCTTACTAGGAACAATTTTGGTTACTGTTAAGGTGGCAGCTTCAGCTTGCTGTGCTTCATCAACTGTCTGCTGCTGTCCTTCACTTTCTATATGCTGTTGTCCTTCACTTTCTATATGCTGTTGTCCCTCAATATCTGCCTGCTGCTGTCCTTCAATATCTGCATGTTGCCCTTCATCACCTATCTGCTGCTGGTGTTCACTGCCCTCTATCACTTCCTGTTGACTTGGCTGTCCCTCAACATCCAACAGCTGCTGTTCATCAACCTCTAGCTGCTGCTGTTCACTGCCTTCTTTTTCTCCCTGTGGTTCACTTCCTTCTCCTTCTCCTTGTAGGCTTGGCTGTCCAGTAGTCATTTTGAGTTTTTTAGGTGTAGGCCTACTAGACAGAGGCACTGGGCGATGGACAGGCTGAGTAGGAGACACATGAACAGGAGGAACAGTGGCAAAGTCTGAATGGCTAATGAATGAATCCCATGAAACCCCTTTTTTCTCCAGCTGGTGTAAGAAGATAATCTTGATCAAGGAATGATGAAAGAGAGAAGGGATTTGCTGAGGTGGAGCCTTCCTTTGGACAGTAGAAGCCATTTTCTCTATGCTTTTGGACAAAAAGTATGGAAGGTTTAGCTGCCTGCTTCTGGTAAAATGCATCAACAAGCGGACATGATAGGCATAAATTTGGTTAAACCTCCCTTCACAAGTGAAATATCTCATTATGGCTTTCATCAGCGGAGCATAACTGTCAAGAAGATAGGAAAAAGGAAAAATAGCAGTGATGGTTTCCCTATGTTCAGGCTTGATGAAAGGTTTATAATCCTCTAGATCAAGATGAGCTTGTTTAAACCACTTTTCACCATGATACGGGATCTTGGTAGCCTTGGATACATACCTTGGGGAGATTTTGAAATCAAGACCCGCTAATTGGAAGTGTTTGTCCTTGAATCTCAAAGCACACAAATGTGTAAGTGGCGAAAAACTCTTGACTTCTTCTATCCTCTGGCAGAAATCAAGACAGCCTACTTCATGGAAATTGAAAAGCACTGATGGGTGAGCATTGATTTCTTCTATGGAGATAGGCTCATATTTCTTATGTGGACCGCTCCTGTGATCTCGCTTTGGAGGCATTCTGACTTTGACCAAACTTTGGAAGAGGCAAACTGCCTTCACTATGAAAAATGTTCTGCTGGATTGAAACTAGTCACTAGACTGTTTGGACAATTTAGACAATGTGGTTTGGATGAAATGCAACAATTTTTCTTTGAATAAACCACCTCTGCACTCTTTAAAAAAAAAAAACAGCCCTTCACCTCTGGATGCACTTCAGCCAGGCAAACTTTCTAATATGGTACCCTGTGTGAAAATGGGACAAACTCCTGTGTCAATTTCCTGTATAGAGTGTTAAGCAATCATAACCACATCTCTGTCTTCAATGTAAACTTGCAATCATCAACCACCTGTCCTTTAGAAGTAGCCCTATTCACCTTTAGAGTATCTCTGTCAACAATTTCTCTGCCTGATAAAATATGGTTTCCAGAAAAGGCAGACCCAAGTTAGGTGTAAAAACAATGCACAGTGCTTTAGGAAACACACCCTTTCACTTGTGAAGTTTAAGAAATCAAACACCACTTTTGTATCTCTGCCTCCAAAGTTAAATTCCCATCAACGAACTCTGCCCTTCAGTGTACTGTTCATCCTTAGAATCTCTTTGTCAATCAACTTTTCAAAATGATACAATATGGTGAAAAAGAGGGCAGACCTAGGCTAGATGAAAAATCAATACACAGTGCTTTATGAAGGACACTTTTTCTTGTGAAGTTAAAAGATCAACCATCACCTGTGTACCTCTGCCTCCAATGTTTAAATTTAACCACCAACAACTCTGTCCTTCAATATGCTGTTCACCTTTGGAAACTCTTTGCCAACAAACTTACAGTAGTGAAATACAGTGAAATAGGGGCAGATTACTAGAAGGGGCTTGTTGTGATAAGTGTTTTGATAACCCTGTTCTTCAGAAATGACCTTCCTCTTGAAAAATATCACAAACAATAGCCCTTCAAAATGACACCATATAGTGAAAGAAAGGCAGAACTAGGTTAGGTGACATATCAGTGCACCATGCTTTTTAGGAAACACACCCTTTGCTTGTGAGTTCAAAAGATCTATCAATACATCTATACCTCTGTCTCCAATGTTAGAGTTCAACCATCAACAACCTCTGCCCTCAGTGTTCTGTTCACCTTTGAAAATATCTGTCAACAACTCTTCACAGTAGTGACAAAATACAGTGAAAAAGGGGGGCAGTTTGCTAAAAGGTGTGCTTGTGAGAAAATGCCAACAATCACTCTGTTCTTGAAATCTTTGATGTCAACCAACACACCTAGCTCCTAGGAGGCTTATAATCATTTAACAATTCTGTCCAGTACAGGTGTGCCTACTTTCCACTGTTTTGCAACTCAAGCAAACTACCCCACATATGATTAGACTGTCAATACACAGTATTGGAGCAAAAACTGACAGAGTTTTTAGAAGACTGTGGAGCTTTAAGACAGGGGTTATATGAGTTTTCTCTTTTAAAACAATAAATGGTCCCTTATAAGTGCAACCCTCTGGTGATATTGTGAAAACCTCTGCTAGGATGAATAACACTTGCCAAATAGGTTTTGAACAACATAAAACAGTCAATCAACAGTTTTCCCTTGTAGCTTCGAGGTGGCTTTGAATAGCACGGCAAAATGTATGAGAAATACTTCTTAAGATTGATGAAAAACCCTTGTGCAGGACCGGAGTAGCATTACAAACCTTTAAAACCTGCGCGGCACTCCTTTGACACCAGCACGTCGCTCATGCAATGCTTGTCGGGTCGGCCTGTCGGGTGGTCGGGCGGCCTTGTACAGGCGCGTCGCGCCAACGTACAGGCACGTCGCGCCGACAAAGGTGGCATGTGTAAATTTTAGCCCAGGCACGTCGCGCAAAAACCCAGGCACGTCGCGTGGTGCAAAAACGTGCAGACTATGTTATTTCGACCAGAATCCTTCTTGTTTGATGCTATGGAGGCGCGGGCTCTATTTCAACCTTTGAAAATGACGTTCTTACTTTGATGCTTCAAACTTATATCCTTTTCAAAAAACACCCCAACGGTCACTTCATTTGAAAAGGTAAAACGGAACTTTGGTTTGGTATTTTGCAGAGTTTTTGTTTTGAAAAAACCTTTGATTCTCTTAACTTCGGTATGCTCAAAACTTAATTTGGAGAGCTGCCATACCTTTGAACACGTGTATATCATGGACTTTAGCACAGGTCTTAGAAGGGGGACCTCCAGCTTTGTCCTTTGAATGATGAGAGAGATGCATTTGTTCCAAACTCAAAAACTAACAATTTATCAAACTACTTCTTTGTCCACTTATAGCATTGTATACCTATTCATCATGCATTCTATAGCTCAACCTTGGCCACTGTTTTACTTTCTCAGTGATAATCCAGAGAAAATTAATCAGAATGTGTCAAAGAGCACTTTGACCAACCTTGGCGATTGTTGTGTTATTCAACATGAGATGGCCTGTGTCCTTCCGATGGATTTGATAATTGCTGCTTCCAGGTGATTCACAAGCTTCTCTCTGGACTGTAAGTGCACTCTTTTGATGACATGTTTTCATACTGTACTTCTCTGTTTACTCAAGAAGAGCTCCTTCAGACTTCTGGGCAAGGGATAGTGGAGTACTGTTTAACCTATTGCCTTTAAAGAAACTGCTCCTTGTGGTATCAATGCATGCATATGTTCAATATTGTCTCCTTTCTACTATAGGTACAGTTTGACAGACATTCTTATTTTGAATAGGAAAATCAACACTTTTGTATCATAAGCACTATCATTTACCTGTGCAATGACTTTTATTCAATTTCTTTGTGTCCTTTCTCTGCACTTTTTAGATCAATCAGTTTCCAACAACCTACCCTGGCTTCGGCCATCTGCTCATACATGGAGGAGGCTCTTCATCAGGTAAGGTATCTGAAGGTTTTTTGGCAAATCTGTTTGACACAGCTTTTCTCTGGAAGTGATGGTAAGTGAACCTCTTGAAAAACATCAATATTAGCACCTCTTCTTGCCAGCATCACTGTGTTTCAGCAGAAACCCTAGCCAAAGTGATATTGTCTCTCTGCACTGTTCTAGGGGTGACTGAGATATTTATCATTTGGCTTGGTCATCTCATGACATATTACTTGTCAAATCATCTTTGTGACTTATGGAGGTTAGTGCATTTTGAGAAACCAAGAACTTTCTTTCTGCCTGGGTAATGGCAGTTGTTGTCAGCATCTGTTCTATTTGATCTTGTGGATAAGCAGGGTACTTATGATTTGGAATTTTCACCAATGACATGCCTTTCTTCATTTCAACAATTTACATGATTTGAAAGCTTCAGATGACCTCCTTTATCAGACCAGACTCTTTTTCCTAGCATATTCCAAACTCTGTTCCTGTTATGACCATTACTCAAATTCATAAAACCTGGAGATATTTTTTCACTGTTCAATACAAAGCAAACCTGGACCTTTGCAATCTTCCAGGTCAATATTGGCCAGCGCCCTCTGCTTGTGGATGAAGGAGGCGCCCTAACCCTCTGCTTGTAAATGAAGGAGGTTCTGGGCCTTGACAATTTACCAGTTTGCTGAGACAGTGGTGACCCTTTCTTACTGTGATTTTCATGCTGGAAAGAGCTGTAAGGTCCTGATGAGTGAATTTTGTTTTGCAGCTTTATCTCAGGCTCATAATACATTTAGAAGCAGCTGTTCCTCTAACTGTAGATCAAGCATTTAATCCCGAGATGAAATTATATTTCCTGCCTTTGTAGAAACCATAGAACACTGTGAAAAACCTAACAGTCAGCTTGAGATTGGGGTTTATGCAGTGCTGAGATCTAGGGGATGTGAGTGGCGCGACTTAGGGCTGTTTGTCAAATTAATTTGCAAAGTAAGAGGTCAGTCATGGTAGGTCTGTTGCAGATGGAGGCTTTTTGGCTTTTTGATGATTGCCAAGGGTAAAATGTCTTAAAGCGCCACTTCCTACATAGGGGATACCTTTGAAACAGATGTGGATTTGCCTTTTTAAAGCTGGTGGGAAGATCAAGAAGGCTGAAGTTAGGTAGGATAGTGATAATGAGGTTTTGATTTCGACATGGGCGGACTGAAAAGTAGAAGGGCAAAAAAGTTTTAGGAGGGTTTTCTAGATGACATATTGACATAAGGAAATCAGCTTCTAGAAAACTCAGCTATAGATATAGTCATCACTAACATGTAAAAAAAAAAAATACTGATGGCTAACAGTGGCTCCATTTGGGGAGGGCAGCTCCTCGTCAGGAGGTGTCCAGAATTCAGATTTTTGGCTTATGAAGACCAGTGCCTTATCCATTGGCGCAAAATTTACCCTTCTCTTGATGTTATTTCTGAAAAATGACAGCATGGTTAACATCAAGGATACTTCTACCTACCCCACTATCTTTCCTAACATTTTTTCTTCTCTTTGGCGCATTTGAACTAGCAGCCTTTTGACAATGCATATTTTTCTTTTTTCAAAATGAACCTATCTATTTCTACTCTTATATCTGCCGGGAGTTCAGATTAAGCTGATGAACTCCTTCATTTCTCTACCTAAAACTAGATCAACTGTCAAGATTAAGCAGTTTGACAGGATTTCATTCTCTAATCTACAACATGAAATTTAAAAATGATCAAATCAGGATTAGGCAGTCTGATTTGTCATGCATTTGCGGCATAAAAGACAAGCTGCACGCAAATGTTATTTTGCAACAAAAGGAAAACTAGACAAGCGGGGCTAAGATGTACAATGTGTTTTTCATCCCTCGCTTCTCTCTTTGGTTCTGTTTTAGGCATGTGGAACCAGAATCTCTCCCTAATCTAAACTCTGTGATAAGTCAATCTTACACAATGTTGACTATCTTTTGCACTCACTAACTTATCAACAAATAAATTTAAACATGCTCAGCTATGATTAGGCTAGATAGCTGAACAAGACATTGAAGTACTAGTAGCGGCATTTAGACTTGCTCGCTTTCCGAAAGACTATTTTTTGGAACATGGGGCCTTGGTTCTATCTTCATTTGCCCTCTTTTCTACTTTTTACTGTTTTTGACTTTCCTATCTTTTACTGTTTTTGACTTTTCTATTTTTTCAATATTTCAAACAATGGTATGTACAATGACTGAAAGTGTTTCAAACTCAAAAATCTTGGAAATGACGGAATTTCAGCATCTTATCCTCGTAAGGATCTCCTCTCACCCTTGGCCCACTTAACTCCTGAAAAGAAAAATTTGGGAAATTTTCTCTCTCTAACATAACATAGGGATTCATGCAAGAATATCTAAACAACCCGGTATCCTCCCTTTGTACCTCTCTGAATATCTGATTTCCACTCCTTTCCTTACTGTATGTTGTCTTCAGGTAATGTATGTACTCTCGGTAATTCTTGAAATAGATAATGACATCATCAAGGTATGCAAAAACACAGAAATTTAAAACTGGGAACATGGCTTTCATGAACAGATTTCTGATATTGGGTGGTTTTGAAATTTTGAATTTGAAATCAGATCTACCTCCCGCAAACTGGAAAAAATCTTTTAGTTGTCTACTTTGCAAAGGAATCTTATGATTATGATCTGAAACATCATCTTGCAAGAATACATGATCAAAAGCACTTTCAATTGGTGAATCATGATCTTGGGTAGAAAAAACATGATTTTTGTTATATGGAGATGCAGTATTATTTCTAAAATCAAAGCAGACTCTATGGCCACCAGTTTTATCCTTGATTATTTCAGTTTGTTTTTGTTGGTTGTGTCTTGAGGAAAAGGTAGTGACACAATGTTTTCCCTTGTTTTTTCTGTAGAAATTAGTATTCTGCATGAGATTCCTGATTTTAGCATTTCTAAGTTCTTCATGAAAGGACAAAATATGAGCCAATTTCAGTAGTTCAGGTATGCTGGGATTATAACTGTCATCCTTGCTCATCAGAAGTTCATCTGGCATTTTTTCAAGATGTTGAGCTACTGAGGTTATGGTCAAAGTTTTATTTGCAGTAGGAGGGTCACATGATGGTAAATCTTTGAGGTATGGTAGAAACATTAAACTCCCTTGCTCCCGGGTTCCAAACAGGTTTATAATGTGTAGGTCTTCTAAAGCTTTTACCTGAAAGAAATTTCCACAAGTTACTGCTGGTGTTTGACTAGAGCTAGAGAAATTTGCTTGATAGTACATGAGGGTTTGTGCTTCTTGCTCTAATCCTACTTTGGAGAGGGGAAACTTACTTTCCTCAAGACACAGCTGTTCATGATCATGGTAGTTTTGAGTGTCCAGTTCATCATAAGGCACCAGGGACAACTGATGTGGTGGATCCAAGTCTATAATGGTTTCTTCTGACTCTTCCTCCATGTTTACATCCATATGCATAATGAAAGAGTTTAATTCGGAACGCAAAGATCACATTGGAATGTTATCTGGTCTATCTTGACTGCTAATCATGTATTTCATGTGTGATTCGTGGTAGAGTATCCTGGTCTGACCAAACACAGGAATGGTGGCATATGACATGTCCAGTTGGATATTCCCTTGAAGTTTGGCTCCCCAAGATCTGGATAGAAGCATCCCGTACTTGGGAGGAATGTCCGCCACTACTATATCCATGATTAGATGTTTAGCGGGTATTTGGGATAGACTAAAACAAAGGTCTTTGATCAAACCCAGGCATTGGACTCTGCTTGAATCAAATGAATACAAGTCTTTGTATGGCCTTGTGATTTCCAAGCCTAATCTCCATTACTACCTTCGGCATAAGATTATGCGAGGCGCCGGAGTCTAGCATGGCATTGTGGAGGATTTGGTCGTGGATGTTTAGGCTAATGTAAAATGGAAGAGTAACTCCCTCTTGGAATTTTCCCTCTACCTTTGGACCAAACAGTACTTCAGGAATGTCATCAGTGAGATTAACAGTGTTCGCATCATTCAACTTTAAAATACCTTGTGAACAAGCCTGTGTTGGGGGGGAAGATTTGCAAATGGCTATTTATATTTCAGGAATATGATTTTGAAATCATAGTTAAGCCAGGAAGGCTGAATGCGGTTCCGGATCATCTGTCCCACATTGCGACGGGCGAAGAACCTACTAACTTGGAGGAAGGATTACTGGATGAGCAGTTGTTCGCCATTAAGGTCGTTGACGCACACTTTGATGATATCATTCAGTTCCTGACTACATAAGTGGCCCCCTCAGAATATTCGGTACAACAGAAGAAGGAGTTGGTTACTTGGGCGACAGACTTTACTATCATCGCTGGCCAATTATACAAACTAGGCGCTGATGAAGTACTACGCAGGTACGTCCTGGAACATGAACGACATGCCGTCTTGGCGGAGGCGCATGAAGGCGTCGCAGGAGGCCACTATGCAGGAAAGGAAACGACACAAAAGATCTTGAGAGTTGGGTTATGGTGGTCTACCCTACACCATGATTCTCACGACTATTGTAAATCGTACGATACATGCTAGCGGATAGGATGACCCTCATGAAGAGATGAAATGCCATTGCAACCTCAAATAGCTTTGCAGGCCTTTGACAAATGGGCCATTGATTTTGTAGGACCAATCAATCCTCCAGGAAAGAAGACAGGTGTGCGCTGCATTATTACTGGAATTGACTATGTCACTCGATGGGCTGAAGCACAAGCGGTAAAGGATTGTACTGTAGATACTGCTGCGCACTTCATCTTTGAGAAAAATCCTGACCAGATTTGGATGCCCAAAGATCATGATGAGCGATAGAGGAACACACTTCGTTAATGAAATTATCCAAGCCTTGAATGAGGAATTCCAGATCCATCACACAAAAAATACACCGTATCATCCACAGGAAAATGGAGCGGTCGAGGCTTTCAACAAAATATTAGAACAGGCATTGACCAAGGTCTGCAATGTCGATCGTAGTGATTGGGACGTACACATCCCCTCTGTTCTGTGGGCCTATTATACGACTTGAAAGAAGCTAATGGGAAGGACCCCCTTTCGGATGGTCTATGGAAAAGAGGCCATTATGCCAATAAAATACATTATTCCTAGTCTACGTATCGCAGCATTTACAAATATGGCAGAACCTGACATCATGGAAGAATTCCTTGCACAGCTTTTGGCATTGGAAGAAGATCGGTTCATTGCTAACTTTCATCAGCAGGTTCAGAAGGTTTGCGATAAAGCTTGGTTTGATCGACATATTCGCTAAAAGACATTCATAGAAGGTGACCTAGTCCTCTTATACGATAGCCAGTTTGCGAAACACCCAGGGAAATTCTGAAAACACTAGCTTGGTCCCTACACTGTTAAGGAAATCACGGATGGTGGAATAGTCAGGTTAGCTACCCTGCGCGGTGACATGTTACCAGGATATGTCAATGGCAGTCGGCTCAAACCATACAGGGTTAAATGACTATATGTCCGGAATAGTTGCCTCAGGAAAAATCGGCCCACCAGGGATGGGGTGCTGAGGCACGAATGGGATACGCACGCTGATCAGGATAATCAAGCATCTCTAGGGACAATTGGCGGACCTGCGGCCACAGTGACTCGGGACGAGTCACAAGATTGTGTTGGGGGAATGTTGGAACAGGGTCTCTTGCAAGCTGCGAAATGGGTACGATTTTGTGTATTTTTTATTATATTTAGTCTAGCGCAGGGGTTTTGGGGTGGGTCAAAGCCCTGAAAGAATTGTAATGGGTCAAAGGGTAGACCTAGAGTTCGAAAACCATGGTTTGCGGACCATAGGAAAGATTAGGCTAGATTGTTATAAATAGAGGGATGCTTTGAATGATAAGGCAAGAAGATAATGAGATCTTGATGCGAATTGTGGCTTAGTAGATCTGTTTGGGTTTTTGGGGAAAAGACTCCTGCTGTGTGCAGACCCTGCTGCTGTGTGCACAGGTTGGGTTTGGGTATTGTAAGAAGGAACTGAATCTATGTGTACTGTTCATGCAAATCTGTGATAGCTACTGTATTATGCATATTGTGTGTTAAGTGGTGAAAGTGCTATGTAAGTGTTTCTACTGCATCTGGGTCTGTTTTGTTATGTTTTATGTAATGCTGCACTACTATTTTAGAAGTATATGATTTTTTGAGCACAGTAAGTATATTTGACCTTGTGCACGTGGATGCGAAGGAGATCTATAGATTTGGTTCTAAGATAGGCGATCTGGTCATTATAAATCCAGACACAACTCTGCTTGGCTTACCTATCCTCTCTCAAGGGGAGGAAACCCGGTTCCAACACCCACCCATACTGCTTCGGGTGAGACTTTGACCTGTGCAAGCAGGTCACTGCTGAAAGGGCCAGTAGTATAGGGGTTTGTTGGCAAACCTTAACCTCCAAACCTGGGTCAGGACCCCTCGAGCCAACACACCTTTTCTTTGCAAATGGACACAATACAGATAAAAATGAAGTTAGAGGAAGAAGATAGATCCCTGGCCATATTTTTTCCTAGATGTACCAGGAAGCACCCAAGAAATGAATGTCCACTGAATTTCATAGAGGTTTGCTTAGTCTGTGAGGAGAATCGTGCCATAGAAAAGTGTCCCTCCTTACCTGGACTTAAATTTGTATATCAAGGTGGGGAAGCAATGCTAGAGCCACTCTGTTTCATCAACCAGAGAAGGCCTTAAGGCCCTCAGTCATATCAACAAGGTATGTAGGGTGCACCTTACTCTTACTATCACAACAATCAGAGTGCACCCGTGCAACCTTGGTACACCCCCACTCCTCCATCTTGGTCTACACCTCGTACTTGGCCTTACAACCCTTCATATCATCCTCATCTAGTAAACCAACCTTTCTAGTAGTATGTTCCACAACAACCTCAGTGGAATAATCCATCACAAGGGTGGAGGCCTCAAAAAAATCAGCCACCTGCTCTAATGCCTCCACCCGAACCTCAACCTTGGCTTACTCATGATGCTCCACCTAGGCTACCCCAAATACCTACAAAGGGAAGAAGTTATTTTCCTTCTTAGATGGGTTCAGTGGGTACAATCAAATTGAAATCAGCCCTGAAGACCAGGATAAGACTACTTTAACTTGCCCATGGGGTACCTTTTCTTATAGAGTCCTACCCTTTGGGTTGTGTAATTCCCCAGCTACCTTCCAAAGAGATGTCATGAGCATATTTTCTGAGTTAGTCCATGACTCTGTTGAAATCTACAAGGATGATTTCACACCATATGGGGATGACTTCCAAGAAGCTCTCTCCAATTTGGGTAAAGTAATAAGAAGGTGCGTTGAGATGCATCTCTCCTTGAGCCCATAAAAGTGTGAGTTCCTGAAGGAAGCAGGGGTTGTATTAGGACACTCCATATCCCAAGCAGGAATACAGGTAGACCCGAAAAAAATCACTATCATCAAAAGGTTACCTACTCGTCAAAAGCAGAAAGATTTCAGGAATTTCTTAGGCTTAGCTGGTTACTATAGAAGGTTCATCAAAGATTTCAGCAAGATGGCTTCACCATTATTTGGGTTATTGGCCAAATATTATGAGTTTATTTGGTCTGGTCCTTGTCAAGAGGCTTTTGAGCTCATTAAGAGAAATTTGACTACTGCCCCCATCCTCCGAGGTCCAAATTGGACTCTACTTTTCCACATCCACACTGATGCATCTGACAAATCTATAGGGACAACATTAGGACAATTAAAGGACAAAATCCCTTATGCCATTTATTTCATCAGCAAGAATTTTTCAAAGGCTGAGTTGAATTATACTGTTACTGAGAAGGAGATGTTAGCCACTGTCCATGCGTTGAACGAATTTAGGAATTATATAACTGGATATTAGACCTTTGTTCACATTGACCATGTAGCCATAAAGTATTTAATGAACAAACAAAATGTGAACGCTAAGATAATTATATGGTTGTTACTTTTGCAGCAATTTTATTTGACTATTGTTGATAAACCGGGAAAAGAGAATGTTGTTGCAGATATTTTGTCCAGGTTATCTCTCCCTGCAGGTGAGGAAGGAATGGTGGAAGACTAGTTGCTAGATGATCATCTCTTTGCTATATCATCACTCTCACCATGGTTTGTTGATAAATCCAACTACTTGGTTGCTAGGAGACTCCCTCCTAATATTTCATTCAGGGAGAGGAGCAGAATCATCAGAAAAAGCACCCCTTTCACATGGATTAGGGGAAACCTTTTCAAGCTAGGCCCTGATCAAATCCTAAGGAGATGTGTGAGGGAGGAAGAATTTTTTAATATCCTCTCTACATGCCATGACAACCCATGTGGAGGCCACTTTGCTACAAAGAGAACTGCTTACAAAGTTTTGCAGGCAGGATACTATTGGCCTACCCTTCACCAAGATTCTAGAAGATACACCAGCAGGTGTGACCAGTGCTAAAGGATGGGAAGACCCACAGGGATGAAATTCCTTTACACCCTCAGGTGACTCTTGAGCCATTTGATAAGTGGGGTATGGAATTTGTTGGGCCTATCGATCCGCCATCCAGACAAAATAAGTATATCATAGTCTACACTAATTACCTGACAGATTGGGTTGAAACAAAAGCAATGAAGGTAGAAACCAAGGAGAAAGTAGTATAATTTCTGAGGGAGAATGTGTTTTACAAGTTTGGATACTACAGAGAAATAGTCAATGATCAGGGAGCACAATTCACCTCCCACCTCATTGATAATATTTTGAGGAAGCACAAGATTAAGCATAGAATTTTTACTGCCTATCACCCTCAGGTGAATGGTCAAGTAGAAGTAACTAACAGAGCTTTAGAGAGCATCCTCACCAAGGTTGTGAGCAACATTAGAAAATATTGGGCAGACAGATTGGTAGAAGCTACTTGGGTTTACAGCACTACTTGGAAGACAACAACATGATTCACTCCCTAGGAACTAGTCTATGGTAAGAAGGCTCTACTTTCAGTTGAGTTTGAATTCAATAATTTAAGAATGGTAGTTGAATTAAATCTAGATCTATCAAATGCCCAAAAAGAGAGGTTGCCACAACTAAATGGATTGGATGAGTTCAGAATGCAAGCACTTCTTCACATGGAGGCAGTTCAGCTGCAAAGGAAGGTCTGGCATGACAAGAACATCAAAGAAAATACCTTCCAAGAAGGAGATTGGGTGCTATTTTATGATTCAAGGTTTAAGGGTTTCAAAGGCAAGCTGATGACAAGATGGATGGGACCTTACACAGTGGAAAAATGTTTTGATAATGGCGCAGTTCAAATTAGAACCGTAGATGAGTGTTGAAGATTGCAACAAGACAAAGTGAAGGAGGCATCCTGAAACATCATTCCTAATCCTAGTTGGAAAATAATCACCTAAACTAGGTGGGGCCCACACAGGTGATTTTTGGCGCAAAGTCTATTTTTAGACATGTAGATCATATTATATGAGTTTCAGGATGATATTTGTGGATGGTTGGTCAAGTTGGAAAAATATATGGACTTATATTTTTAGATATATTGGGTGGAATCTATTTTTAGATTGCCAGTCTAAAAATAGATATGTCGAATATTATTAGCTCTTAATAATATTTGGACTCTAAACATTATCTTATTCTCTTGGAGCACTTCAGTTAAGTGCACAGATGTGGCACAGGAGCTGACAGAAGGAATTACGCTATTCCTGAGGGTTTATTGGAGCTATTGCATGGAGGACTTCAGTTAGAACTCATGTGACAGAGTTTGGTGGAGTTGTAGAAGTAGTTGGTGGAGTTGTGTTCAGTTTAACTCAGTTAGACACAGTTGAGCTAGTTGTATATAGTCTAACTGATTGATACACTAGTGAGAGTGGTGTGAATTAATTATTAATTAATTCACTAAATATTAACTCATTAATCAACTGAAGAATACATCAGTTAACTACAGTGCATGGACAGTTTCAGTGGAGACCAGTGGAGAGGTAGGTGAAAGAGCAAGTGTGACTATCAGTTGTGACTATAGTGTTGCATTGTTTGCACCACACATTCATTGGAGATGCCAATGAGGATTGCGCAGTCAATATAGGATGGATTCGAGTTCATTCAGAGCCATTCTTTAGCGAAGTTACGATGAAGCGAGGCTAGCAGGTGGCAAAGATTGGTGCATGGATTTGCAAGATCGGGCCTGATTAGTGTGTAGCGATTGTATTGTACTAAGAGCTTCATATGATCAGCTTTGTATGAGGATTGTTACATGATCTCTATAATGATATATATATATATATATATATATATATATATATATATATATATATATATATATATATATATATATATATATATATATATTTGATTTTAACCAGTTTTCTAGTTAAATCACTGTGTTAATGTGTGTGAATTTTTATGGTTTCATGTGTGCATTGCAATTGTGTTAATTTCCGCATGTGATGATCAATGGTGGAATAGATTCTGTATTGTGCATGAAGTCAAATAGTGTCTGATCAGGAGAATATTAGACATATAACATATCAGTTATATAATTTCTACATGGGATCAGAGCATTTGATCATCAGAGGAGATTGCAATTATTGAAGTGATTGAGTTTTGTGCTGGTGGAATTTGAATTTGCTGTAGTGTTTTCTTGGTGTCGAAGTTGAGCATTCATTGAAATGCCTTTCAACGGATTGCGATTCGAGTATGCCCTTGAGGGTAGCTTGAATTATATTTCATGGAAGGATAGGATGGAGGTGGTGCTGGAGGATAATGGGTTGAAGGAGTTCATAGATGCAGAAATTCCTAAACCGGGTTCTAGCGATGCAGCCACACTTGATGCATGGAAAAAAAAGGTAGAAAGGTGCCGAATGATTCTTTTGGAAGGTGTGAAGGATCACATTTTGTCCAGCCTTCATGGTAAAGCCACTCCATTCTTGATGTGGAAGGCTTTGACAGAATTGTTCCAAAGCAGAAGTGACCAGAGGAAGTTGGCGCTTAAAGACAAGCTTAGGAAAATAAAAATGGAGAAGAATGACACTATTCCGGTATACTTGACAAAGTTTTTCCACTGCAGGGATGAGCTTGGGAGTGTAGGAGTTAGTGTGGATGAAGAAGACTTGGTGAGCTTGGCTCTCCTTGGGCTTCTGAAGAGTTGGCATAGCTACGAGGACTCTGTCAATGGTCGGGAGAAACCGCCAGGATGGGAGCGACTTTGGTCAGATCTTGTGCAGGAGGAGATAAGGCGGAGTAACAGGGATGGCTCTTCATCAAATAATGATGATGAAGAGGATTGCGCTTTGGCTTCCAAAGAAAGGAAAGGGAAGGGGAAGAAAAATCCTTCTCAATCTGGTGCAGATGGCAAAGAGCATGACATTTCCAAAGTGAAGTGTTTTCACTGTCACGAACATGGGAATTTCGCCACACATTGTCCACAGAAGAAGAAGAACAAGCAAGCTGCTGGAGCTGTATCTGGTGAGGCTCTTGCCTCGCAATTTGAGCTGGACTTCTCATTGATCGCATGCATGGTGTCTAGTGCATTGGGATCGGGGTGGTACTTTGATAGTGGTGCTTCCTTTCACATGACGGGAGACGTGAACCTTTTCAGTTACTTGGTGGAGAAAGATCTCCAGTTGCATGTTGAGTTGGGCGACAATGGACGATACAATGCGACCAGCATTGGTACCATTACCTTTCAGAGGGAGTCAGGTAAACTCATTATTTTACAAGATGTAGTGCATGTTCCAGGTTTAAAGAAGAATTTAATCTCAGTTGCAATGTTAGAGGATAAAGGGTATGCTGTTGTATTTAGTGAAGGAAAAGTTTTCCTTTGGCATAAAGAAATAGGAAAAGTCAAGAAGGTTGGGATTTGAGCTAAGAATATCTACAGACTTGAAGTAGATGGGATTTCTACGGAGCTTCCTACTATTGGGAAGTGCAAGAAAGACATGCAATTGATGCTTGAGAGGGAGCAAGTTTTGCATGCAGGTAAGAGTGAACCTCTGGATGTGGAGCAGCCGCAAGATGAGGATCATGGAGTGGGAGCAACCACTCATGTATAGAAATTTCATGCCAGATGGGCAGAGGGAGTGCATGTAGCTATACCACCAGGTGAGAGGTGGGGCGACATGCATGGGTAATCCCAAGAATAAATTTCTGGGCAGGATTCATTGAGATGATGTGGATCTCATGAATTGAACCTGGCTACGAGGTGCCCACAGAGCAACAGTAGCATGATCAGTTGGATTGATGCAGGCAGATCAAAGTGACAGTGTCAGATACTGGAGCACGATTCAGAGTTGACAACAAGTGCAGAGTGCATGGGTGCAGAGTTCAACATCGCAGTGATTCCTGAAGACATGTGTAGTAGCTAAGCAGAAGTCAAAGACTTTGATGATAGATGCATTATACTGATTCAGTTTTTTTTGGAGGCTATTTAGTTTTGGAAGTGTTACAGTAAGAGTTGCAGAGCAGATGCATGGAGTTGCAGGGCACTTGCAAAGGTTGCAGGGCAAATGCATGGAGTCGCATGTCGCATGTAAAGATAGTCCTTTCTTGTTGAGAGGGAGTGCTGAAGATTGCGACAAGAAACAGTGAAGGAGGCATCCTGAAACATCATTCCTGATCCTCGTTGGAAAATAATCACCTAAACTAGGTGGGGCCCACACAGGTGATTTTTGGCGCAAAGTCTATTTTTAGACATGTCTATCATATTCTATGAGTTGCAGGATGCTATTTGTGGATGGTTGGTCAAGTTGGAAAAATAGATGGACTTTTATTTTTAGACATATTGGGTGGAATCTATTTTTAGATTGCCAGTCTAAAAATAGATATGTCGAATATTATTAGCTCTTAATAATATTTGGACTCTAAACATTATCTTATTCTCTTGGAGCACTTCAGTTAAGTGCACAGATGTGGCACAACAGTTGACAGAAGGAATTACGCTATTCCTGAGGGTTTACCGGAGCTATTGCATGGAGACTTCAGTTAGAACTCATGTGACAGAGTAGTCAGGAGTTGTACCCGCTTAACTCACTCGGTATTACGCTGAGCTAGTTGTATCTAGTCTAACTGATTGATACACTAGTGAGAGTGGAGTGAATTAATTAGTTAATTAATTTATAAATAATAAATCATTAATCAACTGAAGAATACATCAGTTAACTACAGTGCATGGCAGTGTCAGTGGAGACTAGTGGAGAGATAGGTGAAAGAGCAAGTGTGATTATCAGTTGTGACTATATTGATGCATTGATTGCATCCAACACTCAGTGGAGATGCCAATGAGGATTACAAACAACCAATATAGGATGGATCTTAGGTTCATTCGCAGCCATTTCACAGGATTGCGTAACAAAGGTAGAAGTGAAGGTGGCGAAGATCGTATGCATGATTTGAAAGATCATAAACCATTAGTGTAGCGATTGTATTGTACCGAGAGCTTGACATGTTCAGCTTTGTATGAGGATTGTTACATGATCTCTATGACATATATTATATACAGATAGTTGGGGTTTTTAGCTTCAGGATTTCCCATTAAATCACTGTGTTAATGTGTGTGAATTTTTATGGTTTCATGTGTGCATTGCAATTGTGTTAATTTCCACATGTGATGATCAATGGTGGAATAGATTCTGTATTGTGCATGAAGTCAAATAGTGTATGATCAGGAGAATATTAGACATATAACATATCATTTATATAATTTCTACAATGAGGAACCCTTTCTTGTCAATGGTCACAGACTTAAAATTTACAAGAAGCCTTTGTGAAGGGCATAGTTAGTAAATTCAATAAGCATAGAGGTGTATGTGATGGGAAAATACATAGTTTCCCACACCTCCTAAACAAAAAAAAAAGAAAAAAAATAAAAAAAAAAGAAAAAAAGAAGAAGAAGAAGATCCATGGGTGAAAACCTCTCTGAGACACCCAAGGCAAGCTTGTGGGTTTAAAACCTTAATGGAGGCAACTCACTTGCTTAAAAAAAAAGAGAAGAAAGAAGAAAAAAAGAATAAATATCCATGGGTGAAACCTCTTTGAGGCGCCCAAGGCAAGTCTGTGGGTTGAAAACCTCCATGGAGGTAGCCCACTTGCTTTAAAAAAAAAACAAAAAATACATTTGCATCTTTGTGTTTTCTATGTTTTTTGTTTTGCAGGTCATTAATGGTTTCTGGAAACACAAGGAAGCATTCATGTTCTTTTCCCTTCTTCTATTTTACTATCCATCCCATCATTCACTCCATTCATTTTTATAACTTTCTCCATCACCTCCATACATCACATTCCTCAATTCCTGAGCACAATGTAGCAAGGAAAGCAAGACACAGACTGCTACAGACATCAGGGAATTCCTACAGCGTAGACATCTATTCTTAAACAACAAGAAAAAAAAGGGAGGAGCTCATGAATCAGACCCCAGGAGAGACAAGAGTTCCACCCATGGCATCTAGAGCAACCCCCACACAATATCTACAACGGGAAGTAACATCAAGGAAAGATCAAAAACTCACTCAGAGAGCTGCTCATTCAACAAGTTACTCACTCAGAGAAAATAAAATAGTGAAGAACGCATCATCTAAAAGGCTTGTCTCCTTTATCTAGCTCCTGCAAACGCCTTGGAAACGACAAGTAAAGTTAGGTATAGATTCTCACCCCTCGCTATGCATTCATAATAACCGGAAGTAATTAAATTTCTAGACTAAAAAAATAAGAGGCAGAAAGGTGGCTAGTTAACTTGGCCACCACCGTGAGGTAGGACTGCAAAAAAAAAAAAAACTGGAAGTACATGCTACCTAGGCCAAAAAAAAAAAAAAAAAAATCAGTTGGAGTGGAGGAGAACGAGGGGAGGAGACACGTAGTATCAACCAATTAACAAGAAGAGGAAACAACTGTCTACAAAAGAAACTGGAGCTGAGTCGAGTTAAATAATCACTCTAAAATTAGTTGCGCAATCTAATAAAAGGAGATCCCGTCTCATCCAAACCAGTAAATTGAGAATTTTTTAGGGAAAGAGACTGAAGGGAGCCACATCACAACAATACCGATCCTTAGCCGCATATTGTGGGACAACATGCAGCAGCAACAACAGAATAGCGTCACCCTACCCATGGCCTGGTCCTCTTTTGTAAATATGAGCATAGAAGATTTTATAGTAACCCAAACAAGGTCGAATTCCACTTCTAGCCTTAAAGAAGAAGAAGAAGAGCCAGAAGAAGAAGAAGATCTAGAAGAAGAACCAGAAGAGGAAAAAGAAGAAGAAGAGGAAGAGACAAAGGGCCAAGGAAAAAATGAAGAGATGGCCATAGAAGTTATAGAGATAGCAAAAAATGGGCAAGAAACAGACTCACAACACAACACAACATCCCCTCAATACAAAGAGGTAGTTTCCACCGTAGCTCCTCTGAGTGCAAAGAGAAAAGGGCAGAACTCTATGTATTTCAGAGTTGACAAGAGCCAGAGAGAGCTAGAAACTCCTCCCATGAGCCATATTATCATTGATGAATCACCAAGGGAGAAGGAAAGAATCGAAGAAATAGTTCTGAAGGAGTAGCTGCAAAATGCAAAAGCAAAGAATGTACCACTGATGTAGTAATTGCATCAAAAAGGGGAGCAAGTAGCCACCATGGCAGACTTATGCATAGAAGCCCTTCAGCATAGATTCTCTTCTAACTCATATGTTGTGTACCTCAAGGAGGAATGGCTCCTATTTCAAATAAAAAATCTAGCCTCCCATGGATCACTACCTTTCCAAGATTGTAGGAAATTCATGAATTTATACAAGAAAGCTAACATGACTGATCAGGAAAAGATGGCAGAGTTTTATGTGAATAAACTTGTGCTAACAAATTTGGATACTTGGGACCCCAATCCTACAATGGGGGATATGTAGTTGATGGCTCTAATCTCTTGGATGATGAATGAGGACACTAGAGAAAAATAAATATCGAGATTCATGAGAAGAAGAAGCACATAACCCTTATATATCAGAACCTAATTGTTCAGCCCAAGAGGAGTGATCCTTAACCATCGAGAGATTGAAGGGGACCCTGCACTGGTTGAAAGCTACCTTCAGACTCAAACCCAAGCGATAGGCCAATTTGATGATATTTCTAGGCATATAGAAGATGAGTGCATTATGGCTAGCCAGAGGAGATGGAACAACCTCCCTCATAGCCTGAAGAACAGGGAGTACCATACTCGAGAAAGACTGAGGGGTGCATTGGAAAGGGCACCATTATACAAGAGGGCCATGCAGGCTAAAAAGATACAATGATTGGGACTAAATATCAGCCCACCTTTGCTACCGGGACTGAATGATGAAAGTCACACATATGCACAAGATAGAGAATGGGAGAATGTAGAAAAGAATAATGGTTTTTACCTCCTTGGGGGAATTCCCACACTTCTTCCTCAGGAAATCAGGGGGGATTTCAAAGCCTTGAAGGAAATGCAGGAGGAGGATTAGTTGATAAGAGGATGAGCAACCATTCGATAGGGGGGTGATGATGAGCTCCATCATTACACATATTTAGAGGGGTTAATCGTCACCTTTTTTCCTTATTAGATCTCTTTTTCTTGAATTTTTATTATTATTTGGTTTTATGATGCTAGTATAGGTGGTGATTAAGGCTAACATACTCTGAGTGCCTAATATGAGGTTGAGTGCAGAAAATCATGAATTATTAAGCATTTTTATAAGGATTTTATCATAAAGACTTGGAGTAGACAACAAGGAGAAATTATTGGAGGATTTTCCACCCTCCTTAACTCTCAAAGGCAGCCAAAGGATCCCAAATATTCTATCCAACAATTCTAACTCCAAAGGCATCCAAAGGATCCCAAGGATTATCTCTAGCAATTCGAACTCCAAAGGTAGCCAAAGGATCCCAAGGATTCTCTCTAGAAATTCGAATTCCAGAGGTAGCCAAGCAACTCAAAGAGGAGTGCACCCAATCTTTTTTTACTTGGAGTCAAGTGGACTCAATCACCATTTTCTAGGGAGCTATTGGTAGCTACCCTGTAGAATAAATAGAGCAGAGCTAGAGCTAGGAAGAGTTAGTCAATTCCAGTAAATTCTAGTTGGAACTTTGTTGCAAGCTATTGAGCTTATTATTTTACTTAGTGATCAAAATTTCAGATATGTATGAGGTTATTCTTTTATGAAATGAGCATACTGATTTCATTTTACTAATTTAAGTTTTAGAGAGCTAGGCTTGTGGGTTAGGGCCCAATCCATGTGCCTTAGCTTCTCTGTTGTTACCATTCTTTCCTTGCTACCATTAAGCTAGCTTTCTTTCTGTGATTCAATTAGTTCTGCTTTTAATAGTTTTGCTTCCAGTGTGCTGCTTTAGTTCATTTGCTTGTGAGTATTAGAATAGAGGAAAAACTCCAAAAGTTGTGGTCAAGCCTCCTCATCTCATCTTTGTCAATAGAGTTCAAGTAGGGTACACCTTCCCATAGGCCAAAAATTGCTTTCTGTTTGAGTTTAGGGAAGAAATTTCATTGCCAAGTCCGAGTCTCTCTTTCACTGTTTTTATCACGCATTTTTGTCTGCTTTCTGTGCATGAATCTGTAGGTGTGTTACACTTCTGAGCACTACTGGGGCGCCTCCATTCCCTCTTGTTTTCCGATTCTTTTTACTGTTGAACCCAACTTTTATTCCCAAAAACACTTAAAAACCCTTCATCCTGCCTCATTCCTTTGTCTTTTGTTATTCACGATTGCCTTACCTTCTTAACACAAGATGCTTGAAAACCATTGGAATTCGACCTTCCGCCCTTACTCCTCGAAATTCTCACTACCTTACATTGCAATTCGCAAATCACAGTGTTTAGTTTACTTCTATTAACACTTATAGCTTCCCGACACCGATTGTGATATTTTCCACATCGCAAATCGCTCACCGCAACCATTTCCCTTTTCTTTAAGACCTACCGCTCCAAACGCCGATTCCGAACTCCGTTGCATCGCAAATCACACTTCCATGTGATTCTCGTTAACACTTTATGCTTCCAAACCCTGATTGCAAAATATCGCAATCAAATTTAGGTACCGCACATAAACCATTGAAAAACATCAAAAAACTCGAATTCCACCCTTTTTCCTCGAATCTCCCGCTACCGTACATTGCACTTCGCAAACCACAACATTTCCCTATTTCCTTTAACACTTATCGCTTCCGAACGCCGATGCGTTATTGCCGCCGTATCACAGGTCGCTCATCGCAACCTTTTTGTTTCTTTCTTTAGCACTCACTACTCCAACTCTGCGATATTGCGATTGCGATATCGACCCCACCTCTAGGTCACCACTCCCATCACACATTGCAAATCACATTTTTTTATTTTTTTCCCTTTAACGCTTACCTCTCCAATTTTGCGAAGTTGTGATTATGATATCACATATCGCAACTTTTGCCTCCATTGCGTCTCCGCCATCGCACTTCTCAATTCATTTATCTCCAAAGCCATTTCTACGCTATAATACGGTTTTATAAGGTTTAACCCTGCTCCTTCCACCTTCTAAGCCTCATTTCATGTGTTAAGCCCTCCATTAGCTTCTTTAGCCTTTTTCTTTCCTCCAAGCTGCAAATAAACACTTCTTCAATTAGAATTAAGTCATGGATAGCTTAGTTGCATGGGTAGAATCATTGTAGATATTTCATAGGATAAGTAGAGTGCATTTAGCCATATAGCCAAGTTAAGTGTCATTTAGAACTAGTTTCTTTTCTACCATTTATTTTTCAGCAAGTTAAATTAGTTTCCTTTCTGTCATTTATTTTCAATAATTTAGATTAGTTCCCTTTTTGTCATTTCTTTTCAAAAATTTAGATTAGTTCCCTTTCTTTAGTTTCTTTCCAACAATTTAATTTAGTTTCCTTTTGTCATTTCCTTTCTGCAATTTAGTCTAGTTTCATTGAAGTGTGACAGACTTCACTGATAACCCTTAGAAATAGCACCGTTTCGTAAAGAGAAAGAGGATGACATGAAAAGAATGCATCTCTTATGTATATAGCACTATCACCTCTAATTTTGTACAAACCTTGGGTTGATAAAGTAAAGTAGGGCAGCCCCTAGGAGTTGCAACACTCTTGGTGCAATTCCAGGGCTCACCACTTTTTGGCATCGTTGTCGGGGATGTGTCTAGTAGATGCTTTGATTTTGTTTTTAGTATTATTTTCTTATTTCCTTTCTTTTCATGTCATTTCAGAAATATTGAAAAAATAAAAAAATATTTGATTTTCATGTCTCGTAGGACTAGGAATAATCAAAGATAAACCTTACCTAAAACCGCCATATCTCCTCATGGCCACCCTTCATTCTTCTTCAGTGGCAGTGAGAGTGAACCCCCTTTAGGAGAGCCTTTTAAATATTTTGAGGATCCTACTGGGGAAGAAGAAGAAGACCTTGTTTCAACCAATGGACCTGCTTCATCTATCTTAACCATGGCTAGGATCCAGAGAGCCTTTCCCATAAGAGAGGCAGATGGGGAAACAAAGATGAAGAACATTAGCTCCTTATATCTGTAGAAATTATATAACATATGCATTATATATCCATATTCTCCTGATCTAAAAATATTTATCTTCTTGCTAAATACAGAATCCTTCCACTGTTAATATTTTGCGGAAATTTAAACTCAATTGCAAACACTTGAAACAATAAAAACAATCGCACATAACACAGTTGTTTAACAGGAAATCCTGATGCTGAAAACCCCAACTATCATATATTATGTATCATGGAGATCATGTAACAATCTCATACAAAGCTTAGTACATCAAGCTCTCAGTACAATCAATCGTCACACACTAACAAGAAGAAATCTGCAAATCCATGCACTGATTTCTTGCCACCTGATATCTCGCCTCCACTGCGCAATCCCTGCTGAAGAAGACCCCTAAATGAATTTGAATTTACCTTACCTTGAATGCGCAATCCTCATTGGAAACTCCAATGTGTGTGTGATGCAATCAATGCATCATTATAGTCACAACAGATAGTCCATCTCACCCTTTCACCTATCTCTCCATAGGGTCTCCACTGGAACTGACATGCATTGTAGTTAACTACTGTATTTGTTCAATTGATTAGTGAGTTATTATTTGTGAATTAATGAAATAATTAATTCACTCCACTCTCACTAGTGTATCATTCAGTTAGAATAGATACAACTAGCTCAACTGAGTTTAACTCCATTAACTAAGTTAAACTGAATAACAACTCCATGAACTACTCTTCCAACTCCATCATAACTTTGCCACTTCAGTTTTAACTAAGTCCTCCATGCATGAACCACCAGTAAACCCGAGGAATTGCATAATTCCTTCAGCCCACTGATTTTCCAAATCTGTATATTGAAATAAAGTGCTCCAAGAGAGTAAGTTGATATTTAGAGTTTGATTATTATTAAGGGCTAATAATAATCGACATGCATCTATTTTTAGATCGACGATCTATAAATATATTTTTCCCAATATTCTAAAAATAGAATTTCATCTATTTTTCTAACTTGACCAGCCATCCACAAATAGCATCCTACAACTTCTGAAATATGAGCACCATGTATAAAAATAGACATAGTCTAAAAATAGACTTACACCTAAAAATAGCCTGCTGGCCCACTTAATGAAGGTGACTAATTTTCACTAAGCTTCATCATCTTGTTGAATCTCAACACTCCCTCTCAACAAGATAGGGATTATCCTTCACCCTGATCCTGCCTCTATGGTATTCGAATTTGCTCCATGTGAATGCTTTCGTCAGAATATCTACATCCTGATCTTCCGTAGGAATGTACTGAAGCAACATGATCTTCCGCTGCACACAATATGTGATATGATGATACCATATATCAATATGTTTAGATCTATCATGAAACACATGATTAATCGAGAGTTTAATGCAACTATGATTATCACAATGTATCACTATAGGATCTAAATGTGAACCGAACAAACCGACCAGGATATTTCTCATCTAGATAGCCTCACATGCAGCTTGAATTGCTGCCATGTATTCTGCTTCCGTTGAACTGAGTGCCACAGATATTTGTTTCCTGCTATACCAAGAAAATGCTGTAGATTCGATACTGAAAACCCCTCCTAATGTTCTCTTTCTGTTCGTTGGGCTGCCTGCCCAATCTACATCTGTGAAGCCATGCAAATTCACCTCATCCGTCTGTCTGTACCATAATCCATACTCATATGTGCCTCTGAGATACCTCAAGACATGCTTGCCTACCTTCCAAAAGAGCTTGGTAGGCTTAACCATCACTTGTGAAAGATGGTTCACCGCATAGCATATTTCTAGTCTTGTATTAACTAAATACATGAGCGAACCCACCAATTGTCGATAAACAGTGGCATCCACTACCTCTGTCGATGTAGCATCCTCTTTCCTCCAATTTCCTAGAAGAGGAGTATCAATAGGCTTGCAGCCTTGCATGTGAAACTTCTCAAGTATCTCTCAAGCAACTTGCCTTGAGACACAAACAGTTCACCTTCCCGCTGCCATATTTCCAATCCAAGGAAATAATGAAGGAGGCCCAAATCGTTCATCTCGAACTCCTTTGCAAGATCTACCTTGCATGAGTATATCAACTGATCATCACCCATTAGTATTAAATCATCAACATAAAGAACAATGATTAAAAGCTTACCCTCCACCACAATTTGATACAGGTTTGCATCCGCCTCACTCTGGGTGAAGCCAAGTCCAGTGAAATAGCTGTCAATCCGAGTGTACCAAGCACGTGGTGCTTGTTTCAGCCCATACAACACTCTTTTGAGCCTGCGCACATGCAAATCACTGCTGAAGATTTTGAATCCTTCAGGCTGCTCAATGTACACTTCTTCCTCAATGATCCCATTAAGGAACACAACCTTCACATCCATCTGATGAATGTGCCAACCCATCTGCGCTGAGAGGGAAAGGATGGTCCTTATGGAAGAATATCGTGTGACAGGTGCAAATGTTTCTTCATAATCAATCCCCTCGATCTGTGAGAAGCCCCGGGCAACAAATCTTGCCTTATACTTCTCAATGCTCCCATCAACAGCTTGCTTTACCTTGTAGATCCATCTTGATCCTACAACTGATTTTCCCACTGGCCTTGGAACAATCTCCCAAGAACTGTTTCTGACAATGGAGTCATACTCCTCCACCATGGCATCTACCCATGTGGGCTCTTGCACTGCTTCTTCGAAAGAAGATGGCTCTGTCACGATACACTTGCTCATAAGAGCCATATATCCAGTAAATCAGTCAGGTGACTGTCTCTGTCTGCGCTGTGATGTAGGGACTCCGACTTTTTGTGCCGCATCAAGCTTCAATCTCTCAGCTTTTGTGGTATGATTTCTGCCTGTTCTGATGTTTGGTTCTGCATGAGTGGACTCCTCCACTCCATGAATCTCCTCCTGTGGTTAATCCACATCTAGAGGCTCATCTTTGGGAAAAAGTAGCTCCTTATCTGCATGCAAGTGTAGCTCCCTCTCAAGCGAAAACTTCATGGATTTCACCTCATTGAATTTTATATCCCGTCGCACCATAGTCATCTGACTGTCTGGAAAATACACACAATAATTATGGGGTGTTTCTGTGTACCCCACAAATATCCCAACTTCTGTAGTTAGCTCTAGCTTCTTCCCGGCGTCCTTTGTCACATGAATGTAAACAAATGAGCCAAAAATATTCAAATGAGAAATATCAGGCTTCTTACCAGTAAAATTTTCTTCAGGTGTACTCATGCCAAGTACTCTATGAGGACAATGGTTTTGCACATAAACCGTAGTGTTGCATGCTTCCGCCCACAAGTGCATCGGTAGGCCCTGGTCCTGCAACATAGCTCTTGCAACACCCACGATCATTCTGTTCTTTCTCTCTGTGACCCCATTCTGCTATGGGTTATGAGGCGCTATGAGTTCTCTTCGAATTCATTCTTTGCTACAGAAGTCTTTGAATTCGCCCAAGATATATTCATTGCCATTATCACTGCGTAGAGCCTTCACTTTCTTCCCCGACTCCTTCTCCACCAATTCTTTAAACTCACAGAACTTTGATAATGTTTCGCTCTTCTTCTGCATGAAGAAGATCTAGCATCTATGAGAATAGTCATTAACAAAAATAACATAATACCTGTGTTTTTCTGTTGAAGCAACTGAGAAAGGTCCACACACGTTTGTGTGAATTCTCTCCAGGATCACCGAAGCATGGTTCTCCTTCTCATGAAAGGTGGTCTTCACAAAATTACCCATAGTACATCCCTTGCATTGATCTGATTGCACAAGAGTACCCTTGGGAAGTCCAGTATAAAAATGCTGCAAAATCTTCAAAGCGCCATGGTGAAGATGGCCCATTCTCCTATGCCATAATTCTCCCTCATCTTGGCTGACCACTTCTTCTGCTTTGCCCATCATTGCAGTGTAGCCATCTACCTCCAGCTTGTAGAGATTCTTCACTTGAATCCCTATATTCTTGGTTTGGCCCATTTTTTTTATGTCGCAGGAAAGCTTTTCCATCACTAAAAACAATGTCATAACCTTTGTCTTCCAACATTGCGACTGAGACCAAGTTCTTCTTCAGACCTGGAACATGCATAACATCTTTCAACAGAAATGGATTACCTGAATCCCTCTCAAAGGTAATGGTCCCAATGGCAGTCGCACTATATTGACCATCATCACCCATCTCTATATGAATTTGGAGGTCCTTCTCCTCCAAGTCACTAAACAACTCCTTGTCTCCCGTCATATGGAAAGACACACCACTATCAAGATACCACACCTATCCCATAGCGTTTGAAACCAAGCATGCGATCAAAGAGAAATCAAGTTCAAATTGCGAGGCTAAGGCCTCACCCGATGTAGCTCCAGCAACCTTCTTGTTCTTCTTCTTCTGTGGGCAGTTAGTGGTGAAATGCCCATGTTCGTGATAGTGAAAAACTTCACCTTGGAAAAATCCTACTTCTTGCCTTTAGCTTCAGATTTTGAAGGGAATTTCTTCCTCTTCCCTTTCCTTGATTTGGCATCCAAAGCGCAATTCTCTTCATCTTCATTCTTCGATGAAGGGCCATCCCTAGTACTTCAGCTTATCTCCTCCTGCACAAGATCTGACCAAAGTCGCTCCCAACCCGATAGTTTCTCCCATCCATTGACAAAGTCTTCGTAGCTATGCCAAATCTTCGGAAGCCCAAGGAGAGCCAAGTTCACCAAGTCATCATCATCAACAATAATCCCCACACTTTCCATTTCATCCCTATAGTGGACAAACTTCGTGAGATATTTTGGAATACTGTCGCCCTTCTCCATTTTTATTTTTCTAAGCTTATCTTTCAGCGCCAACTTCCTCTGGTCGCTGCTGATTTGGAAAAAATCTATTAAAGCCTTCCACATTGCAAATGAAGTGGCTTTCCCATGAAGGCTTGATAAAATATGGTCCTTCACACCTTCCAACATAATTCTTCTAGTCTTTTCTAGCTTCTTTTTCCATGCGTCAAGTAATGCAACATTGCTAGAACCAGGCTTAGGAACATTGCTATCGATGAAATCCTTCAATCCATTATCCTCCATCATCACCTCCATCCTATCCTTCCAAGATATGTAATTCGACCTGCCCTCAAGGGCATACTCAAATCACAACCCATTGAAAGACATTTCAATTTATACTCAACTGTCGCACCAAGAAATTTCAGCAGCAAATTCAAATTGTCCACCAGCACAAACTCATCAATTCTTCACAATTGCAATCTTCAAGAATTAAAACTTCTCTGATACCATGTAGAAATTATATAACATATGGATTATATATCCAGATTCTCCTTATCTAACAATATTTATCTTCTTTCTAAATACATAATCCTTCCACTGTTAATCTTTTGCAGAAATTTAAACTCAATTGCAAACACATGAAGCAATAAAAACAATCGCACATAACATAGTTGTTTAACGGGAAAGCCTGAAGCTGAAAACCCCAAATATCATATATTATGTATCATGGAGATCATGTAACAATCTCATACAAATCTTAGTACATCAAGCTCTCAGTACAATCAATCGTCACACACTAACAAGAAGAAATATGAAAATCCATGCACTGATTTCTTGCCACCTGATAGCCTGCCTCCACTGCGCAATCCCTGTTGAAGAAGACCCCTGAATGAATTCAAATTTACCTTGCCTTGACTATGCAATCCTCATTGGAAAATCCAATGTGTGTGTGATGCAATTAATGCATCACTATAGTCACAACAGATAGTCCATATCACCCTTTCACCTATCTCTCCACTGGGTCTCCACTGGAACTGACATGCATTGTAGTTAACTGTTGTATTTTTTCAGTTGATTAGTGAGTTATTATTTGTGAATTAATTAAATAATTAATTCACTCCACTCTCATTGGTGTATCATTCAGTTAGACTAGATACAACTAGCTCAACTGAGTTAAACTGAATAACAACTCCATGAACTACTCTTCCAACTCTGTCATAACTTTGCCACTTCAGTTATAACTGAGTCCTCTATGCATAAACCACCAGTAAATCCTAGGAATTACGTAATTACTTCAGCCCATTGATTTTCCAAATCTGTATACTGAAATAAAGTGCTCCAAGAGAATAAGTTGATATTTAGAGTCTGATTATTATGAAGGGCTAATAATAATCAACATGCATCTATTTTTAGATCAACAATATATAAATAGACTTCGCCCAATATTATAAAAATAGAATTTCATCTATTTTTCCAACCTGACCAACCATCCACAAATAGCATCCTGCAACTTCTGAAATATGATCACCATGTCTAAAAATAGACATAGTCTAAAAATAGACTTACACCTAAAAATAGCCTGCGGGCCCACTTAGTGAAGGTGACTGATTTTCACTAAGCTTCATCATCTTGTTGAAACTCAACAATATCTTCCACAATTTCATGGAATTACCTCTGAGGACCTTGTCACCTTCATGTTTGAATTTTCTGTTGTTTGTAGGACTTATGACTACACTTCTGATGATTAGAAGCTGAAGCTATTCCCATCCACCCTTAAGGATGCAACCTTGCACTGGTTCATGGGTCTGCCTGGGGATAACATCACTACCTGGGCATAGATGGAAGATACCTTAAACAAAAAATACAGAGACTATTGTAGGTCCAAGGAAGCTAAAGATGAAATATGTAGGATGACCCTTGGAACTGATGAATCGCTAGAGGACTATGAAGAGAGGTTTCAATTAAACTATAAGAGATCCAATTGTACTCTTGATCCTGCATCACTTAAACTTGTACTTCTTCGAGGGACCAGTGAAGAGATGATAGAAACCTTGAATATGTTACTAGGAGGAGATATCTACCAAAAACCCTATGAAACAATAAAAAGTGTCTTCCGGAACTATTCCAGGGCATTTAGGAAGAAGGGTAGAGCTAGCCAAAGTACATCCAATACCCCTTCACTACAAGAAAAAAGGACATTGGTGAGGGTCATGCTTGTGACGGACCTTTAAGGTCCATCACCAATGTCACATATGGTAATTTTCCTTAAAAAATCGTCGCTGTAAGTGTATATAGCGATGGTCCTTTAAGGTTCGTCACCAAATCCATTTTCAATGACACTTTTGGTGAGGGTCGTTAAAGGGCAATCACTAATTCTCTCTTTGGTGACACTTCTAGTGACGAACTTTTAATGACCCTCACTAATGCTCTTTTTGTTACTTTTGGTGATGGTCAAAAACTGTTCGTCATCGTTGATCATTCCATTGAGTTTTTGATGACGCTATGTTCCTGTTAATATATTTTTTTGTCAAAATATAATTATTTAAGACCATTATTGTGGAGTCTTTTTTATAATATGTCCAGTGCCATAGTGGTTAGAGTTAGTTAATTTGTTAAGAAGTAATTAGTGTGTATCATTTCCCTCAAGTAATGACTAGTCGAATAGAGTTTTCGTATGAGTCAACACATGATTCATATCTATTAAGTTTATTATCTAGAAAATTCCCTTTAGATAAAGTTCCACTAGTGTGTGTAGGAAATATATTATTTAATACTTAATCAAACTTTTTCAATTCTACTAATGAGAAATACCTAACACTCCTCAATAATATGGTCACACCTTAAATTAATGCTTTGGAACACACTAACATTTCTTAGTACCTCACATGTCTTGGAACATCTTTGTACGTAGAACCTATTGTCATTACACTAACGCCCAAGCACATTGTGGCATGCGCTAGCACAACATAGAACTCTCATAGCATGTGTTGGCATGCATGTAGTCCCTAGCATGCCCTCTAACACCTTGGTTGCATGCATTGACATACATTAGCACTTGGCACACAATGCCACTTGGCATGTATTATGACCTATTATTAGTGTGCCTAGCATGTGTAATATTCCTAAAATGTAGCTTTTAGCTAAATGGAATATTATAGATTATTTTATAACTAGGTAGGTGAATAAGTGGGTAGGGAGGCCCATAAATCTCCTTAGAAATAATAAAAACACTTCAAGTGTGAAAGGAGACCATCTAAGTAGCTAAAATTAATCACCTTGAGTGTGAATAGGGGATGGAGCATGTTGAATTGGTCAAATTTGACCAAATAAAACAACGTTGTTATGGAGGAGTGGCATTAATGGTGGGACAACACAGTTTTGGAGGGAGATTGATTGCATGATGGTGGAAACCCTAATGAGTGGGAGCCAAGGTGAGAAGGCTCACATTGTTTATAAGGAAGAGGATGGCAACCATATGGGTTATGTTTTCGATATTATTTTGTTTATGGTCTGCCTGACTATTTGCATTCTTCAACTGTTTAGTTGAGCTTGCAGTGCTGTTTAGCACAGGGTGTTCCTGAGCGAGAATCCCACCTCTTTACTTGAGAGGCCTCTTGGAGGAGTATTGAACTACATTTCCACAATCAAGCTTAAGGCCAAGCTACAACTTTCTTCATCAACGCAGTTTTTGCAGAATATTGTGTTGTGTTGTAGGGTGCAGCAGTGGAGAATTATATTGGGTGTCCTCAGAGCTAGTTCTGCAGTGGAGGAAGGTTTCCATCCATTGGAAGGCCTGTAAAGAAGCCCCTTGGGATTTACTGACATATTTGGCATTAGGCTAAGGAGTATTTATCCCCTACGGCGCATTTTCAGTCCATATTTGTGTTATTTTAGGGAGGAGTTGTAGGGGTGGTTGCAGTGGTTGTTTTGGGGGGTGATTTCTTCAGTGGAGGAGCCATTATTCAATCCAGAGGATCTATTGGAGAAGTGTTGTAGGTTTCTACATCAGCTTCAACCATATCTTTTCATTTCTGTTGTTGCAACATACCTTCATCCCTAGGGCTTCAACTTACATTGGCACATTGTGTGCATTTTCCAGAAACCCTCTTGGGTTGTCTTTAAAAGCTGATCTAGTGCCCAGATCTATATGTGTAGTATCTATTTTGGCCTATATCCATATTTTTATATAACTGTATGATCTCCAGTTGTAGTTATGCTTAGTATGACTGTGATGTAGCAGCCTCTCCGACATTTTTTATAGCAACAACATCTCACTTTGAGAGTGTTTATGTATTGGAGGCTTCTGTGATCACATTATATGATTTGTGCCTCATTGTTTTATACTTACTTGCTGCATATATGATCAATATAATGGCTCCATATTGGTCTCATGGTTTCATGTGTTAAATATTTTCTGCTGCTTTCATTTTATGCACTATATTCCTGCTTTTCCTATTTGGGAATATTACTGTGGTATCAGAGCATAATCTTGGCTTAGCCTGTGAAGAAATTGCATCTATGTTATCAAAAGAAGAAGAAGCTGCTCACAAAAAAGAGAAGGCTTACAGAAGAGACAAAGGCAAGCCTCCATTATTTGGAGAAATGGAGGAAAACAAGTTTTTAGAACTTCTTCTCCAAACTATGCATGAGCTTAACAGAGAAATCAAGGGAATGAGGAGGAAAGACATGAGGATCCCTCAAGAATATTTACACATGAAGAAAGCTCCAGTTCTTCATATTATGGGTGTGAGCATTCAGCCACACAATCAGATCTACAATGCTCTACCATGCCTATGTTCATAGCAAGATAGATGGAGGAAGGAGACGTACCAAAGGAGGAGACTCTTGGTGACTATCTTCAAGAGTATGAATTTCAATCTCAGAGGTTCAAAGATCATCTAAAATTCCAATGGTTTTGCAAGATCAAGGAGAATAGAAGACCTAGCAATCAAAATAGAAGAAAAAGGTGCAAGAAACATGATTTGGGTAGATTCTTTCTATCTACTTTTTATGGATCACCTAGATGCATAGCTATGGCTTGGGTGAAGGAGCTAGACACCTACTTGCAACTACATCAAGTTTCGGAAAGGGAAGGCCTTAGGATAGCAGCACTGCATCTTGAAGGTAATACTTGGTAGTTTTATGAATATTATTCATTTAATCATGCAAATATAGCTACTTATGTAGGATTCTATAAGATATTAGTGAAGATATTTGATGGAAAACAATTTGAAACATCTTTGATTGAGCTATCCAAACCAAAACATTCAAAACCATTGCATGAGTTGAAAAGATCCATCACATCAAATCCACTTCAGATTTCTATTGAGGGGGATAGAAACTTGTATGATACCTTGCCAAGGGCAAGATCCCCAATGTAGGAAGAGCTTTCTTCTCCAAAGGAGGACATGGAGATTCCTCCTTCAAGGGAAGACCAAGATCTAGGGTCTCTCATTATTGATGAGGTATTCACAAATATTAATGAGGAGGAAGAGAAAATAGGAAGTAACAGCGCTATCACTTCAGGAGGAGAACCATCCCCACATGGAGATGGGCATGAAGCTATTGCTTCAACTAGACTAGCTTTTGCATCTTTGCAAAAATTTCCCAAGGAGCAGCATGTGACAGTAGTGATGGGTAGTAAGACCTTGATCAAAGGAGGAGAAGGAAAGGTGGATCAACATCAAAGGATGGGGAGAATGCACCCTTTTTTATTTCAGGGGGTTTATATACAGAAGGAGGAGGCTGGTTTGGATAGTGAAAAGAGGGACAAATCAGTCCACTCACCTATACAGTCTACTTTAGAGTTTGATGTCTCATTACATGGAGGCATTCCACCCGGGAGGCCACCAGATCAGGAGATGAGAGACACCTCACCACTTATTGATCCAGGAGGGGTGAGAACCTTGGGAGGATTTGGCACATCGCAGAGAGCCTTGGGTAGGCTCAAGGAGGAGGGAGACATTATCTCAATATCATCATTACCCACTCTCATCAGTTATTCTGCACTGGGAGAAGATGTTTTTGGGATGGAGGATAGCACCATCATGGTGCAAGAAGATCACTCCATGGTATTGGAGAACAGGAGGATACTTCCACATAGGAAGGAAACTTCCCCATTTGGTAGAGGAGGGTGGCCAGTCATGCATGCATTGGCTAGACTTAGGAGATTTTGGATAGGTGATAGCTTATTATGGAAGACTAGCCTCCAAAAGCTTCAACCTTCACTTGAGCATGAGAAACTATAGGAGGGGCAGTAGGAACATGTTAGCAGCATACCGGAGCTTGAATTTGGCATAGGATATGTCAAGGAAGAGGGCAACCACATGATAGGGGCTACACAGTATAGATCAATAACGCTGTCATTAGGGATTTTAGATCCTTATTGGAAATCCCAGCTATTGGTGGAATACTCCAAGGATCCCTTTACAAGCAGGATACTTGATGACCAGTTTCTAGATGGAGGATATACAGTGATAGATGGGGTCATCTTTTATCAGGATAGGATATTCTTAGCTAGAGCCTCAACGCTCAAGGATAAACTGATACATGCAGCCTATGAGATCTTGCTTTCTAATCCCACTGGTTTCATTAGAGCATGCCATACTATCTTGGAGGGATTCATGTGGGAAGACTTCAAAGAGGAGATGCACTATCATACGAGGAAGTGCATAGATTTTTTGGAGGGTGAGAAGAAACATAAATCTTGGGAAGAGTAATCATCACCACCTCCTCACTCATTGGGTGTGAGAGAGAGCTCATCCATGAGCTACCTCACTAGTTTGAACCAAGTGTATGGTAAGGATTGTATTTCTGAACATCATGATACATTTACTATATACTTGCATTTTATTACCACTCATGTACAGGGCATTTCTCCAAGAGGGGGAACTCTTTCTTATTGGCTTCATGGGCTATTTGGGACCATGAGAAGTGATGATGTTGGCCATTCCCTAAAATGTTTTGGGGAGATGATGTATTCTTCATGGTGTGCTTCATTAACACCAAACATCATACACCTTCTCCAAGCATGCATGAAGAATGTGGCAGTAAACAAGTGGTGGGGGAAACACTTGTTATATCATATTCTATGGCAGTTAGGAGCAAAACTGCACTGGTTGCACTTGAGGGACCATTGCCCTTCCCCAATACTACACATGGAAGCTAGCATAACTTGGATTGTGATCCCATATGTTGATGATGTTCTTATCTTTGTTGGGAACATGATTGGAGGGAAGGCACATTGGTTGGAGGTGTTCATTGGGAATGACCTTTCCCACACTTTTTATGCTTCATGCTTCAAGGGGAGTATGGGAGATGATATGGACACTATATTAGATCACTTGTTTCTTTATGAGGTGAGCCATATGATTGTTTGGAGCACTTGCGATATGCCTCTCATGAACAATTTGGAGATTTTTTTTTATGAATTACCATGTTGGAAGGTGAATCATTTCATTTGGATGATAGCATGGAGATGGGAGTCTCTCATTGGGAATGAGATCCCCTATGCTTGTCATCACTCCTACCTTGAAGAGGCCATTGGACAGTAAGAAGGTTTCCATATAGACCTTCCAAATTCTCATGGTGAGAGCCATTTGGTTTATCCACCAAAGGCCAAATTGCACATTTGGGAGGAACCATTGGGAGACAGAATTGTTGTAGAATATTTGAAGTAGTGGTGGAGAATATTTGATGAGGAGGCCACAAGAGGAGGAGGGGAAAATTTTGCTCAACCCTTACAGTTTCTTGAGGACAAGCAACATTTTGGAGGGGAGGACTGTAATATTCCTAAAATGTAGCTTTTAGCTAAATGGAATATTATAGATTGTTTTATCACTAGGTAGCTGAATAAGTGGGTAGGGAGGCCCATAAATCTCCTTAGCAACAATTAAAACACTTCGAGTGTGAAATGAGACCCAAGGGATGGAGCATGAGGGAGATTGATTGCATGATGGTGGAAATACTAATGAGTGGGACCCAAGGTGAGAAGGCTCACATTGTTTATAAGGAAGAGGATGTCAGCCATATGGGTTATGTTTTTTATATTATTTTTTTATGGTTTTCTTGACTATTTGCATTCTTCAATTGTTTAGTTGAGCTTGCAGTGCTGTTTAGCACAGGGTATTCCCGAGCGGGAATCCCACCTCTTTCCTTGAGAGGCCTCTTGGAGGATTATTGCACTAAATTTCCACAATCAGGCTTAAGGCCAAGCTACAAATTTCTTCATCAGCGTAGTTTCTGCAGAATATTGTGCTGTGTTGCAGGGTGCAACAATGGAGAATTATATTAGGTGTCTTCAGAGCTAGTTTTGCAGTGGAGGAAGGTTTCCATCCATTAGAAGGCATGTAAATAAGCCCCTCAGGCTTTATTGACATATTTGGCATCAGGCCAAGGAGTATTTATCCCCTACAACACAGTTTCAGTCCATATCTGCGTTATTTTAGGGAGGAGTTGCAGTGGTGGTTGCAGTGGTTGTTTTGGGAGGTGATTTCTTTAGTGGAGGAGCCATTATTTCATCTGAAGGATCTATTGGAGAAGTGCTATAGGTTTCTACATCAGCTTCAGCCATATATTTTCATTTCCGTTGTTGCAACATACCTTCAGCCCTAGGGCTGCAACTTACATTGGTACAATGTGTGCATTTTCCGGAAACCCTCTTGGGTTGCCTTGAAAAGTTGATCTAGTGCCCAGATATGTATGTGTAGTATCTATTTTTGACTATATCAAATTTTTTATATTATTGTATGATCTCCAGCTGTAGTTATGCTTAGTATTATTGCACTATAGCAGCCTCTCCGACATTTTGTATAGCAGCAACATCTCACTTTGAAAGTGTTTATGTATTGGAGGCTTGTGTGATCACTGTTGGTGTCCAGATGTGAACAAATATTCAAACCCTTTTTCCACATAAATTATCAACCTGGGGCATTAGTTATTTCAAGAATAACACACACATTATATGCAAGAGAAATCACATAACCTGATATTGAATCACAGGCTTAAATCAATGAAAAAACAAAGTACTGTAACAACAATTAAAAATGGATTGCAGAATTAAAAAGGCATTCACAACAATTATAGGATTATACTAGAACAACAGTTACAAAACCAAACTAAAATATGAAATCAATAGAAAGAAAGATAACGCAACACCTGATCAGAAGAGTAGGCCCAAATCTCTGATCAGGGTTGCAGCCAACTCATAGCTTACAAGTGAAGCAGCAAAATACTGTGCATTGAATTAATTGAAAAGTCCTATGTTACAAAATCTGTGTTTTTCTTCCTTAACCTCGATTCATAGCCCGAAGGCCCTCTTTATACCACTATTTAGGAAATCATAGATTTCATTCAACAACTAAATATTTACAATTATATAATTCATTACAAAAACAACCTAGTTGCCAAAAGGAAATCATGAAAAAGCCTGAAATATCGCTACGGTGAAACATAGTCTATTGCGCTATAGCAGCGAGTAAAGATAGCGCTTGAAATTAGGAGCTTCTCCATGGCTTACAACTATAATCCTCTTTCTTTTACCAAATCTATAAAAATATCAGAGTTAATTCTTGCAAAGTTAAAACCTCCATGACTATTACTTCATTAATCAAATATTCCACGTAAGATAATGGAAAGGGGTTTACCTCATGTGTTTAAGAAAAATAATGATACGAAGAGATAGAAAGGTGGGTGAAAATGGGAGAGAAAAGTATAAAAATTTGGTACCTAACATCTCCCCCCAACTAGTCTATCTACATGTCCTCATGCAACTCGTCGTCTCCTCAGATCTGGGTTGGACTGACATTGACTGGCATGAAACTGTGTGAGATCATATTCTTCGTCCATCTCGGTCCCCAGGGGTTTATAACCTTCTGTCAGAATAAGATCCTTCCACCAATATAGTTCAACATTGTATGCAGGAGTAAACTAGAACCTCAACCCCATCCACTTGACCCCACAAGTCTGAATACATGCCACAAAACATGGCACTCTTTCTAGTGCCCATGAAAAGTTAGGTGCTCCAAAAGGCTCCCGACTTCTGATGGCTGAAGAGGACGACATCCGCCTCTTTTGACAACTGTCTAGTGCTTAATTTTGGAAAGTTACTATCTGTATGACACAGAGGTCAACACACCATTTCTGGGTAGTCAAGATGTGTTCTCTATGCCCCTCGATCTGTAGAAAATTAAAATGCTTGTTATAAATATTGGCTGCCTGGCCATGCTCCCTTCTCATCATTAGTGGCCTGCTGACTTGGTATTTCTCAAACGTGTCATAGGCCTTTCTCCATTTAATCTGATTGATGGTGTACGAGGTGAAAGCTCTTAAATGAATGTCCCCCATGAATGGAATGGGGTTGAAGGCCTGATCATACCTTAAGAAATAACCATGCATATAGAGCTCGCACATTAAGATATCATGAATTTTCAAGATACGGAGAAATTGGATTGGATCCTCAATCTCGTGACAAATTTCCTTATATATACTCTCAAGACAAAAGAAAATAAATTTTTCATGAAGGAATAAGACATAGCTAAGTGCAGGAGGTCTACAGGCCATTACCTACCGCACCAGGGAAAACATCTTCTCTTTATCTGATTGCAGTAACTGCACTTGTTCTTCTAGCTCTTCTATCTTGGCCTTTTGTTTTGCTTGTCTCTGCCGCGCTTTATCCATCTGGTCTATGTATCATGTAACGATACAGGTAGCCTGTTCTCAAACCCGCATCGTCTCCTTTTTATGTCCATTCGCAGAAAACTACCATCCTGGATTTCAGAAGCCAGGAGGAATTCTCGGCCCTCAAACAACTGTTCAATCGGACCAGTTTGTGTAGTTGCGGAGGAGAACTCAATTTTTGGTTTCACTGCCTTCCACTTGTATACTTTTACCTTATTTTTCAACTAGGAAACTTGCCTCTTCTTTAATCGCATGGTTTCATTGAACTGCAACTGATACTTTTTCTTGAGAGGTAATCTTCTTTCCTCACACTGTTCAATCCATTCCTGTTTAACAATAAATTCATCTCCCAGGCATGTAACATGCTCAGGAGGTAGTGGAATACTATCAATATTACCAACTGGCTCCTCTGCTAGGCCTTTCTGGTTGGGCTTCCTGTCTTCAGGAGAATTTTCTTCTACATTTACCTTAGGGAATTTTGTTGCTTGCTTAGCGCTTCCACCGACCATCCTGTGTTTCGGTGTTTCCATAAGAATTATGTCTCCCTTGTGAGCCTCTGGTCGCTCTTGCTCGGATTCTGCCATTACTGGGCCAATATTGGCCATGTCCTTCCCTGGGTCGACGAACTTAAGCACTGATGGAATAGCTATTTCCTCCATTAATTGTTGGGATGAGTGGAATCCCCTCGCCCCTCTAGGCATCATAGACTAGAATGGAGAACGGGGAATAGCTTCGTCCTCCTCATTTCCAACTTGGGTCAGACTTCCATGCGCTGCTACTTCAGTCAGAGCTGATGCTAGTTCTTGTGGAACAACGTCGATTCTGAGAACAGTTTCGTTTTTGTCCTCCTACCCTTTGTGCATTACTTCCTCTTCTATGGTCGATACTGGTTCTTGTGGGACAGTATCGACTTCGCAAGTCATTTCTCCTCTATCTTCCTGCTTTGGAAAAATAGGGGGTGGTTCTTGTGTAAAACCCCCACTTATTTCAATATTCATATATTCTTGGGCAGGTGATGTTGTTTCTTGCAAAACAACACCACTTTCCATCCCTCTGTCTGATGTTCCACCATCCTGTTCTTCATTAACGAAAGTTGATGACTATAAAATAGTCTCAAACTCGTGCACTATATCCATAATTCCTTCATTTGTGGGTTCTTCAGGCGAGGATGGTTCTTGTGTGGCAGCCTTGACTGTATCACAAATTGTCTCCTCTACTCCCATTTCTTCAAGTTCTTCCTGATCAACCTCCATCTCCACTTCTTTGGGTTCCTCCTGATCAATTTCCTCTGCCAAACTAGCTGGAGAGACTGGTTCTTCTTCTATAGCAACAATGATGACTGCTATCTCTTCTTCTGATGATCCACAGAGTTCTACCCAAGAAACTCGAAATATGACTATTGCATGCATGACTAGTAAGCAAACCAGTCCATGATTGGAGAGAACCGCTGGAATCCGGCGTGAACGCTGAGCAGACTGTACCATGTGCTTCAAATGTTTTAATAGAAAGAAGGGCATGTTTAAGGAATTCACCTGAGCCTTTGGAAATCGAAGGTGAGTTAAAATTTTAAAATGATATTTAAACAGAGTTGTGGCCCGACCCTTGCAAGTTATGTATTTCATTACAAAACCTGCAACTTCGTTCCATGGGTATGGTACAGAATTGCGCTCATATCCTCTGCTCAATTGAACAATGCTTTCCCTGGCCTGCAAGAATAGTTCGGGAAACTCTGGGAGAGGAATTCTTCGAGCAAACCACCATTTCCCTTGCTATCTCAGCCCACTAAATTCCACAATTACTTCTTCTGTAATAGGAATTTCCAGTCCTCTGACCCGTGAACGATTCTCATAGAAATTAAGTGCAAACTTCATTGTGATTCCCCCATCAAACCCTTTCAATATATCAAAGTAGGTATCCCATCCTACATTCACAAAAAAATTTCATACCTCTGGATTACTGTGGACCGAAATTTTATTTTCAGGTTCATGCCGCACAGCTAGTCCACCCATCCCGTGGAGACTATAACAGTACTCTGGAACAAAAAACCATTGGAAAAAGTGGTGGATACCAAATTTGGAAAAACATCATTGTGAAAATGAAGGGTAGTAACTGTAAATATGGATGGTAATTCTCAAAAACCGAGGAAAATCATGAAAAATTATGGTAAGTGCAATGAATGGAATAGTAATTATTTCATATGAAGTGGAAAGGACGTGTTGTGGATCCCAATACGTATTTAATGATTATCCAGAGTATTGATAAATATTGTAGGGTGTACCACACACGAAATTGTAATAATGACTTGTGAAATCACCATTACGCCATCGTTAAATTATGACGGCACCCCCCCCCCCCCCCCCAACTTAAAAGTTTCCGTCTGCAGCATTAATGTATTCACATGGAATATTTAATTAAATCCATAAATTCAAGTGGAGACGTACCTGGCGGCCTACCTAAATGAAGTGATAATTGGTAGAATGATGGCGCAGTAATGATGCGGATGTAGTAACAGCAGTGTGAGTAACAACATTGGAGTAACAACATTCAGAGTAAAAACATCGAGTAGCATCATCCATAGTAACAACATCTGGAGTAACAACAGTGTGAGTGACAACATCAGAGTGACAACATTCGGAGTAACAACATTGAGTAGTAGCATTCAGAGTAACAACATTTGGAGTAACATCAATGCGAGTAACAGCATCAGAGTAGCAGCATTCGGAGTAACAACATCGTGTAGCAGCATTCGGAGTAATAGCATCTGGAGTAACAACAATGCGAGTAATGACATCGGAGTAACAACATCGAGTACCAGCATCCAAGGAGTAACAACATCATGAGTAGCAACAACCGAGTAACAACATCATGAGTAGTAGCAATCGAGTAACATCAGCATGAGTAGCAGCAACCAAGTAACAACATCATGAGTAACAGCAACTGCGTAACAACATAATGAGTAGCAACAACCGAGTAACAACAACCAGAGTAACAACATCATAAGTAGCCGCATCCAAGGAGTAATAGCATAAAAAAAATTTTAAACTCTTTTTTATTTTTAAACATTACTCCTTAGTAGTAACTCCTGCAAAAAGACAACAAAATAAATGGTGGCAGTATAATTCTTTATTCTTTATTCTTTTTATTATTTTATTATTATTATTATTATTATTTGAGTGAGGATGCAAAGGAAGAGTTCTCTGCGCTGATAACCTTCAAACCAGATTTCTTAGAGAGATGTTTTATGAAAGCATCCTTAGAGGTCAGGCGGTGGTATAATCTCAGGTGATGTCCATTTGCTATGAATGAAGCATGTGTACCATCAATTGTGACTAGCCTAATTGTTCCATTATCAAATACAACGTCCATCTCGTAAGGTCCCATCCAGCGAGTGCAAATCTTTCCCTTAAAATCCTTAAAACGAGAGTCATAAAGTAATGCCCAGTCTCCCCTATGAAACACCTTGTTTTTGATAAACATATCATGTGATTTCATTCTCTGCTGCTGAATAGTAGTGGTCCTCTAGATAACCATTGAATGGATTTCATCTAGTTCATTAAGCTGGGCCAGTCAGTGTTTCTGGGCATATGAAAAATCCAAACCAACTTCAAGAGTTGTTCTGAGCGTACTGATTTCAAATTTTGTTGGAAACAACGGGGATTTCCCATAAACCAACTTGAATGGTGAAAACCCAGTTGTGTTCCGCCATGTTGTTCTGTATGCCCAGAGAGCTTCGGGAAGCTTCTGAGCCCAATCCCGACGATGGTATGCCACAATTTTTGTCAAGATATTTTCCAATGTCTTGTTTGTGATTTCCACTTGTCCATTCACCTGGGAATGGTATGGAGATGTCACCCTGTGCTTGACCCCATATTTCCACATAAGCTTTGTTATCACGTGTGATGTAGATTGTGCTCCTCCATCTGAAACAATCTCTCTTGGAGTACCGTAGCGAGCAAAAATTTCTGTAAATAGGAAATATGAAACCATATGCTATGTTTCTTTCGCAACATCTTTGGCTTCTACCCACTTAGTCACGCAATATGTACGAACCAAAATGTGAACCTTTTGCTGGGAGGGTGGGTTGAAGGGTCCAACGAAGTTGATAGGCCATTTCTCAAAAGGTTCGAGGAATTCCTATGCCTGCAAAGACATTTCATCAGCTCGACCGGGCTGCCCCATACGCTGGAAACTATCACACCTCCTGACAAATTTCTGTGCATATTGAAATATAGAAATCCAGTAATATCCCATTTGTAGCACCTTATGGCCTGTTCTTTTGTCTGAAAAATTCCCTCCACAAGGGCCATCATGGGCCACCTTAAATAATTCATAAATATCATCCTCAGATACACAACGCAGAATCTACCTATCGGCCTTGTATGGAAGAGGTACCCTGCCATCCAAGAATATCAGACACTGTGATGAATAATTTTTCGTTGTTCCCTGTATAAAAATGATGAGGCACCTTCCTTGTAGTAAGATAGTTAGCAATATTTGCATACCATGGAGGTTTAGTAGAAATTGCAAAAGGATGCTCATCGGGAAAAATATCTTCTATAGGTGTGAATTCATCATTGTTATCCATTCTAGACAGAAAATCAACAACTACATTATCTTTTCCTGGTTTGTCTACTATTGTGATATCAAATTATTGAAGCAATAGCAACCATATTGTAATACGGCCAGGAGTGATAGGTTTATTCATCAAATACCTTATTGCTGCATGATCATTATGTACAAAAGTAGGATACCCAGTGATGTAGTGCCAGAACTTGTTGATGGCATAAATGAAAACCAAGAATTCCTTCTTCATCACCGTGTAATTCAGTTCAGTAGGAATTAAATTCTTGCTGACATAGTAGATTGCATACGGTGTTTTGTCTACTTGTTTTCCTAAAAAAAATCCTACTGCTGTCTGAGAAGCATCACCATGTATGTGAAATGGTAATGCCTAGTCAGGTCCTCGAAGGATTGGAGCCTTGCAAATCAGTCCCTTAAGTTTTGTGAAAGCTGCTTCACAATCTTCAGTCCACAAGAATTCTGCGTCTTTTGTTAGCAATTGAAAAAGTGGATGTGCTATTTTAGCAAAATTTTCTATAAAGCGTCTGTAATAACCAACACAACCAATAAATATACGTACCTATGTGGGTGTCTTTGGTACCAAGAAGTGTAAGATTACCTCTACCTTGGCCGCATCAACTCAAATTCCAACAGCTGAGAGAAAATGTCCCAATACTATTCCTTCTTCCCTCATCATATGGCATTTGAATGTACTCATAGATACATGGGTCTGTTTACATATTTTGAGTACTTTCTCTAGATTTTCGAATCCCTCTTCAAATGAATTTCCATATGGTGTAAAATCATTCATATAGATTTCAACACTGTCATTGACCAAATCATAAACGATTCCCAGAATTTCCCTCTAGAAGGTTGCAAGAGCATTACATAGGCCAAATGGGAGGACCCTATATGCAAAGGTCCCCCATGGGAATGTGAAATTTGTTTTATCCTGGTCTTCCGGGGCTATCTGGATCTGGTTATATCCGCTAAACCCGTATAGGAAGGAAAATAACTTCTTCCCAGCCAAGGTGTCTAGGACTTGGTCAATGAATGGCAAAGGGAAATGGTCCTTTTGAGTTTCATTATTTAACTCCCTATAATGTACGCAGATCCTCCATTTCATTCTTTTTAGGAACAATAACTAGCGGAGATACCCATTGGCTATCCGAGATGGGGAAAATGAAACCTACATCCAATAATTTTGTAATTCTTCTTTGACAATGTTCTTTAGAGCAAGATTCATTCTCTGTTGAGGCTGTCTCACAGGGCTGAAATATTCCTTAATATAAATCTGATGAGTACATAAGTTAGCAAGGATCCCCTTCATATCAGTATAATCCCATGCAAAATCTTCCTGATGGTCTTGAAGGACTTTTAAAAGCTGCTCTGTCTGGGATTCAGACAGATTGGGGTTGATATTGAGTGTTTTCCCTGGTTCAATTTCAATCAGAATACTATCATGGGGTAAGGTCACAAGAATGTCTTCAATTTTATCTTCTGGTTTGAGATTTTCCTGTGTCTCACAGCTCATAGCAGATTCTAAAAGTTGACGAGTTGGATTGGAAACATAACTGTGGTCATTAATAAAAGTTTTAATGGCATCGTCCTCGGTTTCTATTTTGAGTTGAAGGGCCTGCCCAATAGTGAGGATAGGTCTAACTTCTTCATTTTCAGGTTCAGGTTCTTCTATTGGTAGAGGTTTCTGACTAGCTGCTAATTTTTTAGATGGGCTAGGTTTTGCAGGAGGGTAGAGAGTAAGATTCTTTGTAACCATCCCATTTGATATAATCATATGCCCAGATCGGCACCCTATGTAAGCGTCTGCAGTTGCGAGCCAAGGTATTCCCAAAATAAATGGGTGACCACCAACTGAGGATCGTTTCTGTAATACAAGGAGGTCCACAGGGTAGTGCCATGAATCCACCGAAATAGTTACATCTTCTAATTTCCCTACCAGTTTAATTGCAGACCTATCTGCTAGTTCCAAGATAGTAGGGGTTGGATTAACATTTCTAAGACCTAATGTATTCATTGTTTCGGAGGTAATAATATTGATGGAAACACCCAAATCTATCGGTACATTTGGGATTTCAACCCCATTGATTTGTACTGTTAGAATTGGGTTTCTCGGGTCTCCATATTTCATAGGCATAGTCTTTCCTAGCATAATGTTGGATAGTCTACCCATCACATGAATAGTTAACGGATCCCTTGGTTTCTTCCCAAGTTTCTTAGAGTAGTAATGTTTGAGAGTTTTTGCATATATAGGTATATCCCTCATAGCCTGTAATAGGGGTATCTTGACAAAAATATTTTGCAATTCCCCCAGGAAGTCAAACTCTTCTTGAGGGTTTTGTTTGTTCAGGGTTAATCTTTCAGGATATGGCGGGGTGATTGGACGACCCCAGTTAAGAACAAATTGGGGAGATGTTTGGTTTGTTGAGTTCTAGTCTGGTTTATCCCCAACTATCCTCTGTTCTGGTTCTGTAACTTCACTATCAATCTATTCAATGATAATAGGTGGAGTGGGAGCATTTACTACCCGCCAAAATCGTAAGTTTATCTCATTAAGTCCTGCGGTAGAAATTCTATAATATGGAAGGTTAAGAGTATCTGTTTGTTGGAACCCTTTATTATTAGGATTCAGATTGGGCTGGATAGGAAGCTAGGATCGAAGGGATGGTTTGCTAGGAGGTACATTAGAGGGCAACTGAAGTTGCTGTTGAGGCATAGATTGGGGAAATTGCATAGTAGGAGAGGGCCCACGCCAATTCTGATTCCATGAAGGGTTTGAACTGGCTTGGGGAACTCATTGTTGCCAGGGGGGATATTGATATTGAGACCACATAGATGAAAAATATGCAGACTGGGGACCCATATTAAAATTATTAAAATACTGGGATGGGTCTTGAAACATACCTGGATTCACAGCTGGTGGTTGAGGTTGCCATGGATTTTTCGGGCCCATGAAGTACAACTGGTCTACCACATTTTCTTCACTTTCCCCTTGAAAAACTGCCTTCAGTCCGAGAAAAGAAGGACACGAGCCGGTCACATGAGTCTGTTCATAGATTATGCAGGCTTCCACTTTGTTTAATGGGAATTCTTTCCAAGGATGCTTATTTCTGCACTGTGGGTAGAATATAGCCATAGTCTTCTCCAACTCTATCTGTTTCTGTTTTTCTTGTAGAATGTCCATCTGGGCGGATAATGTGCTCAGGATATTAGTCCTTAGGTTATCCAGTAGGTTTCCAATTTCTGCCTTTGTAACCCCTCCACCAGAAGTCTTTAATGACTGAATTCCTTGTCCACTCCTTGCAGCCCTCTGTGAACACTGAATACAATAGTCACAGATGGTGTTGAAGTATTCTTTTGAAATGTCCCCCTTTCCTACTATGTTGAGAGCTTGCAGGGAATCTTCCCTAAGTGTCCGGAGAAGAATGATCTTAAAAGTATCCTTATCTAGGTCACTATGGACTGATCTCTGCAATATATATTTGAATCGTTCCACACAGTCTTCCATGTTCTCATCCTCTTTCTGTACAAACTTAAAGATTTCCTCCTTAATGTCACGAGATTTACAGTAATCTTGGTATTTCTCCAAAAATGCTTCTTTCATCCCATCCCATGAGGAAATATTTCTCCCTCCTAAACCCATGAACCATCACAGGGATGTCCCTTTTAAGGTAGCAGGAAATATTTTTAGTTTCTGAGCATCAGAGATATAATCATACCCTCGATAGACAATGTCAAATTCGAAGAGGAATGTATCAGGGTCTTCCGAGGAAAGCCCATGAAAATAAGGTAGAGCTGTTAAAGGAATGGGCTTCATCAATGCATCACCTATAATGTTTCCAATTGGAAAATCAATAGAAGAACTTGCAGGTGCCATAAATATCCTCCAATACTCACATGGGATTTCAAATGGTTCTGTGACTAGTACTTGGGGTGATTCAACTATAGGAGGTTTCACCGCACTTCGATGGTCTCTTGGTGACGCAAAATCCTTTAGGAACTCTCTTTCCAAATCGGAATTTCTTAATTCAACTGTAGGAGGCTTCACAACACTCCCTTGTTCTTATGGTGATGAAAACCCTTTCAGAGGTTCTTCTTCCCAACTGGAATTACTCAGTTCTTCTGATCCTCTACTCGTTATTTCTTCCCCTTCTGCTGACAGCAGGGATTTCTCCTCCACCAGTACCTTATTTATTGCTTCTTACGCCGTCGAAAGAATTTCCTCTGGTACCGTGGCTGGCATTGGTTGTTCAACTGACTGCCCTTCAGACCTCGTCTGAACCCTTACCTTGACGACAACGCGAGATGATGCTTCAGATTTATCCTTTTCAATGATCTCCTGAATATATGTCTTCCTTCCCAGATCCTTTCCTTTCTTTGGGGGTCTTCCTCTACCCCTCTTATTCAGATCTTGGTTGATACAATTAGAGAAAATAATTCATCCAAAATAGTAGAAGCACTCAGGACCTGGAGCAGGATAGATAGCTTCCTCCCCAGGATGAGAGAGTAGGTTCAAACATAAAATCAAATAAACTAAAAAGAAAATCAAAGTTCAGGACCTGAAGTAGGGTATTCAAGTACCCTCCCCAGGACGAGAAGTTGGCCCCTTCAAAAAGCATAAAAACTAAAAACTATGCTCAGGACTTAGAGCAGGGTAGAAAATACCCTCCCTAAGACAAGAGATCGGTCTTAATGAAAAAAAAAGAAAAGCCAAGAAAAAAAACACGCTATGCTCGGGACTTAGAGCAGGGTAATGGATGCCCTCCCTAAGACGAGAGATCAGTTCTAAAAGAACAATAAAAAGTGATAAAACAGAACATTACGCTCAAGACTTGAAGTAGGGCAATAAATTCACTCCCCAAGATGAGAGATTGACCCTTAGATCAATTGCAGATCATGTTCTTGCACCTTGTTAGCCTTCCCCTGCGATGATGCTAAAATGTTGGTGTCCATATGTGAAAAAATATTCAAACCCTTTTTCCAAATAAATTATCAACCCGGGGCGTTAGTTATTTCAAGACTAACGCTCACAGTATATGCAAGAGCAATCACATAACTTTCTATTGAATCACATGCTTAAATCAAGGAAAAGAAAAACTACTGTAACAACAATTAAAAATGGATTGTAGAAATAAAAAGGTATTCACAACAATTACAGGATTACATTGGAACAACAGTTACAAAACCAAACTAAAATATGAAATCAACAGAAAGAAAGGTAACGCAACACCTGATCAGAAGAGTGGGCCCAACTCTCTGATCAGGGATGCGATCAACTCACAGCTTACAAGTGAAGCAGAAAAATACTGTGCACTGAATTAATTGAAAAGTGCTCTGTTACAAAATCTGTATGTTTCTTCCTTAACCCTGATTACAGCCCGATGGCCCTCTTTATACCAATGTTCAGGAAATCGTAGATTTCCTTCAACAACTAAATATTTACAATTATATAATTCGCTACAACATCAACCTAGTTCCAAAAGGAAATCATGAAAAATCCTGAAATATCGCTAGGGTGAAACGGAGTTTGTTGCGCTGTAGCAGCAAGTAAAGATAGCACTGGAAATTAGGAGTTGCTCTGTGGCTTACAGCTGTAATCGTCTTGCTTTTACCAAATCTGTAAAAATATCAGACTTAATGCTTACAAAGGTAAAACCTCCATGACTATTACTTCATTAATCAAATATTCCATGTAAGATAATGGAAAGGGGTTTATCTCATGTGTTTAAGAACAATAATGATACAAAGAGATAGAAAGGTGGGTGAAAATGGGAGAGAAAAGTATACAAATTCGGTACCCAACAATCACATTCTATGTGTTGGAACGGGGTCTCCTAAGAAGATACAAAACCGTCCCATTTTGGTTATTTTTGTTATATTTAGTATAGCGCAGGGGTTTTGGGGTGGGTCAAAGCCCCGGAAAGCATTGTAATGGGGTTAAAGGGTAAACTAGGGGTCCGAAAACCATGGGTTGTGGACCATAGGAATGTTAAAGCTAGATTGCTATAAATAGAGAGGCATTTCGGATTGTAAGAGGTAAGAATTGGCTAAGCTATTGATGTGATCTGTTGTGTAAGCGATCTGTTGGGGTTTTTGGGGAACGAACTCCTGTTGGCTATGTGCGCGGAGATCCTAGTCTAGCTATGTGTGGACCCTGCTGCTGTGTGCGCAGGCTAGGAAGGGAATTGTAAGGGTAATGAATGAATGAATATGCAAGATTATTGGATCTGAATCTGTGAGTACTATTGAATGAATTGATGATAATTACTATGCTATGCATTTCTCTGTCGTTGCGCTGCAAAGTTCTATATATTGAATGATTGGATCTATTCTGCTTTGGTTATATTATGCTGCGAAATTCTGTGTATTAAAGTGAATCTAGATCTGTTCTGTCTGGGTATGTAATGATGTGTTAAGGTTATGAAAAGCTGCTAATTATAGATCTAGTGCACGTGGATGCAATTGGAAATATACTTGACCCTGTGCAGAGATAATATGAGTAGAGCGCAGCCCTGCTTGCCTTACCCTTCCTTTCTCAGGGTGCGGAAACCTGGTTCTAGCACCCACCCATACTACTTCGGGTGAGACACTGCCGAAAGGGCCAGTAGTATAGGGGTTTTTTGGCAAACCTTGCACACCGAACCTAGGTCAGGACCCCTCAAGCCAACAAATGGTTTCGTTGCCGAGACTTGAAGAGATCTGAGAAAGGTATCGGGTAATGACAAGAGAATACTGGAAGCCTGAAAGAAAAGAGATCGAGGAATGGTTCGAAAGGCAGATCCAGGAGTTTGCAGTAAGAGAAAACCGAAGCGAAAAATTAACGGCGGAAAGGTGGAAGAATAGGTACGTTCTTACTGAAAGCTACAAAATATTCTTTGTAACCTTTGGAATTGAGCTTCAAGAATGGCTAGCTAGGCTGGTAGAATTCCAGAAGTGCTGGAAGGACAAGCGAGTCACTCAGTGGACTCCTGATCTGCTTGAACAGCTAGAGAGAACTGATAACACTATTACACACACGGTGGATCACTAGGTGGATAGTATGCTGGGAGGCTTTGTGACAGATTTTTCCATTGACCAATCTGTATCATACTCTAAGGCTGAGCGACGATTCTTCAAAGAATTCCGGGGAAGTTTCTGAGGACATTACCATTACTAATCAAGAAGTTGCTGTGTGAAAAGAGAATTCTGTGTAGCCATACAGACTGAATGACCTCGGATCTAGATGGGAGTGCGATACATAGTGGTAAGTATTATTTACCCAACCTTGATGGAGGAAGGGCCGCCTACAACCCAGTTAAGGAACTAGCCACATCACCACCTAGGTTACGTAGGGGTAAGAACTCACCTATAACGTCATCCCTAACGAGTGATATGGCTGCACATCTGAAACTACCTACCTTCAGGGGGGTAGGAGATGAGGAAATGGATCAATTTTGGTTCATTTCAGACTCTGTCTAGACTGCACAGAATGTGGCAAGCGATACAATCAAAAGGGCGCAGCTGTCCTTAGCCTTCAAATATAGGGCGCTGGATTGGTATATGCGATATGTTGCCCAGAATGGGACTGCTTCCATTCAGGATATTAAGAATGCTCTGAAGAAACAATTTCGCAAACCGAAGTCCTATTCCCAGTTAGTGGCGGATGTAAAATACTTCAAACAGGGTGCGTCTGAGTCAGTGTGGGAGGCAGATCAATGACTGAAGAAGGCAATTAGGGAAGGAGGGTTTGAGTATGATGATAGAAAAAAAACGTAATGGTTCATCGCCATGTTGTTACCTCACCTGCGCACGCCAATGAATCAGCAGACCTTCGAATTGCAGGAGAAAGCTGTAGAAGTTGCTATGAAGTTAGAAGCTGCTCCCCGGGAGGATACCTCGGTAGGAGTCCAACAGATCCAGGAACAACTTGGAGCTATGCACCTAGATATACAGAACCTACGAAAGGAGCGAGGAGAACACATTTGCATGGATCTATGGTGTATACGTTGCCGAGTGTCTGGTCACACAAAGGATCAGTGCCCTCTACTGACTGAATATATCCAAGCTGGAGGACCTAGTCCACTGCGCTTAGGGGTAAGTAGGGAGCCTGCCCTGTTGCGACCAGGATCAAGTGGATCTGCGCTATGGTGCGATGATTGTCGGGTAGTGGGCCTCCATGATATGAACCATTTTCCTCAGCTGGGTGCGTATGTCCCAGAGCTAAAACAACAATGGTGCCAATTCTGTCAGTCCGTAGGACATGACGAGTAGAATTGCCGAACATATGACCTGATGATAGATCACGGGAACTTATATCGGGTACAATCAGACCCTGCATCGCCCAGTCTAACTGCGCACTTTGGAGGATCCCTGGCTCGAGGCAGAGGAGGCTGAGGAGGAAGTGCAGGACGAGGACGAGGCCAGTTGATCTATTATAATTGTGGAGAAATAGGGCACTTTTCCAGAGAATGCCCTAATCCCACCCGACCGTCGTGTAAATACTACAAACAGCTAGACCATGAGGTAGAAGACTGCTCAATCTTGATACCCAGAATGTAGGAAAATCATTCTACCCCTACGAAGAACGTACAGAGGGTTAAAAATAAACTAGGAGAAGCAGATCCAAGTGTAAAGGTCATAACACGTAGTGGGCTAGACACCAAGGAAAGAAAATAGGTACCCTGCGAAGAACAGGCACTACTAGTAGCCCTTGCGCAATCTCAGAGCGAGGAAGAAATTGAGACCTTCTTGAAGGCGTGTCTGAAATTACTCAGGAATCCACATGCCATAAGAAACCTCCTGGCTTTAATGAACACCTGCGCAGCTCGGCCCACCTTGATCCCAGAGACCAAGGATGTGTACAGCTCTAAGAAATGCACTGGGAAAGAAATGTGGCTAACTGCACAAATCGGGGACTATGAAATGGATCAGGTTATCTTGGATCTTGGATCTGTTGCCAATGTTCTACCTAAGCAAACTTGGCAATGAATGGGGAAGCCCAAATCGGAATGGTCCACTATCCAGCTGCGCATGGCGAACCAACAAAAAATCATTCCCTTGGATAGGTTACTAAAGGTTATGGTTGACATTGCAGGGGCAAGGGTCCTAGCTGACTTTGAAGTAATTGAGATAGTTGAAGATGCGGACCCCTACCCTACGCTCCTCGGACTAGATTGGGCAATGGACATGGGAGGCATTATTAACCTAAAGAAATGAAACATGGTGTTTGAAAGCAGAAGTACGCGTGTCATAGTACCCCTGGATCCCGTGGAAGGTGCCCAGTATACTGAGCCTATCCACACAAAGGAAGAATTATATCATATCTATAAGATCACTGCGTAGGATGAAGATTGGGTTAACCCCACGGATGAAGGGTTCCTCCATTGGGAAAATGACAGTGAATGATTTTCTAACTCTGATGAAGAGCTGGAGAATTGGCAGAGCCCGCTGCATGAGGTTTCGGCACTTTGTAGCCTTCAGACTGTCAAAAGCTTCCGTCGCATCTCTACCATGGAACGAAACTTGCCTTGCCAAGAGGCCACCGATGAAACTCCGAAGCTTGCGAAGCCTAAGGGGTCCACAAAATGTAGGTCCGAGGCACTACCAATAACTCGGTACGAAGAACCTACGTAGGAACCTATCTCCCCTGCTCGGACGAATTACTGGAGTAGGGTAATCCTGCATATAGAGACCCCCTTAGCTAGATGGGCCCCAAAATTGGCCGACCCACGTGGTGACCTACTCACTCAAGGGTGTGCTCGGCCCTTGCCCAACCAGATTATGGACCTGTCTCCAATCATGAGTATCCAAGAGAATTTACGGACGACTGAAGAATTAAATCACCTATGGACGTCTAACGCAGCTGTCTTGCACAAAATTGATCCTTTCACGATCAACATAACTACCTCAAAAAGACTCCCGATCAACTTAAAGGCTCACCATGTGTCAATCGTCTGTCGAAGTACGAAAGGACCTCCAACATGTCAGCCACACCCTGACATCACGACAACGCGACCTTGGATACAAAAGAAGAATATCAACTCATCCAGAGTTAATGTGAAAAGACACTTACAAACGCAGGTAAAGGGCGATAGATTATCAATATCACCATTTATGATCAACGGTATGCACCACATACGACCTACATTGCCATTAAGTAACTTCGATTGGGGCACGAATGGCTAGAAGAGGATGGCTCTGGCTATTTATTCAACTGTCAAGCGGTATTGGCTACCTACCTTATGTTTATTTCTACTTATTTCTACGATTCACGTCGCTCGTCTCTCCAGTATGGACCCCAACGTACAAGAGGAATAGATAAGAGGGTCGAAAGAAGTTGAGTGTAGCAATAGGAGTGCACGAAGGCCGCCTAGAAGGATTAGCTGCGAACTGAGTTCGGCGGGAACTCTGCGGTACTGAAACCTGCTATGACATCTCTGCCATTTCCAGGCCCCTCCCGCTAGAAGAAACATATGTTTACTCCCCCACATTTTCACTTCTGAATCAATTTCTGGGGACATACAAGTCGACTTAGCACAACTCTCTACTATAGAACTACGAGGCCTGTGGCCAGCGTATTGCAAGAGGTACACCGCCGCGGCCAATAAAGACGCTAGCAGTATTACCTGACCCCAGAAGAACGCACCCAATGAATTGCCGTGGTCACTAACGCCACACACACTATTCAGGAAAAATTGGCACAGGGAGCCCAATTATTTGAAGAGTCTACGTAGCTATGGACGAAAGAACTGCACCACCCCACACTTCAGCATGTCCAAAGAGAGTTGAAACAGACAGAAGATGCTCTAGATCGACTTCGGGCCTCCACACCTCCCTCTGGCCATGCACAGTGCCTGGCCACCATGCACCAGATTGAGGACCTTCGTCACTCCAAGAAGGTTGCGTACAAAAATTTGAAACCATGGACTGATGCTGCACTCTAGCTTGCACATGATGCGCAGTCCGCCATTGCACGTCTCCACCGGTTGTTGGAACGCGTTGGTCTAGATCTCGAGGGGCCTGCTTCTCTGACAATGATCAACATTGCGTAACACGCAGCGGCCCGAATCAAGGAAGTGCTTCCACCCCTCCTTCACTCCCTGGCTACCTTATGCGCACAGATTGAAGGCGTGCCACCAAAGTGACTTGGGACGAGTCACAAGATTGTGTTGGGGGACTGTTGGAACAGGGTTTCCTAACAAGCTACGAAACCGACCCATTTTGGTTATTTTTTATATATTTAGTATAACACAGGGGTTTTTGGGTGGATCAAAGCCCCGAAAAGCATTGTAATGGGGTTAAAGGGTAAACTAGGGGTCCAAAAACCATGGGTCGCGGACCATAGGAATGTTAAAGCTAGATTGTTATAAATAGAGAGGCATTTTGGATTGTAAGAGGTAAGAATTGGCTAAGATATTGATGCGATCTATTGTGTAAGCGATCTGTTGGGGTTTTTGGGGAACAAACTCCTGCTGGCTGTGTGTGCAGAGATCCTAGTCCAGCTGTGTGCGGACCCTGCTACTGTGTGCACAGGTTGGGAAGGGAATTGTAAGGGTAATGAATGAATGAATATGCAAGATTATTGGATCTGAATCTGTGAGTACTATTGAATGAATTGTTGATAATTACTGTGCTATGCATTTCTCTGTCGCTGTGCTGCAAAGGTCTTTATATTGAATGATTGGATCTATTCTACTTTGGTTCTATTATGCTGCGAAAGTCTGTGTATTAAAGTGAATCTAGATCTGTTCTGTTTGGGTATGTAATGCTGTGTTAAGGTTATGAAAAGCTGCTAATTATAGATCTAGTGCATTTGGATGTAATTGAACATATACTTTACCCTGCGCAGAGATAATCTGAACATAGCGTAGCCCTGCTTGCCTTACCCTTCCTTTCTCAGGGTGCGGAAACCTGGTTCCAGCACCCACCCATACTACTTCGGGTGAGACTGTGACCTGTGCAAGCAGATCACTGCCGAAAGGGCCAGTAGTATAAGGGTTTGTTGGCAAACCTTGCACACCGAACCTGGGTCAGGATCCCTCAAGCTAACACTATGATTTGTGCCTCATTGTTTTGTACTTATTTTCTGCATATATGATCAATATAATGGCTCCATATTGGTCTCATGTTTTCATGTGTTAAATATTTGTTGTTGCTTTCATTTTATGCACTTATATTTTACCTTGGTTCTTCCTTTTGTTTCCTTGACACTTCTTGACACATATTGACATACCCTGGCACCCTGCACATCCTTAGCACTTGCCATGTATTGGCATATCTTGGCACTATTTGGCACATATAATTAGCACACCCTAGAACTCCCTAGCACACTTTGGCACTTCTTGACATGCCTTGATATTCCCTAGCATTCCTTACCAATGCTTAGCATACCTTGTCACTCCCCCCTTGGCATGACAACTAGCACTCATTAACACTAGTCCCTGGCACATGTTCCTCATATTCATTAACTTCCATGAATTTTGACCTAGTGCTCCCTTAATGTTTTTTATTAGTACTCCTTAACACTCCTCAACATGCATTAACACTCTATAGCACACCTTAGCACTCTTCAACATGCCCTTCCACTTCATAGCATGCATAACACTCCTTGACACATATTGGCGCTTGGCACGTGTTGGCACTTGGAAAGGATTAGCATGTATGGAATACGTTGAGATGACTTGGTTAAGAGTTGAGTTCTATGTAATAAAAAAAACTCTTGCTAAATTAACTCAAACCAACGATCTTTCTTATTAACTCAGAAAACCAGCATGCCTAGCCAATAGTTAATGGAGTCAAAATCATCATTTCAATTCTAAAACTTATTTCTCCAAACTGAAAAGTGGATTCAAACTGAAACTGGACTCAAAATGAAAACTGAAATCTATCTTTCTAAAAATTTTCTCAAAACAATGAGCTTATTCGTTCTTCTACTTCTAATCTGATTTGAATGGAAATATTGATGCAATATGGAATTTTTCATATAACCATTCAAATAGCTGGAAAAAACTCATATGGATTCTGAATCTTAAAAGTAGAAATGAAAGAATCCATATCATGACATAGTGCAACTCATGATGAAATAATCACAACACGGGATACTCATAAAGAATTAAATGTCTGCACTATAAAAAGACTCCAAATCATCAGCTATTGAATGGGGAAAAACATTAAATTCTACCTTTGCAATGATGTCCCTTTCAGAATTCCGAGAGGTGTAGCCGTTTATCCAAAATTTCCACTGAAAATATGATCTCTGCATCCCCATGAAGTCGCCACTGGATTTGGAACAATGGAGTCACCAGGTGAAAAAATATAGTCCTCTTCAAGTTATCAATTCCTATTCACCTTCAAGAATCGATCTTCAGCAATTAAAATAAGAGACTTGGGAGAATACTTCGTTTCAAGGCCTCCGTCTCCCAGTAGACGCACCAAAATATGTTGGTGCTATAATTAGCACTTGGACTACACCAAGCACCTGGCCAGACAAATATTAAGCTCTGAGAGCTATTCTTATGATTTGATTGGGTTTTTTGGAAAGTGGTTGGATCTCAAGCACTTTGAAAGGAACGTTGAACAGATAAAAGGCTTTGACACATATGAGGGCACTGGTGTATGATGTGGTAGAAAAATTGAGTTTGTAGCCTGATGGTTAGAAGAATGGAAGAAAGATAGTGGGTTTGTAGGACAGAAATCCACTGCTGAGAGGAAAAATGACACAAATTCCAGATCTAAAATGTATAGTGAAAGAATGCTTTTAAAAGACTTACAAGAATCTCACTTTACATTTAAATAATCCCATTACAAGGAATGCTTCTGACTAACATGACCTCATGAATCAGGAATGATTTGTGAATCAAGACTGACAAAAACAGATTAACATGCATGCTAGATCAAAAGACTTACAAAAACATGAAACAAAGTTTAATTCCACCTCAAGGAACGCTTATGAACAATCTTCAATTCTGAATTAGGAAAGCTTGGAACAAGACTTACAAAAACATATTCATATGACTTGGAGGTTCACAAGACTGATAAAAACATAAGATATATTTTTTATGATAAATATGAAAAGACAGATAAGGTATGTAAAAATAGAAGGGGAAACAATACACACACCATAATATTTTTTGGATCCTCAAGATTGTAACTGGAATATATTATGAGTTCAACAATACACAGCTTCAGGAACAACATGAGGATCAACAACAGGGTCAGGGCACTAGGCCCTGTGCCACCAAATATCTCCTCCTTTTTATTACATAAAACTCAACTCTTAAATACAGTTGCACAAAACAAACTCCTGCTAAATTTTAGGAATGAAATTAAATAAAACAAACAGTAAACAAATCAAACTGTTGCATGAATTTAGAACTGAGGCTTCAAAATCTGATACATGAAACTATTTGACTGCCACATAAGCTTCTTTCTTCCACCTGCCCTAACTGTCTTCAATTGCTACAAGAAAGGTGGAGCTATAAAACCTGCAACTTTAATCAATCCTAACATAACTCTGATGGAATTAATAAAATTGACAAACTTTCTTTGAGCTTTAATAAGATATTGTTATTTGCTAATAGGTGTCGAATCTTTAAATTCTTTGCTGCCATATTTTCTGTAAAGCTGTGACTATTTCTTCTGCGCCGATAACTGCTGCCATATCATTACAATTCTGTAGAAATGCCTTTTGCCTGCCTTGACCCATGAGTCTATCTCTTTATTACTGCAACGTTCAGCGTTACTATGCTCTTTTCTCTTTGTCAGGTCTTATCCTACCTGAGTCATTCTGCCGTGTTTAGCCTTTTCTTCATAAACAACGTAAAAAAACTTATACACCTGAATGTGAATTCTTTTAAACTTTATATCTTAAGTGGTATCACATCCACGCACTTCACAACTTTTACAGTTTATTTTATAAAAAACACAACCGGCAATGCGATGCAAAGGGGAGGTGACGTGGAGGGTCGTTGGGACCGGACCCCAACACATGTCGCAATTTGTAGCATTTAATTATAAGTGTGTAATATGTAAACTTTAAAAATTGCAAAGTGAGATGTGCGGGGGAGGTGACATGGCAGGGAATAAGTGGGACTGGACTGCAGCGTAGATCATAGCTTTTAGCTTTTAGTTGGAAGCTATAGGGGTTAAATTTTAAAATTTGTGAAGTGCGGGCAAGAGGGACTCACTGGCTGTGTGGCAGAGTTTTATGAATCGGCTAAGGTTTAAGCAGTAAGTGATATCACATATATAATATATGATATGTTTAAAAGGTTTGATGTGGGGGACGGAGCTGCTGAGGTGGGGTCAACTTACCGCATCGCAAACTAAATAAAATAGATTGCGGGCGCTCACAAGGTAAGTCAAAACATATGCGATGTGATATCGCAAATCGGAGATTGCAGAATTTAAGTTTTGTTGCGATGCAAAACATGTAACATCTGCGAAATGCAATGAGGGCCCCACTTTAATTGTGATTGGGGAATTAAGGAAGCGAAGTAAGTGAAAAGAGATAAAAGGTAAGGGTAGAAAAGGTAAAAGTGGAAAGGTAGAAAAATGGTAAGTTTAATGATTTTCAATGGAAAATGATATGAAAAATGAAGTGTGGTGGGGAATGGGTCCCACTCCATCATGTATGGTATTTTTGAAAGGTTTGTAGGAGACGAAAATGTAAATGATTTTGGGTTTAATTGAAACATAAGGAGCTAGAGGCCAAATAGAATTATGGAGAGGGAAACTTTGAATATGAGTAAAAAATCAATGCTAATAGCTTACACAAGCAATAGTTCACATGTATGTTTAGTTCATATAAATAGTAGAACATTAACTAAGAGTTTGCAAGAACCACAAGATGCACAAGGCACACAACATATAAGCTGACATAAGCTGAGTGCCCCAAAACTTATACACAAAAATGTACAATATGCAATTATCTAGAATATTTTAAAACATGAGCATGTAGCCAAAGTGTGCCATATCTCATTAAAAAAATAGCTAAAGGAAAAACAATGTTGTGCCTAGCACAAAGTGATCTCCCTTTATCTAAAATTGCTATGTCTAGCCATGTATAACAATTATAGGCTTGCCTCCTGTAAATCCTATTCTAAGATTCTCCTAACACACTTCGTCCTTCACACACTTGAATTTGCAAACACTCCGTGGCACACACTCTTATTTGTTCCTTTCCATGCACTTTGACATATTTATCCACTGATATGCCCCGACACTCCCTAACACTCGAATTCAACATGCATTGACATTTTCTGACATGTGTTAGCATGCATTTTCATTCCTTTGCATGCCTTGAACCTCCTTAGTTATCATGCCCTCACAACTACCCTTACTTAATTTGCAACTTGGGAACCCAACCAAGCCCTTTCTTGACTACAAGAGCTTGACCACATTACAGTTACTACAACTAGACTATGTTGTTGAATGTTGTAGCTTGGGAGGTACTCCAAAATCCTAGTGAGATGGGTTTGTCTGAGTTTGGCCACAAAAGGATTTGTGGGAAAAGAAGCCAAGCAAAGGGATTTTGGACCCAAGATGGGGTTTAAAATTTAAAAGAAAATTAATATTTCCTAAGGTATTTGTGGATAAAACCCATAAGTTCTAGAGGGTTCCTAAGAGGTCTAGGAAAAAATATTTAAGGAGTCCTTAGGATGAAGGAAATAACATCAAGTGATAAGGATCCAATTTTATCAAGGGGGAAAAGAGAGATGTAGTCCTAAAGAGGCGATGATCATTAGCATGTATAACATTCATTAAGATTCCTCGGTATGCTTTGGCATGGTTTAATATTATATTTATTTGAGATCAATTATTGGAAAGTAGAAGACAAGTAACAGAGGATGATTTGGCACTTAGAATGCACTAACACTTTTCACTTGACACTTATTTACACCTAGTGTTGGTGTGCATATCATGCCCCTCTTGGAAAATGTAAATTGAAGACTTATTAACCCTATGATGTGTTCATTTACTTATAGTTTAACTTGTTTCTCCTTTTTGTTGCCTTTATAGTCCCTGGCATGTATTGTCACAGCCTTGCACATCTTGGCATGCCTTAGCACTTGACACATCTTAGCATATTTGACATGCCTTATAACTATATGGCACATGTTATCATTCCCTAACATGCCTTGGAACTCATGCCCTCACAACTAGCCTTACATTTTTTCACGACTTGGGAACCAAATCAAGTCCTTAGCCACTGCAGTTCATGTGACGTTGGTCCACTTCAAACATAACAACTTGATCAATTGCACCTACTACAATTAGATTGTGCCGTGTTCACCTAAGAACCGCCTATACCTCATCTTAGGCCACTCATGTCCAAGCTGAAATGTTCCAACTTAAGAAGTTACCAAGACAAGGATCACATCTATCCATGGCCATAAAACAACTAAGAAACATAGCTTACATAGGAAATATTTCCAATGTATGTCCAGTTCATATAAACATTAGAGCATTAACTAAGCGTTTACAAGAACCAAAAGATACATAATACAGTCGGCACAAGCCGAGTTCCCCAAAAATTATACACAACAATGTACAATATGAAATTTTCTAAAATAGTTTAAAACATGAGCATTCAACCAAAGTGTGCCACATGTCATATAAAAATAATAGATAAAGGAAAAATAGTGTTGTTCCAAACACAAAGTCTCCCTTTGTTTAAAACTGCTTTGTTGAGCTCCTTATCACAATCGTAGGCTTTCCTCTTGCAAATCATATTATGAACTTCTTATAACACACTTCATCCTTGGCACACTTGAATTCATTGACACTCCTTGGCACACACTCCGATTTGTTCATTTCCATGAATTTTGACATAGTTCTCCCTTGTGATGCCTCAACACTCCTCAACACTCCTCAACATGCATTGAAATTGTCCAACATGTGTTAGAACACCTTTTCATTCCTTGGCATGCCCTAACCCTTCCTATTTATCATTCCCTCACAACTACCTTTACTTAATTTTCAACTTCGAAACCCAGCCAAGTCCTCGCTTGACTATAGGAGCTTTACCAAGTTATTATTATTACAACTTGAATATGTTGTTGAATTGTGTATCTTGGGAGGTACTCCACAAGCCTAGTGAGATGGGTTTGTGTGAGTTTGGCCAAAAAAGTCTTTGTGGGAAAATAACCCAAGTGGAGGGGCTTTGGAACCGAGATGGGGTTTAAAATCTAAAAGAAAATGAAAAAGAAAAAATAATATTTCCTAAGGTCTAAGTAGATAAAGATCGTAATTTATAGAGCATTCTTAAGAGGCCTAGATAGGAAAAGCTATTTAAGGAGGCCTTAGTATGAAGGAAAGAACATCAAGTGATAAGGAGCTCATTTGATCAAAGAGGCCAGGAGAGATTTATTCCTAAATTAGGTCGAGTTAGAGGGCTAAGTAAGTGTTGCTAAAGGGAGGCCATGATCATCCACCAAGATTAAGATCATTATCTGAGGGCTCACAAGAATTTAACATACCTTAATGGGCTCCATATAGGAAGTATATGGCATATTGTTTGTTCTCTTATGGCAGATCAAGCTCAAGAAAGGTGACTCATGAGAATTTGGGCATGTGATTTCAGTGATTTTTCTGTGTGAATGCCGCATCAAATTTTGAAATAGTAGAGAGGGTTGAGACCCTACCTTGTGGTGTTTACTAGGTTGAAAGGTTTGTGATAAATACCAACACAAATGGAGGAGAATCTGCACTAGAATTTAGGGTGAGAACAAAAGTAGTCACAGGTGTAATATTTTTTGAGGTAACCGTAGTTTGAGGGTCGTAGAGATCTAAAGTTCAGGTCAATATTTAGTCAAAGAAATGACCAAAATCTATGGATCCATATGAGTTAGGCCCAGTCTCTTATGGAGGAAAGAGTTGTAGTTTTTTCTATGGGTGGATATGGTTTGTTCTAAAGAAATTATAATAGAAGTATAATTCCCTATTTAGGGAGGTTTCCTAGCATGTTCAATCCATAGGGTATGCCATTAACACTGTGACAAGTCTGCATAGAAGAAGAGGGGTTGTGACCCTTAGAGAGAGGTTTATCTCTACAATATATACCACAAATTTGGAAGATGTTTTGCAGAAGTATGTGTAGAGATAGAAAATCCAAAGGAAGGTGGAACCTAAGTATAAGATGGAGTAGAAGAAATGTGATATATGAGGAATGGATTGACATGAAGAGGAGTTAATTTATTGGATTTTCCATAGAGTTTTGGATAGAGATATGAAGTAGCCTATAAACAGTTAGTCTATGGATAGTTACTGAGTGATTTGTGACCCTAGTTTAGTCATATGCAAATTATTAGAAGGATGATAAGATGAGTAGTTCAGATTTTTCTATAAATTGGACAAAAAAGAAATTGGTACACAATAATAGTGATTTTGAGAGGGCTCAAATCACTATTAGGTGGCATATTTGAAGAGACCTAGATGAGGGCAATGTTGTGGGCACTAGATCAGTAAAATAATTTATGGTTGGAAAAATTGATGGCAGTATAAGTAAAATTGGAGGGTTGTTAGGATACTGTCAAAGAAGAGCTCCAAGTCCTGTACTTGTGAAGGAAAACAAGACTGGTAGAAGGGTAGGTGTTTTGGGCCTAAGGACGTGTAGACTTTGAAGGACTAAAGTAGTAGTCAATTGGGCTAGCCAACTAGCCCTATTTCACTATATTGTAGAGGATTGCATCATTGAGAATAAGGGAAACCTCCATATCCCTAGACTTGTCATCTTGGAGCAGAAGTATGGAAAAAGTGGGCAGAACAAAGAGTTTTTCACAACAGAGTTGTGAACAGTTGATTGAAAACCTTAAGTGTTGCAAACCTTAAAGGAAAAAAGAGGTAGATAAAGGGCAAAGTTTTTTAGTCAAGTTCAGTAACATAAAGTAGTTTAGTTCATTGATAGAGGAAGATTGAGGAGTTGCATAATGGGAGGCAAGAGAGCTTGCCAGATGTGTTCAAGACATGTGGTTTGAAATGGATATGTGTGGCCACCATCAAATAGTGGGTCAAGTGTTGTCTTGTTCAAGGTAGATTGGTTGTCAAAGGATTAACATCAAGCCTTAGTTGTATTCCTTGTATCGGTGTGATTGTAAAGGGCCATCATCCCTGGTACGAGAGCTCTAGCCTATTCTATTATAGTTTTTAATTTAACGAAGAACGATTTGAAAAAGTTAAAAATTTTCATGTGCGCTAGTTGATTCCCTGATGTGTGTAGATTTCATTGTGAAAAGTAGATGTGTTGTGCACTTGATTGTGATTGCATCAAATATTCTAAGACCAAACCCAAATTCTCATGTGTCATGGAAATTCAACATATTCCTTGTTCACCTAAGAACTACATGTAACATATGCCTTGTTCACCTAAGCAACATAGTTTACATCTTAACATGCCATAGTTTACATTCCTTGGAACTACCTAGCATACCTTGTCACTCCCTCCTTAGCACACCTATAACTCAATGACACTCCCTGTCGCACACTCTTATTCATTTCCATTCATTTGAAACTAGTGCTCCCTTGACTTTCCTTGGCACATATTGGCATGTTTCCCAAACCTCTAGCATACCTTGTCACTCCCTCCTTAGCACACCTGGAACTCACTAACACTTCCTATCACAAACTATTATTTTTTCATTTCCATGCACTAATTTTACCTAGTGCTCCCTTGTGTTTCCCTGACACTCCCTAACACTTCCTAGCACATGTTGGCACACCCTGGCACCTGACACATCTTGGTCGCATGCCATCCTGTCACTCTAGAATGACTTAGCACTGCCTAGCACACCTTGTCGCTCTCTCCTTATCACACCTGGAACTCGCTCACACTCCCTGTCACACACTCGTATTCATTCATTTCCATTCATTTTAACCTATTACCCCCTTGTGTTTCCCTATCACTCCCTAACACTCATTAGCACGCATTGGCACACCCTCACACTTGACACATCCCGTTATGCTTCCCTAAGACTCTAGCATGCCTTGGAAATGCATTACATACCTTGTCACTCCCTCCTTAGCACACCCAAAACTTGTTGACACTTCATTTCCATGCATTTAAAACTATTTCTCCCTTTTGTTTCCCTAGAATTTGGCACATCTTGGCATGCCTTAACAATTGCCTTGTCTTGGCATGACTAACATGCCTTGGAATTTTCTAGCATGTGTTAGTAATTCCTAGCATTCTATGGCACACCTTAGCACTCCTAGTTTTCATGCCCTCATAGATAGCCTTACTTTTTTTGCGACTTGGGAACCCAACCAAATCATTGGAAAAAAAATTTTGTGCCCAACCCAAAGTCTCCCTTTATCTAAAACCACTTTGACCAGACCCTTATTGTAACCATAGGATTCCCTCCTACAAGTTCTATTATGATCTCCTAACACACTTTTTCCTTGAGACACATGGAATTCGTTGACACTCCTTGGCACACACTCTTATTTGTTCATTTGCATACATTTTCACCTTGTTCTCCCTTGTGATTCCTTGGCACTCCCTAACACTCTTCAACATGCATTAACAAGTTATAACATGTGGTAGCATGCCTTTCATTCCTTGACACGCCCTTGAACACCTTAGCTATCATGCCCTCACAAATACCCTTAATGTTTTTGGGACTTGGAAACCCAACCAAATCTTATCTCGACTACGACAACTTGGCCAAGGTACAGTTACTACAACTAGACTATGCCTTTTTCACCTAAGAATTGGCTATAACTCATCTTAGGCTACTCATGTACAATTTCAACTCAACCCACTTCACAAGTTACAAGTTACCAAGTCAAGGCTCATGTCCAACCGTGGTCATAAAATAACCGAGAAACATATTTTACATCTTGACATGCCATAACACTTAACACGTATAATAATCCCTTGGAACTATGTGGCATATGTTAGCACCCGCTGCACTCCTTGGCATGATTTGGCACTCCCTAGCACACCATACCACTCCCTGACATGTCGTGGCACACTAGCATGCCTTGGCATTGCCTAGCATATAACCTTGTCACTCCCTCCTTAACACACCTCAAACTCACTGACACTCCTTATCACTCAGTCTTATTCGACCTTCATTTCCATGCATTTTGAACTAGTTCGTCCTTGTGTTTTCATGGAACTCCCTAACACTCCATGGCACGCATTGACACAACCTCGAACCTGTCACATCTTGGCATGTCACCCTAGAAGTCTAACATTCCTTAGAACTACCTATAATACCTTGTCACTCCCTCCTTAATACACCTATAACTCACTGAGACTCCCTGTCACACACTCTTATTCATTCATTTCCATGAATTTGAAACTAGTGCTCCCTTGTGTTTCTGTGGCACTCCCTAACACTCCCTAGCATGCAATGGCACACCCTACCACCTAGGACATCTTGCCGTGTTTCCCTGGTCTCTAGCATGTCGTAACACTCCCTAAAATATATTGTCACTCCCTCCTTAGCACACCTGGAGCTCACTAACACTTCCTGTCACAAAATATTATTCATTCATTTCCATGCATTATTTTTACCTAGTGCTTCCTTCTATTTCCCTGGAATTTTGTAACACTTCCTAGCACATGCTGGCACACCCTGGCACCTGGCACATCTTGGTTGCATGCTTCCTTGGAACTCTAGCATGCCTTAGCACTGCCTAACATACCATGTCACTCCCTCCTTAACACACCTGGAACTCAGTGACACAACCTGTCACACACTCTTATAATTCATTCATTTCTGTGCATTTTGACCTAGTTCTCCCTTGTGTTTCCCTAGCACTCAATAACACTCCTTAACACGCATTATCACACCTTGGCACTTGGTATATCTTGGCATGATTCCATAGCACTCTAGCATGCCTTGGCACTTCCTATCATACCTTATCACTCCCTCCTTAGCACATTTGGAACTCGCTAACACTCCCTATCACATACTATTATTTATGCATTTCCATGAAATTGAAACTAGTGCTCCCTTGTGTTTCTTGGCACTCCCTAACACTCCCTATAATGCATTTGCACCACACCCTAGCACCTGGCACATATTTTCATTCCTGAGCACTTGGCTTGTCTTGGCATGCCTAACATGCCTCATACCTGTCTAGCATGTGTTAGCACTTCTTGGCATTCCTTGGCACATGTTGGAAGTCCCTAGTTGTTATGCCCTTATAGATAGCCTTACTTTTTTTGCGATTTGGGAAACTAACCAAGTCATTGAAAAAAAATGTTTCCTTAACCCAAAGTCTAGCTTTGTCTGAAACTACTTTTTCCAACCCCTTATCACAATCACAGGCTTGCCTCCTACAAGTCCTATTATAAAATTATCCTAAAACACTTCGTCATTGGGACACATGGAATTCACTTACACTCCTTGACACATACTCTTATTCGTTCGTTTCCATGAATCTTGACCTAGTTCTCCCTTGTGATGCCCTGACACTCCCCAAAACTCCTCGAAATGCATTCACACTGTCTGGAATGTGTTATCATTCCTTTTAATTCCTTAGCACACCTTGGCACTCATTAGCTATCATGCCCTCCCAACTACCCTTACTTTTTTTTCAACATGGGAACCCAACCAAATCTTGCCTCGACTACAAAAACTTGACCAAGCTACAATTACTACAACTATACTATGCCTTGGTCACCTAAGAACTTCCTCTAACTCATCTTAGGCTAGTCATGTTTAATTTCAAGTCATACAACTTAACATGTTATGAAGACAAGGCTCACATCCAACCGTGGTCGTAAAACAACTAAACAACATAATTTACATATTGACATGCCATAACACCTAACACGTCTGAAAATCCTTTGGCACTATGTGGCATGTGTTAGAATCCCTTTCATTCCTTGGCATGCTTTGGCACGTGTTAGCATCCCCTGCATACCTTGGGACTGCCTAGCATATAACCTTGTCACTCCCTCCTTAACACACCTAGAACTCATTGACAGTCCCTATCACATACTCTTATTCATTCATTTCCATGCATTTTGATCTAGTTCTTCATTGTGCTTCCCTGACACTCCCTAACACTCCCTAGCACGTATTGGCACACCCTAACACTAGGCACATCTTGGCATGCTGCCCTACCATTCTATAATTCCTTGTCACTACCCAACATACCTTCTCAATCTCTCCCTAGCACACCTAGAGCTCATTGACACTCCTAGTCACAAACTCTTATTCATTCATTTCCATGCATTTTTACCTAGCGATCCATTGTGTTTTCATAGCATTCCTTAACACTCCTTGGCACGTGTTGGTACACCCTAACACATAGGAAATATTGCCATGTTGCCTTGGCCTCTAGCATGCCTTAACACTGCTTATCATACCTTGTCACTCCCTCCCTAGCACACTTGGAACTCATTAACACTTCCAATCACAAGCTCTTATTTTTTCATTTCCATACCTCTTGACGTAGTGCTCCCTTATGTTTCCCTGGCACTCCCAGTTAACACTTCCTTGCACGCGTTGGCACATCTTGGTCATATGATGCCCTAGCACTCTAGCATTCCTTATCACTACCAAGCATGCCTTGTCACTCCTCCTTAGAACACTTGGAACTCGTTGAAACTCCCTTTCACACACTCTTATTAATTCATTTACATGCATTATGACATAGTGCTCCCTTGTGTTTCTCTAGCACACTCCTTAACACTCCTTGGCACACATTGGCACACCCTATAAATTGGCACATCTTGGCATGATTTCATAGCACTATATCATACCTTGGCACTACCTAACATACCTTGTCACTCCCTCCTTAGCACACCTAGAACTTGCTAACACTCCCTATCACACACTCATATTCATTCATTTCCATGCAATTGAAACTAGTCCTCCCTTTTGTTTCCCTGGCACTCCCGAGCATGCGTTGGCACCACAACCTAAAACCTAACACATCTTGGAATTACTGACATGACTTGGAACTTTATAGAATATGTTATCACTTCTTGAGATTCATTACACACCTTGGTACTTCCTAGTTTTCATGCCCTCATAGATAGCCTTACTTATTTTGTGACTTGGGAACCCAACAAAGTCATTGAAAAAATAGTGTTGTGTCTAGCCCAAAGTCTCCCTTTATCTAAAACTTCTTTTTCCATCCCCTTATCACAATCATAGGCTTGCATATTGAAATTCCTACTATGAAATTATCCTAACACACTTCGTCCATGGGACACCTAGAATTCACTAAAACCCCCTGGCATACACTCTTATGAACAAGAACATGCCAAAAGTTAATTTCAAATTAGTTCACAATAGATCACCAACATGGAAAGGAACAAGTAAATACTGATTTGAAAGTGAAACATACATGAAACCACTATGAATTAGTCCATAACATATTTCGTATATGAAAGAAAAAATACAAATATAGTGAAATATCATAAAACTAATACTACCACCATGAGAAATCATGTGAATCAATGTCATAAAACCATAATATCTTATTAATGCTACTGCAACTTCAAATTCATATCTTGCCTAATGCCAAAGCCCTAGCCTCACTACAACTACCTCTACTAGGTACCAAGTGCTGAGTGCCTCTAGATCTAAAGCACAAGTCAGTTATCTAGTCCTAGCCTCAACTCAAGTGCCAAATATTCCTTTACAATGAGGCATGAGGGCTCATTTATAGAGATGAAGTGACTGTTCACCTACCATGACCCTTGAACTCCCTTCATAACTCTTCAGCTTCCTCACTGATCTCTCATGCCTATTGAATGTTGCATGCTCAAATCAATTTTAGCATAGCTACTGAGATATTGGTGAGTGATACTCGCATTAAAATGAGTGAGAAGAGGAGGACGTCGAGGGTTCTTGAAAAACCTAGAATGCTTGTTTCCCAACTGCTGCAATAATGCGATTTCTAGGTACCTTTGAGTTTATTGCGATGTTCTTGGAGCTTTGTAAGGAACCGCCTTGCTTGCTAGATGACACCCTAGATGGGTCATATGTATTTATAATCAAATAATGATATTAAAAGCACATTAAATTAAATGGAAGAATGATATTAACAAACAATAATTTTAGACCCTTGTGTGGTCAATTGTTGTGCCAAAATGTTTTCAGAGAGATTGGATTCATGTTGTGGTGACCACCGAGCTTTTACCAATATCTATTTACATGCGACCTTTGGATGAAATTGTGATGATCCTCACATGTTTAACAAATAAAGCCAAAAATCCAAGCATGAGCCACTTTACTTTAGAAATTTTAATAAGAATTATGTATTTCCTGGATTCTCTTGATCTAATAATTATATGCCACTGTTAAATACAAAATCACTTCTACAAAAATTCTTGCGGAAATTTAAAACATGATCGCCAAATGCAAACACATGAAGAAAGATCAATCACACATAACACGGATGTTTTTACCGCGAAATCTTAAAGCTAAAAACCCCACTATCATATATTATGTATATATCATGGATCATGAAACAATCTCATACAAAACTCTAATCAAAGAGCTCTTAGTACAATGTACAATCATCTCACACTGTCATACAAAAATTGGCAAATACATGCACCAATTTACTGCCTCCTAACAACCTGCCTCCACTGTGCAATCCCTACTGATGAAAATCCATGAAAGAATGAGATCCTGCTTGCCTTGACTATGAAATCCTCATGGGCACATCCAATGTGTGTGTGGTTGCATGAGTGCACCCACTAATGTCACAACGGATATTCAAACTATCCCTTTCACCTATCTCTCAACTAGGTCTCCACTGGATCTGACATGCATGTAGTTAACATTACTATTTCTTTAGTTGCATGTGAGACCACTAATTTTGAATTAATTAAATAATTAACTCACTGATATCTCTCTAGTGTATGTTCAGTTACAACTAGCACAACTGAGTTTAACTCACTTAACTGAGTTAAACTATTTTACAACACACATAATTACACATCCAACTTTGTTACAAATTCGAATCACTCAGTTACAACTAAGTCCACTTGCATGTCCCACCAACCAACCACTCAACTTGAAATCCACTTAGCTAACTGATTTGACACTTCAGTTAACTATTTCCAAGTGCTCATTGAGAATAGATTAATGTTTATTGTCCAATTATTATTAATAGATAATAATAATCGACATGCATTCTATATTAAGACATGCGATCTATAAATAGATTTCACACATGCATCTAAAAATGGAATATCATCTATACATATAATTTTCTCACCATTCTAAAAATAGAGTCTTGTTATAAATAAATTTTCTCACCATTCTAAAAATATAATTACACCTAAAAATAGCCTGAGGCTCCATCCTAGTGTTGGTGCTTAATTTTCACTAGGACAATCATCTTGTTGAATCCCAACACTCCATCTCAACAAGAAAGGGATTGTCCTTCACCCCGATCTTGTCTCTATGGTATTTAAATTTTATCTTGGTGAGCGCCTTCGTTAGAATATCTGCATCCTGATCTTCCATAGGAATGTACTGAAGCAACATGATCTTCTGATGCACACAATATCTGACATGATGATACCGGATATCTATATGCTTAGATCTATCATGAAACACAAGATTAATCGAGAGTTTAATGAAACTCTGATTATCATAATGAATCATTGTAGGACCTAAATGAGAACCAAACAAACCAACTAGGATCTTTCTCATCCATAATAGACTCACATGCAGCTTGATTTGCTACCATGTATTCCACTTCCACTGAACTGAGTGCAACGTATCTCTATTTCCTAATGTACCAAGAAACAATTGTAGATTCTATACTAAAATCCCCCCCGATGTGATATTTTTTTCCGTTGGGCTACCCGCCCAATCTGAATCCATGAAGCCATGAAACTTCACCTCATCCATTTGTCTGTTCCACAAGACAGACTCAGATGTGGCCCTCAGGCATCTCAAGACATGCTTGCCCACCTTCCAAAAGAGCTTGGTAGGCTTAACCATCGCTTGACTAAGTTGGTTCACCGCATAGCATATGTCTAGTCTTGTATTCACTAAATACATTAGAAAACCCACCAACTGTCGATCGATAGTATCATCCACTACTTCTCCAGATGTAGCATCCTCTTTCCTCCAGTTTCCTAGAAGAGGAGTATCGATGGGTTTGCAGCCTTCCATGTGAAACTTACCCAATATCTCCCTTGCATACTTTCCTTGAGACACAAAAAGTTCACCATCTCGCTACCATATTTCCAATCCAAGGAAATAATGAAGGAGGCCCATATACTTCATCTCAAAATCCTTTGCAAGGTTCTCCTTGCATGAGTGTATCAACTGCTCATCACTAGTCAGTATAAAATCATCAACATAAAGAACAATGATTAAAAGCTTACCCCCCGCCACAATTTGGTATAGGTTTGCATCTGCCTCACTCTTGGTGAAGCCAAGTCTAGTGAAATAGCTGTCGATCCGAGTGTACTAAGCACGGGGTGCTTGCTTCAGCCCATACAATGCACTTTTGAGTCTGCAAACATGCGAATCGCTGCTGAAGATCTCAAATACTTCCGGATGCTCAATGTACACTTATTCATCAATGATCCCATTGAGAAACATAGTATTCACATCCATTTTATGAATGTGCCAACCCATCTATGCTAAGAGAGCAAGGATGGTCCTTATGGAAGTATACCGTGGGACTGGTGCAAAGGTTTCTTCATAATCAATCCCCTCAATATGTGAGAAGCCCCGAGTCACAATTATGGCCTTGTATTTCTCAACACTCCCATTAACAATTTGCTTTACCTTGTAGATCCATCTTGAACCTACCATTGATTTATCAAGTGGCCTTGGAACAATTTCCCAAGCACTGTTTCTGACAATGGATTCATACTCCTCCACCATTGCATCTACCCATGTGGGCTCCTGCACTTCTTCCTGAAAGGAAGATGGCTCAGTCACAATACATTTTCTCATGAGAGCCATGTATCTAGTAAACCATTTATTAGTCTGTCTTTGTCTGCACTGTGAATTAGGGGCTCCTACATTCTGCGCAGCATCAAGCCTCAGCCTATCAGCTTCTACGGTACACCTTATGCCAGTTCTGATGTTTGGCTCTATGTGAATGGACTCCTCCACTCCATGAACCTCCTCCTATATCTGATCCACATCTAGAGACTCCTCTTTGGCAACTAACAGTTCCTCCTCTGCATGCAAGTCTAGATCCCTCCCAAGCGACAACCACATGGCTTTCCCCTCATCGAATTTTATATCCCATCGCATAACAATCATATTTCTGTTAGGAAAATACACATGATAGTTATGAGGTGTTTCTGTGTACCCCAAAAATATCCCAACTTCAGCAGTTGGTTCCATATTCTTCTTGGCGTTCTTGGTCAAATGCACATAAACAGATGAGCCAAAAATCTTAAAGTGAGAAACATCTGATTTCTTACCAGTAAAAGCTTCTTCAGGTGTACTCATGCCAAGTAATCTATGAGGACAACAATTTTTCACATAAACCACAGTGTTGCATGCTTCCACCCACAAATGCATTGGTAGGCCCTGATCATGCAACATCGCTCATGCTGCACCCACGATCATTCTGTTCTTCCTCTCTGCGACCCCATTTTGCTGTGGGTTATGAGGCACTATGAGCTCTCTTCGAATTCATTCTTTGTTGAAGAAGTCTTTGAATTCATTAGATATTTATTCTCCACCATTATCGCTCCTTTGAGCCTTCACTTGCATCCCAGACTCTTTCTCCACCAATTCTTTAAAATCACAAAACTTTGAGAATGTTTGATCCTTCTTCTGCATGAAGAATATCCAACCTTTACGAGAAAATTCATCGACAAAAATAACATAATACCTGTGTTTTTTTGTTGAAGCAACCAAGAATGGTCCACACACATCTATGTGAACTCTCTCTAGGATCACTGAAGCATGGTTCTCCTTTTCATGAAAGGAGGACTTTACATACTTCCCCATGGTGCAACCCTTGCACTCATCTAACTGAGAAAATATTCCCATTGGAAGTCCATTAGATATTTGCTACATGACTTTCAAGGCTTCATGATGAAGATGGCCCAATCGCCTGTGCCATAATTTTCCCTCATCCTGGCTCACCACTTTTTCTGCCTTGGCCATCATGGCAACGCAACCATATTACTCCAGCTTGTAGAGATTATTAACTTGAATCCCTATCCTCTTGGCTTGACCCATTGTTTTATGTCACAAGAAAGCTTTTCCATCGCTGAAAACAATGTCATAGCCTCTGTCCTCCAACATCGTGACTCAGACCAAGTTTTTCTTTAGACTTGGAACATGCATAACATCTTTCAAATGAAATGGTTTACCTGACTCCCTCTTAAAGGTAATGGTACAAATTCCGGTCGCACTATATCATCCATCGTCGCCCATATCTATATGCATTTGGAGATATTTCTCCTCCAAGTCATTGATCCTTATCTCCCATCATGTGGAAGGGAGCACCACTATCCAGATACCACACTAATCCCATTGCGCTCGATACAAAGCATGCAATCAAATATAAATCAAGTTCAAATTGCAAGGCAAGGGCATTTCCAGCTGCAACTCCAGCAACCTTCTTGTTCTTCTTCTTCGGTGGGCAGTTAGTGGCTAGATGCCCATGTTCGTGACAGTGAAAACACTTCACCTTAGACAAATCCAGCTTCTTGCCTTTAGACTCGGATTTTGAATGGAATTTCTTCCCCTTCCCTTTCCTTTCTTCGGCGACCAAAGAAAAATCCTATTCATTATCATGGTTTGATGAAGAGACATTTGTGGTGTCCTGCCTGAACTCCTCCTGCACTAGATCCGACCGCAGTTGTTCCCAATTTGGCAGTTTTTCCCGTCCATTGACAGAGCCTTGATAACTATGCCAACTCTTAGGAAGTCCTAAGAGAGCCAAAATCACCAAATCATCATCAGAAATAGTGATTCCCACACTCCCTAGTTCATCCTGAAATTGGACAAACTTTGTGAGATACTTTGGAATATTGTCGCCCTACTCCATCTTGATCTTTCTGAGTTTATCCTTCAGCACCAATTTCCTATGGTCACTGGTGCTTTGGAAAAGGTTTGTCAAAGCCTTCCACATAGCATATGGAGTGGCTTTCCCATTAAGGCTTGAGACAATGTGGTCTCGTACACCTTCCAACAGAATCCTTTTCTTCTTCGCTACTTTATTTTGCCATGCGTCAAGTAATGCAACATCCTTCGAAGTGGGCTTAGGAACATCACTGTCGATGAATTCCTTCAAGCCACTATCTTCAACCACCACCTCCATCCTATCCATCTAGGTAATGTATTTTGAGCTTCCCTCGAGTGCATACTCTAGCCACAAGCCATTGAAAGTCATTTTGATGTCTACTCAACTATCGCACTAAGAAATTCTTGCAGCAAATTCAAATTGTTTCCTCCAACAAACTTAGCTACTGCTTCAAAATTGCAATCTTATTTTCTCCGATACCATGTAGAAATTTTAATACAAATTATGTATTGCCTGGATTCTCTTGATCTAACAATTATATGCCACTTTTAAATACATAATCGCTTCTACAAAAATTCTTGCGGAAATTTAAAACACGATTGCTAATTGCAAACACATGAAGAAAGATCAATCACACATAAAATAAATGTTTTTATCGGAAAGGAATAAAGTTAAAAACCCCACTATCATATATTATGTATATATCATGGATCATGAAATAATATCATACAAAACACTAATCCAAGAGCTCTCAGTACAATGTACAATAATCTCACACTGTCATACAAAAATTGGCAAATACATGCGCCAATTTACTACCTTCTGACAGCCTGCCTCCACTGTGCAATCCCTGCCGATGAAAATCCCTAAAAGAATGAGATCCTACTTGCCTTGACTGCACAATACTCATGGGTACATCCAATGTGTGTGTGGTTTCATGAATGCACTCACTAATATCACAACTGATAGTCAAACTATCCCTTTCACATATCCCTCAACTGGGTCTCCATTGGATCTGACATGCATGTAGTTAACAGTAGTATTTCTTCAGTGTCATGTGATACCACTGATTTTGTATTAATTAAATAATTAATTCACTGAACTCTCACTAGTGTATGTTCAGTTACAACTAGCACAAATGAGTTTAACTCACTTAACTGAGTTAAACTATTTTACAACTCGCATAACTACACATCCAACTCTATTACAACTTCGAATCACTTAGTTACAACTAAGTCCACTTGCATGTCCCACCAAACAACCACTCAACTCGAAATCTACTTAGCTAACTGATTTGACACTTCAGCTAACTATTTCCAAGTGCTCATCGAGAATAGATTAAAGTTTATTGTCCAATTATTATTAAGAGATAATAATAATCGAAACACATTCTATATTTAGACATGCGATATATAAATATATTTCACACATGCATCTAAAAATAGAATATCATCTATACATAAAATTTTCTCATCATTCTAAAAAGAGACTCCCTCTATAAATAGAATTTGCTCACCATTCTAAAAATAGACTTACACCTAAAACTAGCCCAAGGCTCCATCCTAGTGTAGGTGCTTAATTTTCACTAGGATCATCATCTTGTTGAATCTCAACATTTACTTAAACACCTGCCAAGCCTTGAAGCCAATATTTATTATTTAAATAAGTCTTCTTCCTAAATGGGCCTTCTCACCACATCGTTGGATTTCATGCTTCTTATTATCTAGCCAAGGCAACTCCATATAAAGATCAATTTTGCACTCGTCAGGCTTGACAATTTGACCCGATAATTTGAGTCTTCAATTGCTCATTTAAGTTTTCCTTACACGTACCATACCATGTCGGGGAAAACCCTCCTTAATGGAGAACCAAGTCTAGTGTGGAATTCATTGCTTCCAAAATAGTTGCAACAATAAATGACATTGGTACATAAATGGTAGTCGTTTCTTCTGCAACCATATTAAAAGACTGGAAGACCCAAGTGTTTTGTTTCTCATAGTCTCGCATGTTCACCCTTATCCAATGCTTTCTCAGCGTCCAACGTCTTGGTGCTTTCCAAATTTTCATGTGAGGCCCAGTTGGACGGTGCTTCTTTCATTGTTTAGGGTGATGATTTCAGCGAAAACCTGTGTTCATTTATCCATGCGCACACATGCCAACCTCATGAGAAGAAGTTACCAAATACACATATAGTCGAGAGCCCTCTTGTATGTAGACCACCGTGTCTTTGTTCCTTTTTAATTGGTTGTCCCCCATTAGTGGTTTGAGAAAAGACCTACAACATCACATTACAAGGCACGAGCCACAACATAAAACAATACGAATACTAATACAAATAGTAAGTCCCTTTATGACTCTAGGGTATCACTATCCAAATTTGTTTCACATTCACAATATAAAGATGTGGTTATCAACCAAATAGCAGAATTTCAGGCATGTATTAAGTAAGGGCTTCAAAAAGCATGATAAGGTTATCCTCAACTTAAGTATATCTTGCGATGATTACACTAGAGAATTTCTAGGTGGATTTGTAAATGCTTACTCTCACACACATAAAAAACCTTATTTTGGGAAGATAATGCCTATGCTCATGGATATGATGGACATGATTCCTTAAAACTTGGTGGAGAGGAATTTGAGTAATACGCGCCAAAGTGAAATTCAAGAGAAAAAGGTTTTAACCTTTTATTCATGGCTATGATAACTTAGGATTTTATAACATATGGACAAGACCATGATAATCTAAACCATAAATTAATGAAGAGTATAAGGGTACATGCACAGTACTACCAATGGGAAAACACCCTTGGAAATGCAGGTTAATGACAAGATAACTCCCGAAAAAAACTACCTACATAAACCCTAATGAAATGAGAGGGAATGAGGACTAATGCTATAGGAGGTACCTTGTAAACCCTGATGCATATGAGTGATCTAGTTTTGAGATAATATGAGAAGGTGAATATGATAAGCACCCTCGAGAGTATTGATTAATTCACAGCAAGGTTGGAACATCATCACCAATGCATAAGGTTTCAAGGTTGGAGGGGAAAATATATAATTCTCTCAAACCCCAATGCAGATGCTGAGGCATAGGACTAGCCGTGCGATGTCAATGACACTGTGCCCTTAGAGGTGTAGGTTAAAAACATAAATGGGGTCACTTTCTTGTCAAATTAGGGTTTATATCAAACCCCTAGTATAGTCAACATAAGTGGAGCCAAAAATGAAATCCTGATTGTCCACTTGCAGTGCTTCTATTGGTTGCAATACATACTAGGGAAAGATAAGTTTTGAAGTCATGGGAGTCTCTTGGCATGTCACTGAAGCGACACACCTTCGAAACCCTAATGTAGTCATAAGGTCAACATCTGAGGCAAAACATGGGGAGAGTCTCATCAAAACCCTAATGGGTTGAGCAAGCAAACCCCAAAATTTGAATAAGCCCAAAGTTCTGGGTGGTGTTGTAGCAACTACAACACTCTCATAATGCTAAATCTGGGCATTTAGCTTCATTATGATAAGTGGAAGCTTAGTCCAAAAAAAATAATAACTATCAAACCTTAAGAGAGGCCATTTTATCATACATTTTTTATGGTTATATTAAAACAAGAAAAAACCACAAATTTAATTTAAATATGACCACATAAATAACTATAGCTACTAATTATTTATGTTTATAAGTTTTATATATTAAATAATTTATATGCATCTTAATATATTATTTATTTATATTGAATTTTTAATTTAATACTATATATAATTTTTTTAAAAAATATTATTTATTATTTATTATTTATTTTTTAATTAATTCCAATTCCCGCCTCCAAAAAAATTCCGCCCTTCACCTTGGCTCTGGGTGAAGCAACAATTGAATGAAGTTCACGAGCCAAAAATAACTGACACGAAAGGTTAAATTGTGGTTGAAGCAAACGATTCTATTTTTTTATTTTTTGATAATGTTTTATTCCTGCCTGTAAAAAAATCCATGCACCCTTCAAGAGTAGGAGCAAGTGGAACCCTGTGGTGAGCATTTTGCTGAATTTCGAAGAGGAATGATCTATTCCTCTATATCATTTCAGTTACCTGGTTGACACCATAGTTGTGGAGATGCACATTGGATTGGCCTCTGAGGGGAAATAAGCTCAATATACTGCTCACATTTGTCCACAAACTGCCCACCAGGTATTTATAAAATGAACCTTCAGAAATGTTATTTTATGATTTTGTTTAGGTCGTCAAAACCCCATATTTTAATGCCCTGAAAGAAAATTTATTGAGCTTTTTTTATTTCAATGTCTTGAATCTGATTTGCGAATCTGAGTTGCATGTTGTGTTTGCAATAGTCTCTGACCTATCTTAGATTTTTTTTGGTCTAGACCCCAAATTTGATGTGTCTGTGTCCTGACAACTTATTGATGGAGATATTTAAACTCCTGAGGCCTTTGGGCAACCAAAACTGTGAAGGAATTCTACGGCTTAGGATATTATTTGACAAGTTGATGAAACCCTCAAATAAATAAAGAAGTTGAAGTTGAAAGCAGTAGAAGACAATGCATCAAAGCGTGCTACCGCGAAATTGTGGATCGATTAACCGTGAAATTCCAAAATCATTGATGGACGCATAAAAATGTTCATCAAGAGAATATTGTTGGGCTTAATATTACATTAGAAAATCTCCTCGATTCCACATTCTTTGTGTAAATGCACCAGTGCCTCTGCAACGCCCATAACAATTCTGAGCCTTGTCACCTAGTCGAGCTGAGTAGAGTCCCCGTGTGTCTAAACTACCATTGGGAATGAATTGGAGTATAAGGATTTTGACATCCCAATTGGAAATTGCACCCATAATTTTCACAAGGTTCCGATACCTGATTTTGCCTAGTGTCTTGCACTCTGCCATAAAACAGCTTTGGGCCTCTGCTTCTAATTCAACTTTAAGCTTCTTGATTGCTACTATCATCCCATTAACAAGTTTCCCTTTGTACACGGTACTTGAGGCACCACTGCCAATGAAATTTCTCTCGCTGTATCCTTTTGTGATCTTATATATATATTTCTCGCTCGCCTTTAAGAGAGACTCTTCAAAGTAGCACATCTCCAAATTTGCAGAATCAAAAGGGGCAGAACGCCGCATCCAACAAATGGCATTGGGTGTGGTGTTGAAGAAAACCACCTGGAATATTCCATTCGAATTTTTCATTAATTATGTTTGCAGAAAGGATGTTTTCAGTTAACTCCAAGATCTATCACATTGGTGTCCCCTCCAACATCATTTTTCACATTGGAAATTGAGACAAATATATATCCTCAACATAATACATCCCTAGAGGTAAATTGTATTTCGAACAGTGGAATATTTATAGAGAATTTATTATTTTACCACAGATCTAAGCTCTTTTTCAAATGAAACAGGCCTGAATTTAGCTGAAAACGTAGGTCAAATACTTCTATGTCTATGATTCTAAGGAAATATATAGATACGAGAGTTTCAATGCTACTATTTCAGATGTGATGAAGTTACATGTCCGAGCTTCTGTTCTCCACGTCTGCTCGTGAGGTATAGTGCTCCAAAGCTTTGAGCCTTACACACAAAACAGTGATTTATGCCTCCTATACAAGTCCGAGCAATTGTAGCTTTAAACTGCAATCAAAAATTTTGTCTTCTGAAAAGTTACCTCTGCAATCTGAGTTCTAAATCTGACACCACAGGTCTGTAATAAAGGTCCTGAAAATTTGCTGCACGATTTTACAAATGCAGGTCCGAGACTCGAAAGAACTGATATTTGTAGTAATCCAAATTTAAGGTATCAAACATAAAATATATCTTTCTTGGTCTCCTTTATCATCTCACTGTATTACCTCTGAAATTCTTGACCGAAATAAGTGAGTAAAAGTGATAGTCAACTCTTCTATTTATATGAATTCAAATTGAAATGAAGGGACACATCCTTTTGGAGTGAGGCCAAAATGTGTATGTGAGTGTAGGTCGGCTAGAAATTAAATATATATTTTTCAACTTAAAAATTCAATTTCTCATCCACCACATGGACTTTGGGGGCAAGTAAGGCCTCGTTAGAAAGAGGAAAAAATTCTCTTCAAGATGGTCTAGGACTCATTGTGATAGGCTGCATCCAAGGTGCCAAATTTTATTTTTCTTCGTGACTGTTCTAGGAATTTTTAGTGCATAAGGTGATTGGACAACAAGAGGTCATAGTGTCATTATGTGAGTCATAAATGTTATCCATGTCATCATGATAGTGTAGCATCCATGTCATCATGTAGCCACCAACCAAGTCATGAAGATCCATTAAGTATGACATCATCAAGTGTGGTAATTTATGTATAGTCCTCCATATGTCATCAAGGGATCATCATTGGAACTTAAGGTCTGGATCACTATGAACATATATCAAGGCACATGATTGGTACTTGGCATCATCATGGTTAGTTCAAGTAATTTCGTTACTAGGACATTATGGTCAAAGGATATTTAGGACAACACTTCTTCATTAGTGTCTTGACATCTTCATAATTGGTCTCCTAGTCAACCAAGAGTCATGGCATCATCATATGGAACCAGGCATCTCAAGAATATTAACATCTCAATCCATGCCATATTAACATCAATGACAACCTTGATTAACAATACCTTGCTTATTAAACTAGTTATTCATATCCGCTTCCTCTTCAACTGGGCTTTGAATTGAGCCTACCTTCTGTTACTAATTTTGTTCAAATCCTTTGTTTTGGGGAATTTTTGCGGAGACGACGAGGTTTCATTCTCCCAGTCATCTTCAAGTCTGCAACATTCATGACTTCTTTCACGACCATCACTCTTTAGAGATTGCATAATCTCAAGTGCTATGTACAGAGGTGAACCACACAATGTTTCTACTATCCTTTGGGGTTGTAGGGTCCTTGATTCTGCAATTTTCAGTACCACATTCTTGTCATTTGTTGAAAGGAGAATTCTATGGTTTTGAGTCCCTATGTATAAGATTGATTTCACGTAGAAATTTTAGTCCAACAACAAGTTGGATCATTATTTTTCTCGTAACAACTTTTGAAACCCTTCCATAGTGTTGAATATATGCAACTAAATCACCACTAGAGATGAACTTTGTTACTATGCACAAATTTGGTGGCCTGGTGCAAGCACCAATAAACTGGACTATATTTTTATGCCATACATTCCTTGAATTGAACACGTCTTGGATTGTTGAAAAATGTGTTGTAGTACACAATGAAGTTGTCGTGACTGAACATGCTATTGTGGTTAAGATTGTGAAAGGTGCTTTGAACAATTAACACTACTTATTTCTTGTAGTGCTGCTACAACCATTGCCTTGTACATATTTCGTTGGATTACCGTCACAGAAGAATCAAATATATCCTACATATGCATCCAAGGATCCATGCCTAGCCTTTAAAATTCCAAGCCCTAAAGATGTTGCTCTTTAAGAACAAGACAAAAAATGTCAAAATTATTCTCATGTGAAGCAATAATTGATGACTAAAAAACCTTTGAGTGAGTTTTCTCACTGCCCTCTTCAACTGTATTAATAAACTCGTCATCATGTTTTAAGGCAATCTGGGAAAATTTGTGAACCTCTTTCGGAACTGTAGCTTAAAACAGGCGTTTGCCTCTATTTAGGCACACCAAAAATTATCTTATCAATATCCCTATGGAACCCCATATCTAGAAAATAGTTGACTTCATGAAAGTACGAGCACTTTCACACCCATTAAACGACTTGAGATAGCTGGGGTATTCTCTATATGGTCCCAAAGCCTTCCAAGAGTGGCCACTAATATCCAAGAACTCATCAAAATTATCCATGATAGATGGATTTCAAGGACAATTGACATGGTTGTTTTTCATATTTTTTTCATGCAAGTTGGCAAAGGGGAAAACCTACAGATTTTATTTGGTAAAGAGTTTTATCATACTTCACTGTTTAGGTGACATTACAAAAATGATGTGTTGTGGCTCCAACCAAGTATACAACATTGTTGTTCTGCACTCAGAAGAAGCCGTGGGAAGATATGACATCAATAGAATATTCAAAAGGAGAGGAATATGAAAATGGTAGGGAATTTAATGTAGATCAAATTAAGTTAAGAAAACACAAAGAAAATTACTCCTAAGCCAAGCACAATATAGATAGCACAATTTGAGCAAATCCCCATGGATACTAACACATTCACCACGATTACAATCAACAAGAGAAAAACATCAATGCATCTAATAATGGCAATACATACCCAACTATAAATCAATATGATACATTTCTAGATCTTGTGAATCACAGTGAAAAACTTTGCAATTGTTAGTTTCTTACTTGCCTACATTCTAGCCACCGAGTGCACTATTACAACTTTGGAAAATATCCAAAGGGTAATCAAGAAAGGAGATTAGAATGTCAATGAAAGAACACTTTTAGATAATTTCTTGCACACATGTTTATTAAAATCTCTCTTGGGCAGCCTAGATGCCTCTTCTACTAATCTAAAACTAAAAGACAAATTTTCAATCACAGATTGATCTCAAAGGCATTGGAAAAAAGGATTGTTGATACAGGGAAGTTGAGTAGTGTTACAATTACCAATAAGACCTAGGAATTGAAGTGAAGGATTTTGATGGTTTCTCTCAAGATCTTTGATGTAGTTAGAGAGTTGAAGCGTTGTTGTGTTTGAGCTCTCAAAAATTCTATAGGGAAATAGATGATGGTCCTCTGTTCCATCATCTCCAATGCCATTTTTCATCCCTGATTCATTTTTCCAATGAATAAATTGATCAATGTAAGGCATTGGGCTCAATGGTCTCATCAATGAGAGGCATTGTTAAAAAATTCTTCAAGATTTTTCTACAGTAAACACTGTTGGGTTTCTTTTTTTTAGGTATTGGAATATAGACTCAGTTGATATCTTATGTAGATATGGATTGGGATGCTATTGTTAATACATATTGATGGTCTCCCATGTGCTAGATATACATTTGCAATCATGGAATAATAGGTCCAAAATGAATTGGGACCTAAAACATTTGAACCTTTATTTGGAGAACAATCACAACAGTAGGATGAATTTCCTTCAAGCCCTTCAAGGTATTCCTATTTTAGACCTAACAATGCCCATTCAAGTGCCTAGTTTAGACCATTTGGGCACAATTGATTTAGGATCCTTATGAATTTTTTTGCATATTTGATGGGCAGGTATACATGTCCTTGCTGCTCAAAAAATGGACCAAAACATGTTAGGCTATATAATAACCTTTTGATTGAATAAAATAGAGGGAAATTGTTAACCCCTTTCAACGTTTTTTGTCCTTAAAATCACTCATTCAAATTATTATGGGTGGGTTTTTAATAATTCACAAATAATCAGAGCTTGATGCTCTAATACTTTGTTTTTTCAAAAAATCTTGCCTCCTAGAACATGTTCCAGAAGGTTCCTACAATATGGTCTATGTAATATGGACAAACTCGTTATTTATCCTCTGATATGCCCTTATTGACTATTTTTATTGTCACTAAGAGTTTAAAACCATATCAAAATAAATAACACTAGGAAGCTTGTCTAAATAGATGTTTATGATCTATACAGTACATACAATGAATGATGCGTGCACCAATTATAGAAACACCAACTTTTGAAATGTAAATCTACCTTCAAGATAGCCTGCAACTCCAATGTTGCCGGAGCTTTCAAGAGTTGCATGTTTTCTTTAGCAAGCTGAAGTCTCTCTCTCTCTCTCTCTCTCGCTCTCCCAGTATCTATATATAATAGGCATCCAACAAGGGAGGTAGAAATACTAAAAGTATCTAGTTGGAGTCTAGAACAATAACTCAAAATATTGGTATCTATTGGAGATGTCACATCTATTGCTACAAATCTCTATGAAGGGACAAAGCTCTTGTTCTACATTCAAAATTTTGTTGCAAGGGATCCAACTCTTCGTCTTCAAGAACCACATGATCATTGTCTACACAATATCTTCTATAGTTTCTAACATTAACTTATGGAATTTTTTATTCTTTCACAAAAATATTTACAACTTACACAACACTAACTTCCGGTATTCACAGTCCAACTTTTACATGGTTCTCTCTTGAAATAGGAAGCATGTTTTTCTAGGAGAATGATTTCTTTGATACCAAATTAACCTGTTGTAATGGAATTGGGTGGAGATGCACTTGTTAGCTCATAATAAACTAGGCATTTCAGATCCCAATTGTGGAGCATGCCTTTTCAAAGGAAGAAGCACGAGGTTTTCATTTATTTAAACAGGCCATAGAAAGGGAAATCTACCAAATAATTTTATTTAATTTGTCATTATAAATAAATTGTAATATACAACATACATCAAGAGACATAGGGACTCTGTCGTGAAAGTGGAGAAAAACTATTTGAGGGAATACAAAAATCTAGGTCTATTATTATAGAGAAGTTACGTCATAGCTAAGTGAATACAAAGACACATCCTCAATTGAAATTTATCTATTCATCTAGATCTATAATCAAATCCTTACTTTGTGGGAGCTTACTTTTCCAATGGAATGAAAACCAATAATAAATAGTCCAACTACATTGTACAGTATGGTTGCTGAATTTTTTTTATTTTAGTCTTTGGGCATAATTTCAAACAGTTGGCATACATCCCATTCTAACACTTGTTTTGAGTTCAGAAAAACTCCAATAGTTAACGTAATTGAGCAACACTATGTAGAACTTCCTTGAAAATTATGCAACTACAATGAGGAACCATCTGATAACACAAAGATAAAGAACTAGTCACACACAATAACATAAAAGTTTTCTAGGGATACTTGATGCTACGAGATAAGATAACTTTATTAGTGTCCAATTAATTACCACAACAAATAGTTCAATGGGACTCAAAACTAGATCAAGTTTAAATGGTAAATACATAGTGTGAGTGAAAACGTAGCTTGTAGTGTTACTCTATCAACTATAGAAAAAGAGGAAAAGTTCAAAAACAAAACCAGGGTGATTAGATAGGATGTCAAGCCTCAAGGCATGTGGAACTAGAAGACTTAGATAAAATGTAGGGAAGAGAAGGTGACTTCTTAACCATGTCATCAATCATTGTGAAAGGTTGATGCATGGTTTGATAATGTTGTCTGGAGAGTACCAAGTATTAAGAAGGCTTTTCTATGTAATCTTGGGAGGATTCCTAGATCAAGGAAGTCCATTATTGGTAGCTAAGCTCTAGAAAAGAATCTTCAAATGGAATATTGGTTTCATGATTGAACTGTTAAATTTCCTTAGCCCCAGGAAATTTTTTTTTTCTTGTTGTAGAAAAAAACCGTAATTTTTATTAAGAAGATAAAAATTACATTTTGTAGACACAAAATGTATATGCATGTAACATAAAAAAACTAGTCTATCTTTAGAGCACAACAAGCAAGATTATGGTCCTATATTGTTAGAGAACCATTGTGCATATAAGAATAAACCTGCTGAGGGAAAAAGAGTTTGAATACATATATATATAGAGTACCATATCAGTTTTTAAAATAAAAATAAAAATGAGTGTCGGAGAGATAAATATAATTGTGTAAAGTGTTGTTTATAATGGAACCCTGGTCAGTTGAACATGAGGATCCTAGAATGGCCACTGAGAATAAGTGTGACTGGTACCTTCACGTTCTTCTCTAATCTGCCACAGTCCATGATTGAAATATAGTGTTTCTTTGGAGATTTCATCAACATCCTGGCTGTGTTCCCTGTTTTAAAGATGATGGCATGCAAAATAAGTAAATGAGTTTTTTAGTTGAAGTGTTTCTTCCAAAAAGGGTGAAATATTTATATTGCAGCAGGATTGGATATAATTCATCCAATTAACCACAAGTATGGAATGATCAAAAAATTGAATTTGAGAGACCCTATGATCAATAGAAAAAATTATAATATTTCTACAAGTTTGAAGTTTAGCTTGATTGTTTGTACCAAGCCCAAGACCCATGGCGACATGATGGGATTGGGAATCATAAATATATAAAATGAAACCACCAGTGATCTTTTTCCCTGAATTAGCTGATGCCCCACCAAAAAAGGCCCATGGGAGCGAATAATTAGTTTGTACAGTTTCAATAACCCAAACTCTGCAAACATATTTATTGTTTCAGGGAAATTATGAAATAGATCTCCAAATAGATTGAAGTATAGTATAACTAGTCTAGGCACATTTTTCATTGGTATTTTCAACTACAAAATTTTAGGTCGATTTCTTCCAACATATAGGCACTTGTAGCAACAATTACTTGTCCCAAAGCATATTATGTTATGGAATCTCTTCACTATTAAACAAGAAACTTGCATAGCATTTCCTGTAATGGACAGATTTGAAAGCCTCTAAAATAGATATGAAGGATCATTTCCAGCACATAGTTGTAACATCAACACATAAATTCAATGATAGGTTTCATATCTATTTTCAATTACAGGGGTTATAAGAAAAGGGATAACTCAACTTTTTTTTGACATCTCAGATCTAGAGCTAAAAGATGATGATCATACCTACTCATTATGCTAAAAATTTTAGGTCAACCCTCCCATTTTAGGTCAATACAAAAGGAAGCTTAGATTTCATTCAAGCTAATATTGAAAACTCATTTTGAATTTTCCTATGTTGTGCACCCAAATATTGTGCATACTATCCTATGGTAGGCTATTTTGAAAATGAAAGTTAGTTTATAGGGTATTAATAACACATCATATCTACTTTTGAGACAAAATCCATAAAAAGGTTTAGGTGACATGTGCTCAAATGATTAGTCCCGTTACTTCCTCTATGATTGCATTTCATATGGTGCAGATGCCATGGTTTGAAGATATATTATTGGCATATCTCATAGCCCTCAAATTATAGTTGATGATATATTCCAGAAAAATAAAGTGTTAGTTAAATTATACGAGCAACAGGGTGCTCGTTATGAGCCTTTTGCAAGGGACCTGATTAGCCAAGAAGAAAAATGATCTCAGTATATTCATGAAAATTTAGAAATAATTTTGAATAAGGATAAAACACAGAGAAAATTGCTCCTAAGCCAAGAAAAACATAGATAACACAGTTTGAACAAATCCCCATGGATACTAACACATTCACCACGATTACAATCAACAAGAGAAACACATTAATGCATCTAATAATGGCAATACATACCCAACTATAAATCAATATGATACATTTCTAGATCTTGTGAATCAGGGTGACAAACTTTGCAATTGTAAGTTTCTTACCTGCCTACATTCTAGCCTTAGAGTGCACTATTACAGATTTGGAAAATAGCTAAAGCGTAATCAAGAAAGGAGAGTAGAATGCCAATGAAATAAAACTTTTAAATAATTTCTTGCACACATGTTTAATAAAATCTCTCTTAGGTAGCATAGATGCCTCTTATACTAATCTAAACCTAAAAGACACATTTTCAGCCATAGATTGATGTCAAAGGCATTGGAGAGAAGGATTTTTGATACAGGGTTGCTAAGTAGTGCTACAATTACCAATAAGACTGAGGAATTGAATTGAAGGATTTTGATGGTTTCTCTCAAGATCTCCGATGCAGTTAGAGAGTTGAAGCATTTTTGTGTTTGAGCTCTCAAAAAACTCTAGGAAAGTAGATGATGGTCCTCTGTTCCATTATCTCCAATGCTATTTTTGATCCATGATCCATTTTTCCAATGAATAATTGATCAATGTAAGGCATTGGGCTCGATGGTCTCATCAATGAGAGGCATTGTTGAAAAATTATTCAAGATGTTTCTGCGGAAAATACTGTTGGATTTTGTTTTTAGGTATCAAAATATAGACCCAATTGAGATCTTATGCAAATATGGATTGGGGATGCTATTGTTAATACATATTTATGGCCTACCATGTGCTAGATATACATTTGCAATCATGGAATAATAGATCCAAAATGAATTGGGACCTGAAACATCTGTACCTTTATTTGGAGAACACTCACAACAATAACATTGAATGTCCTTCAAGCCCTTCAAGGTCTTCCTATTTTAGACCTAACAATGCTCATTCAAGTGCTTAGTTAAGATTAGTTGGGCAAAATTGATTTAGGATCCTTATGACTTGTTGGCATATTTGATGGGCAAGTATACATGTCCCTGCTGCTCAAAAAATGGATCAAAACTTGTTAGGCTATATAATTACCTTTGGATTTAATAAAATATAGAGAAATTGTTAACCCCTTTCATTTTTTTGTCCTTCAAATCACTCATTGAAATTTTTGCGGGTGGGTTTTTAATAATTCTCAAATAATCAGATCTTGATGCTCTCATACTTTTTTTTTCAAAAAACATGCCTTGCAGAACATGTGCTAGAAGGTTCCTACAAGATGGTCCATGTAATATGGACAAACTCATTATTTATCCTTTGATATGCCCTTATTTACTATTTTTATTTTCATTAAGATTTTAGAACCATCTCAAAAAGAAATAACTCTAGGAAGCTTGTCTAAATATATATTTACGATCTATATAGTATATGCAATGAATGATGCGTGCACCAATTATAGAAACACCAAATTTTGACATGTAAATCTACCTTCCAGATAGCCTACAACTCCAATGTTGCTGGAGCTTTCAAGAGCTACATATTTTATTTAGCAATCTGAAGTCTCTCTCTCTCTCTCTCTCTCTTTCTCTCCTAGTATCTATATATAATAGGCATCCAACAAGGGAGGTAGAAATAATCAAAGGATATGGTTGGATTCAAGACCAACAACTCAAAATATTGGAGAAGACAAGTGAAGAAATACCAAACAATACATTATATTTAGTCTTTTCACAGGAAGCCTTTCTCAATCCTTTACCCTTATTTGTTTCATGTGCTTATAACACTTATTTGTATGTGGTCACGAAACTTTTTTTTTTTGCAAATATTTCCTGGGTGGATGAAGTATCCCGTCTTATTCTACTTTGCAAGATATGTTGTTTCTGGCCTTTTATTGAGAGACTTTATTGTTTTTCCAAACAAAATTTCTCTGGTCGAAGTTAGCTCTTTCCCATTTTTTCATGTCGCCCATATCATCTGTTTGTTTCCCAAAAGTAATGTTGAGCTAGCATGTGGGGTTGTCTGTTCACAATAGGATATCCTGATCCAACTGAGTTCCCCACATGATGGTGTTCAAATTCCTACTTAGGCCAAGGGATTTATGGATCGATTAGTTGTGAGCAGAAATCTAGGAATAATTTCATTGGTTGAGTAAAAACTGCATCAACCTTCAGATCTTGGGCATTTGAGAGAAAAAACCCCAAAAACATGGTTAAGAAAAGTTCCTTATTGAACAACACAGGGATAAGAAACAAATTTAGAAAACATAAATGGAAAATAAAGCATGCGAGAGACGTAGGAAAATGAAAGCAAAAGATGTGAAAGAAAATTCAAAGACTATGTTACAGGGTGTGGAAACAACCCAAGGTCCATTAAGAGAAGTAGTGTTTGAGGTCATGGCCATTCGCTAGGAGAGTTTCAATCCTCCCTCCCAAGGCTTGGAGCCTTTAAGTATATTGGTCGATATTTTCTTTAATTTTGAACGGTCATGTCTACAAGGCTTGGAACTTGGTATGCTTCCCTTTGTCTTGATGGGCCTTATCCCATTTGTGTACCAGGTCGTCGATTTCAAACTCTTTGTTCCCGACGGACTTCTTGTCAAACCATATTTTGATTCGGTTTTCGTGAATTTCTCCTTGTCCTTTTGTATTTCCTCCTCTAGCTCAAGCATGGTGTTAATGTGGGCCTACAAGATGGGGAGAGGGGCGCCATGTGATCCTTGAGATAATTGAAGGGCAGGGAGGGAAATATTGGGGGCAGGATGGCTTCTTTCCCGTAAACTAAGAAGAAGGGCAAGGTCCCAAGAGAAGGTTTGGGTGTGAATTGGTAGGCGCATAGGGCGTTGTTTAAAGAATTGTGCCAATTTTGTTGTTGGGATAGCAAAGTATTCTTGATGATACAAATTAGGTTCTTGTTGGTAGACTCGGCTAGTCCATTACGTTTCGGATAATATTTGGCAGAATGTTTCAAAACAATACCATTATCGAGAGAAAAATCATACATCTTAAATGATGAAAAATATGTAGCGTTATAAAAAAAGAGAGAGGTTGGAACACCAAACCTAGTCACAATGTATTGATTAATAAAATATATTACAACTTGATCGTTGATTTGGCGTAATGGTACCACCTCAACCCACCTCGTGAAGTAGTCCGTGGCTATAAGGATATATCGATGTTGTTTTGAGGAGTGCAATGGTATATCTATGATAACATCCAAACCCCACTGCTGGAATGGTTCCTCTACTACGATAGAATGCAGCAGAGAAAATGATCGGGCTTCCCTGTGGGCGTATTTCTGACACAGGGGGAATTTGCGGGCATAGGCGTGAGCATCCTTGAACAGGGTAGGCCAATAGAAACTGGTTCACATGAACTTATGTGTTGTAGTGTCACCTACATAATGACCTCTAGTTGGTCCATTGTGTAGTTCTTTAGGAACCGTTGTGCTTCCTCGAACTCTAAACATTGTAACAGGATGTCGTTGTGGTGCTTGTAGAATAATCTTCCTTGTAGAATTTGGTAGGAAGCAGCTTTGAGCCTTGCTGCTTGTTTACACATGTGTTTATTTGTTGTTAGGGTTGGATACAAGGTAATTTTGCTAAGATATTAAATGAGATCGAGAGGTACCCACGATGTAGGTAGGGGGGGGGTGACATGTGTACATGATCCACGTGGTACACTTCAATTTCGTGTTCCCAGCACTCCCATCATCGTTTTGCAGGCCAGTTATTTTGGCGGCCAACTTGCATAACCTGTGGCCCTTAAATGTATGCGCGGGCTTGAACTTTAGGTCATAATATTGAAGATATGCGATTTAGTTTCCCTGCCACTCACCCAACTATTGTTTCATGAACAATGAACGGACCGTTGGGTGAGGGACGAAAATTGTCACATGGTTCTTTAGGATATAACGCCTAAAATTATTTACAACCCTGTATACCACATATGCTTGTTTTCTGATGTTTATATAGTTCAAATCTATGCCTTGAAACCCTATTCTCATGAATGATATCGATATTTCGTCATGATTATCATCCTTTTTGGTGAGGACGACTGCTAGTGATGAGTCTGAGGAAAAAGTGTACAAGACAAAACCTTTGCTGAAATCTGGGCTATACAAGGTTAGGGCTTCTGCAATGGCCTTCTTGATATTGTCAAAGGCTTCCTTCTCTCCCTAATTCCATTTGATTCTTGTGCCCTTCTTGATCATGTTTTGTAGAGGTTTCACAATTTAGGCAAAGTCAGATATGAACTTGTGAAGGAAGTTGATTTTACCGAGGAAATATTGCATAGCCTTCTTGCTGCTTGGGAGGGGAATTTGGGCAATGGATTTTATGTGGTCCGGGTAAAAAAAAATTCCATATTTGGTTATAATTTAGCCCAATAAATTCCCTTCTGAGACCATGAAAATACTCTTCTTGGTATTTAATGAGATCCCATACTTTCGACATCGCTCGAAAATTTGTTTTAGGTGGTGTAGATGGTCATACCTTCGCTTTGAAAATACTGTGACATCAGCCAGGTAGACCACCACACTTTGTCCCATTAATCCTATGAATGTGATTTCCATGGACCTTTGGAAATTTTATCTAGCTTTAATTAAACCGAAGGGCATGTGTCGGAACATGAACGTTCCCCACTTTGTTCTGAACGTTGTCTTCAAACAGTTGGGCTCGGAAACCAACACCTAGTTGTATCCTAAGAACCCGCCCAAAAAATAGAACATCTATGAGCCCAACAAAGTTTGAAGAATATATTCCAAGCGGGGAACATAGTAGTTATCCTTGTTTGATGCTCGATTTAGGTTTCAGAAATAGTCACCGGACTTCTTGTGCACAGGGACCAAGTTCGACACCCATGTTGAATGCCTAAATTTAAAAATAATGCGGGAAAATAGGAGTTTCTTGAGTTCCTTCTAAATCAGTGGTTTCAAAGTCAGATGCACCTTTATTATCTTCTATTGAAAGGGTCTAATGCCTTCTTTCATAGGTATCACGTGTTGGATAATCTAAGTTTGATATGTCCAAAGGTCATCATATGTGTAGGAAAAAACATCTCGATACCTCTTAAATAAGTTGATGAATGACTGTATTTCCTCAAGTGTGTATCTGGTACCAAGATTGAAAAAATTCAGATCGATGTTTGTTCCAAGGTTAATCTACTCATGTGATAAGGTGGAGCTTTTCACTTTGGTGTTAGGTGGCCCCCGGAATCAGATTTACAAATTGAATAAATTCTTGAGTGAGACAAGCCCTTTGGGCACAAGATTTCCTTACATTCATCTGCTTCCTTTTGCGAAGCCAACCCATGTTCCTCCTCTTCAATAACGACGTCTTTGAACACATTACCACTCAACATGAATTCCAACACCTATTGATAATTGTTGAAAATGAACAGATTAGTCACATTATGAGGCACCACAGGTTTATATATAATTTGAATATAAAAATCATCCCTTAACGGGGTAAATCTAGAAACAACGTTGGCTAGAGTATCAACTGTGACATTATTCATCCTAGGAACCGACTTAATGTCAAAAGCATCAAAAGCAGAAATAAAATTCCATACCTATTGTTGATATCCTTTCAAATGTGGTGACAAATAATGGATGGCATTGCATACCTGTCTGGTGATGATTTCAGATTCACCGATTACCTTTAGGAATCTAACTTTGCAATCAATCACTTTCTTGAGCCCGAGGATTAGTGCTTCATATTCAGAAGTATTCTTGGTGCATTGGAAATCTAACTTGCAATAAATTAGAAATTTATTCTTCCTAGGGTCTATCAGGATACAACCAGCACCAACTCCATCTTGGGTTTTGGAACCATCATAGTATAAGGTCCAAATTTCACTCTGGGTTGCCTCGAGGATGCATGCATTTATAGATAGGGAATTTATCTTGATAGCATCAGGCAGAGAATCTAACCCGATAGTGCTAGGTGGGGGACAAGGGAGAAATTCCAGTTGAGTTCCCGAGGTGACGAGGGATGGAGCAGCCTGGTAACATCCGAATTCAGCCTCCAAGAAACACATCCCCAGTTCTTCCTTAGCGAAGCTTAGTGGTTTTTTTGTTGCTTCAAGGTTAGTGAGGGTGTATTTCATCTATGGCTCACTATTGACCCTAATTTGGTTGTTCCTTCCTTTGTACGGGCGCCACAACTGGGACCAGTCGGTGGAAAAATAACCTTGAAGCTTGCTTGACCAGTCCCAACTTAGTAATAGGCCATATGTTTCTGGAATATCAACGACGGCTATGTCAATGCACTGGTGTACTCTAGAATATGAGGATAACTGAATCAACACATTTTTTAATTCGCCCATGGCAGGGACCTAGGATCGGTCTAATTGGTTGATCCTAGCGTCAGTTTTCTCTGGCTGGATATTCAAATTCTTGCACATAGATAGGGGCATGACATTGGTTGATGCTCTTGAGTTAATGAGGTAGTTATGAACATTGAAATTTCAAATTTCAAATGATAAGAGAAACAAAGGTGTGGACCCCTGTGAGTTGGCATTTACAGCGTTGACAATATACTGGAGGTTGACGGTGGCTTGGGATGGTGTTGAACCATCTAACTTCGAAGAAAGGGATGACTTACTTGCTGAAGGAGTGGTAGAAAAGATTTAAGAATCATATCACGTTGGTTGGATACCATAGCGAGCTTGTAAAGTGAAATGTTGGCCCACATTTTCTTTATATATTCGATAATGTTGTATCCAGACTCCGAGTGTGAGGGTCCTTCTGTGGTCACCTGAGGTGAAGTAGGAGACTGTGAGGTTCTGGGCGTGATACTGGTAGTGGTGAGGCTGGTCTTTTCCGAGGAGGGGTTCATGGGTTGGTTCGAATTGTTGGGAGGAAGGTTTTTCCTCAGGAATAATTTTATTTTCTCTTCAAGGGTCTAGTCGGCTACTGGACCTTTGCTCCTAAGGTTGTAGGTTCGTGAAGGTTTGGGCTGGACGCTGTCGGCCATATTAAACTGCACAAGGATTGGGATTCCTCTCCATGGATAAATTTGAAAGATAAAACAACCGATCCTTGATTTTCATTAGGAGGGAAAATACCTTCCTCAGGCACGTCGGCTTCCTACTCGACGTCACCTACCTTTTGGTCTTCTAGCAGTTGATTAACCACAACGGTCATACTAATGATCCACTGGGGGCATGTTCTATTTGAGTGAGATGCTTGGTGGAAAGAAAAAAAATTATCCTTGCTGATCTCCTCGATGTTTAAATTTGCATTGGGGTTTTGAGGAGGTCGATTCGGTGTATTATTTTTCCTTCTAAGGAAAGGTTTTTGGGGATTTCTACTTGAGGCAGCATCATTGTTCTTCCTTTTCAGATTTGAGACTTAATTCGTTAGTATTTTCAGAGACTTATAAATACTTTCGAAGTCGAGGAGGTCTTTATCTTTGTCTCCTGACTTACTAGTTGAAGGTTGCGACTTCTTGTTGGAGGAATTGGGATCATCGCGATTATCATGGTCGAGGACCCCTATGGAGAGCATATATTTCCTGACGTCAAGGGTCACCATGAAATTTTAAGTTAGGGTGACCCCGGCTTCACATTTAACGAACATAACTATGTATCGCAGAATAGCCCTTGGGTAATAGTCTATGGTGATGGAATCATCGAGGACCATGTTCGGGGGAACTTATTCAAGATAGTAGAAAATTGCTAATTGAAATATTTAACCTTTTCCTTCTTTTTGGATTTCAACGTGCTAAACTATGTGAGGAGTAGAGAAGGGGTCTTATCCTTGGCGAACTTCTCAAGGGAGGTCCATCAAAACTCTTCCCACGTCTGGATGGAAGCAATGGGTAAAGAGTGATACCAGGAAGCGACCTTGTTTTCCAAGGTATGGGGAAATATCCTGCATGCTACATTGCCATATTGTACCCTCATCATCTGTAGGGAGAGGTAAAATTTACTGACATGGTCTTTAGCTAATGTCCCCCTCTCAGGGTCGATCTTGGGTAAGTGTTTCTTGGGGTGCCGAGGCATGTTGTGGAGGGGGCCTCGGATGCCCAAAGGGGATTGTGCCATCTAGGCTAGGGGTTGCACTCGGTTAGCTCTGGGCAGGGGTCGAATCATGAGAGGTTTGGCTTCACCTTGATATTTTCTTTTGACGCCAGACCTGGAAGCATCGCCATCATGTTACGAATGCATATCATCATCTCGAGGAACCCTCAAATTTTCAATATCCCTATAGTTCCTCAAATTGCGGGTGGGATTTTGGGGTCTTCAACCGAGAGTCGCTTGACTGCATATTTTTAGTCTTCTAGCATTGGACTTATAAGCTGGGGTATCGAATTCACTAGGACACCCTAACGAGTGTGATGCGGATTATAGGCACGTGGGTTGGGTAGTGAGCTTGTGGTAGGGAGGCTCTACAGACCCCTGATGAGCTGACAGGAGAGTGGACATAAGGCTATCAATTAAACAATCATGACTTCATAAAACAGGGAATCCTCCTCGGGAGGAGTATCCTAACATTAGGGGACTTTTGAGGTCTAAAATGGGCCTCCTAAGAAAAATGTACAACCAAAATAAACTCTATAAGAACCAATAGGATTCAACATGATGATGTCAACCATGGTGAATGAATCACCATTTTTTAAGTAAAAGGGTAAAAATATTAAAAAATAATAAAATAATAAAACTTCTTTTTCAACTCGTATTTTCAACTTATCTCCCAAATTTTTTACTCAAATTTCTAGCGGGAGTACTCGTTGGATCAAAATTTAATTCCTCATCCAAGGAGTTCCCATGTTTCATACTTTGGATGGACCCTGCTACACGAAAAATGAGAAATACATTAAAAAACGTGATTTCAATAACGTTTTTTAATGTATTTCTCATTTTTTGTGTAGCAGGGTCCATCGAAAGTATGAAACATGGGCACTCCTTGGATGAGGAATTAAATTTTGCATCCAACAAGTACTCTCGCTCGAAATTTGATTAAAAAATTTGGGGGATAAGTTGAAAATATGAGTTGAAAAAGGAGTTTTTCCTTTTTTTCCCTCTAAAATTTGATGATGTAATCAAATCTTATTTTATTATTTCCACTATTATTTTATAATTTCCTTAGGAGGCCCATTTTAGACCTCAAAATTCCCCTAATGAGGGGTGGAGGTCTAGAGTTATCGAACCCGAGATCTCTTAAAGATGGACCTGTGAATGGGTGGTGGAGGGTTTGCAGAGGAGCATTACTAGCTTGATAGGAAATTTCTAGGTGAGGTAGTGCATCAGTACCTTCCATCAGGCCCTCCTTCTAGCACCAAATATGTTGACGGTAAAAAGTGTATCGTCAACAGTAAGGGGACCTCCCCAGCGCAGAATCCCAATTAGACTACACTATTTGGTTTAAGGATCCCATCCGGTATGTAGGCCCGGTCACCGTTAAGTTGGCGAGGATGGTTTTCAAATGGGGAGGGGACTCGCTGAAGAGGAGAATGCATGGATGTTTAATGAACACAAGTCAGTGATCGACGAACACCCTGTGGAACAAAATACCATGAATATAAAAGTAGAATTTAAAGCATGAAACTTACGAAAAACATTGTTAGAATGTTTTTACCAAGATCATACTTATAACAACATTCACTTAAAAAACGAGAAAAAATTCACGATGACAAGAATTTCATTTATAAACTATGCAAATTTCAATAAATATTTAAATCAAATATCAACAAAGAAATTCATCAACATATCTTTAAATTTAGAGCATCACATACCATCCATGTGTTGTAAGGAAGCTCATAACAAAAGATAATACATGACTAGAAGGGTGCACCAATACTCTAAAAAAGAATTCATTCATTTGAAGGAACCATAATCATAGCACAACCACATAGGATACTTTCGTCAGATTCAATAGTGAGATCTTGTAACACTTCTTTGTATTCATCAAAAGGTATACATTCAATAAGCAACAATGTGTTTCTCCAAAAAGTCCAAAACCAAAAATTCCCTTACAAAGTCCTCAGAAGATGTACATATAGGCCGAGATGAATCTTGGGCTACCCATGACCTTTGGTCTTCCCAAACACTTGGGATTTCTTGCGACTGAGGGGAATTTGCGACTCTAGGGCAGTTGCGACTTCAAGTGGATTGCGACTTGGTGGAGTTGAGACCTAGGGAAGTTGTGACCAAGGGGATATTTCTTTGAAATTTTAGTTGGCCTCCCATAGATTATGTGGTGCAAAAAAGGACAGATTCTTCTATGTATCAGTCTTTTTCCGATGAACGGGTGATTGATAAGTTGGGGTATCAATCTGTAGCTACTCCTTGAGGTAAGTTTTCCAAGCCTTGTGGTCAGAGGCTATTGAGGCCAACCAGGGCATGTCTTCTGAGTGTCTGTACATGCATTCCACGACATTCGGGATGAACACGCCTCTCTTGCGTTGATCTGGTTGGATAAGGTGTCTAACTTTGTATATATCTTGACCGACCCTACCACGTATTGCGTGATTCTTTCTTTGGTCACTTCCAGGTCATATGAGCAAGAGGCTTTCCTGATCACGTCGAGAAACGTTTGGAGTTACCGAAATACTACTTCCCAACTCTTTTGATTTGTCAATGTCCCAATGGAGGGTAAGTGGTGTACTTTAGCCATTGAATCTATCTCGCTAAGGAGGTGGTCATATGTGGTCATGATTTTTTCCAAGTCTCTATCTATCTTGTCACGGGATTGGCTTTTCATGCGCAATTGCACCTTGTCGTTTTGGTTGGTGATCCAATCTCTCTTAGGAAAGGTGTCTGGAGCTCCAAGATATTTTTCACACCACTCCAAGATGTTGTCTAATGTCATGGAGGCTTGTTTCATTTGGGCGGTCTTCTTGCTCATATCTTCTTGTATTCCAGCTATAGGGGAAACTTCTTGAAACATCTTCATTATATCCTCATAAACCTGCATCATGGATCCCCCCAAAGTGTCCGCCTCGTTTTTAACGGAGGCCTGTAGCTCACTTGCATTAGCGAGCACTAGTCATAGAGCCTTGTTCTCTACCTCTAGAGCCTTCTTCTCTTCTTCTACTTTGGTAACTTTCTGTTTAGTAACGTGGAGTCTATTATGCAATTATTCTATCTATTTTCTCATCCTTCCTACGTTCACCTTAGTTGCAGCTACGAAAGTAGTTTCGGTCGAAGCTATCATTTTAGGGTTTTTTCTAGTGTCCAGAACTATGTCCTTCTCAGTCGTTACTGCTAGAGGCTCGGCTGGATTCCTGGCAAGGTATTTTCTTCTTTCCTGCCTAATCTTGTGGTTGAACTAGTCATAAGATAACCATGTTAATTCCAACACCTCATCTTCCTGTTCCTCTAAGATGCATAGCTCTGAGAGGGGTAGATGATCACCTATGATAGGAGTATCTTGGGGAACTTCAAGCGGGGGCAGGTCTGGGCACTGACTCATGTGTAGCTGTTGTGTCCCGGTCTTTGTGGCACTTTTGTTGGCTCCCTCTTGCTGCTTATTTTGTCACCTTAGTTTCGATCTCTTCCCTATGCTTCTCCTGTTCCTCCTGTATCCTTCACTATTATTTTGTAGCATGTTCTTTCGTCTTCTTCTCTTATTCCCCTTTCCTTATTTTTTCTTCAACCTTCTTCTTTTCTTCTTCCTTTTGCCTTTCCTATTTCTTCACTTTTTCTTCTTGTCGTTGTTTACTACGTCACTCTTCCCCTTTTTGTCTCTGGCTCCCCTCCTCTTGTTGTTTTCTTAATGTGTCATGAGTACTTATAAGTTATTCTTCCCTTTTCTTCTTAAGTTATTGCTTCTTCCTTTCCAGGGAAGTGTTCCATTTTTCCAAGGATTCATCATCCCCTTCTTCTCCAACATTGTCTGGGGAATTTGTGGTTGTGGTGTTCCTAGGTTTCTTCGATAGGGAAGAGGATCCCCCTATGTGCATCCTTTTCTTTAGAGCTCCAGACCTTTCTTGCAAACTTATGTTTTCCTGGGAATTCTCTTCTGGTTCTTCTTTTCCTTCAGGTTCTTCTCCTAGACCTAACTGCCTATTTGCATTGTACCAATTCCTCACTTCATCTTCTTTAGTTGTCTCTGTGTGTTAATAAGACCAATTAAAATTGGACTTATTGCAGTGAGATGGTACAATTATTTCAGGGTCATAAGATTGATATCTCAGGGGTACAAACCAGAATCCTTTCATATTTTTAGCTTCAACTTCTACCTCTTTTTATTCTTTCACCATGTAGGCTTCGATGGTCAGTGGGAGGGTCGGTCATGAGTTCTTCTTCCCTTTGCTCAATGTCTTAGAGAATCCACAAGTCATCTGGTAGGAGACTTCTTGCAATATCAAATTGTCGATCACAAACCTTGGCAATGTGTGGGGCACCTTGAATGACCCAAACTCCTTGATGTAAGTGTCTTCTAGTATGGGAAACCAGTTTTCTACCTCAATCATAGTCTCCATCGCTTTCTTCGACATGCAAGGCGGGTCTTCTTCGTACATTAGCAGGTAGAGTGAGGTGATCAAGGAATTTGATATTATGTCGATGTCTTGCTTGTATCGAGTCCTAGAATACATTCATATCATTTTTGAAAAGGCCCCTGGTTAATGGGTCCCATTTGTGGGGCCACTGGTCAAAATGACATCTAGGACAACCCACATCCAATAGATATGAAGCCATGTAAAAATTCGATGATAGCCCCTCTTTTGGAGCTTGTGCTGCTGATATGTTTGCCTCAATGCCAATATTATAAAGTGGTCCCAATTGAAGACTCTCCCATGGGTGGCGACCTCGTGCATTATGGGGACCCATGTTCCATTAAAGGTGTTGGCGTCTACTCTCCCATACATCCAACACATCATGGATGAAATGAGTCAATATAGTTTCTTAAGGCCCTCTATTTTGTATTCGTGGTCCTTATTTCCCTTGGACTTCAAGGGGTCTTGCCACCATCTCCTCATAGTATATTGAACAGGGACATCATGCGTTGCTAGCCACCAGGTACTGAAAGAATATTCCTTTTCTGGTAGCTCATAATATACTTCGACGTCTCTGGTAGAGATGTTGGTGAATGGTTTCCCGACGTGATCCTTATAACCCAACACTTGGAATCCATCTTTTGTAAGATCCAATTGAGGGATTCCGCGCATGAGAATACCGGGGGGTGTGCTGCTACATGGTGCAGTTTAAATCTTTTGACGTTTATGTATACTGAGAAATCTTCCTATTCTTTCAGAATTTTGTGCCTGGAAAACTCATTGTAGATATCATACTAGGTCATCTTGGTATTCCTATTGAAAACACAATTTGTGTCCATGTAGATAGGTGCTGGTACCAGGGGTGGATCATTTTCAAGTATACTGATTTCTAGGCTCTTTTGTCATCTTTAGACTATCAGAGCTGTCATATTTCCTAAACCAGATGATATTGAGACACAATCGAGCTCAGCTTCTATGTCACTTGGCATGTTCAAGAAAAAATCCCACGATAAGACATATGGCATGGAAGCAACAATATGATAGTGAAAGTAACCAATCCAAGTCACCTATTATCCGGGTAGGTCTAGGTTATTGAGTTACCAACAAGAAATATCTCACAAAGCAGTTTTTAGGCGGTTGCAACCCATGCGACCTATGTGGTTAGTCGCAGTGGTCGAAAAATGGATATTATGCGACTTTGCAACAAGGTTGTGGGGTCGCACAGGTCGCAAAGGTAGACAAATGGAAAGTCTCCGACTTGGCGACTAGGTCGCAGGGTTGCGCAGGTGGCAAGGTCACGAGGTCGTGAAGTCACAAGGTTTCACTAGGGCACCGGTCACAGAATTTTCCAGTGTGACTTGCACGCGAGGGCCGAAATGGTGAAGGGAAATTGAGAAAAAACTAAGGCTAGGTATGGTCTTGGGCTCTGGGAAGAGTGGAAAACGGGGAACTAGGATGGACCAGGGGGTTTTGGAACAAATTGGGTAGGAGAAAGAAGCTTGGAGAAAAGAACGAGGCCAAAGGGGAAATGAGATGGCTTAAGATGATAAAAAAATAAACTAAAAGGGTAAATAAGTGGCCTCCTAGCTAAGGCAAGGGAGAATCAGGGGCAGGTTGGCTTCTATGAAAATAAAATAAAATTAGTGGAGGTTACAATGACTTACCCGGATGAAAACGCACTCCAATTGGGTAGTCAGACCACTTTCGAAGCTCCATCGTGTAGGTCGAATTCGACCAATGCGACCCTTATATATATAAAAAGGTTGCAAGTGCAAGCAATAAATGAGGTCGTTGGGTCACAAGGTCGCAAGGTCGCAACTCTCGGTGAATTCTCCTAGTGCGACTTGTGTGACTATTGCAACTCAACGACCTATGGTCGCTAAGTCGCATGACTGGTTTTTTTAAATGGGCATGAAACCTTGCGACCTTGTGACTTTATGTAGGTCGCAAGGTCGCCAAGTCACAATAGTCACAAAGTGTCTGTTTAGAGGGGATAGCGACCTTACGACCTGGCGATTTGAGGAGGTCGCTGGGTCACAAAGTCGCGAATGGTCGACTTTCACGGGGGTTGTGACTCTACGACTATACTTAGGTGAAAAGGAGGGAAAGAAAAAATCATACCATTAATTATGTTTTTATCACTTTTGAATCAAAAGTGACCAGGCAAGGGGAATGCTCCCATTATTATGGATCTCGTCAAAAGCGTGGGGGTTCTGAAATTTCGCACTGGTACCAAATTTCAAAGGGTAGTTGTAACGGCTACAACACAGTTAATTTGCACCCAACAAGTGATTGTATAAGTAACATGAGTAATTAATTTTTCTCAGATGTAGTATTCTGTTATTTTATTATGCAAAGAAGCATGTTTATCTTGTTGACTATTGAAGCATTTTATGTTTTCCGCTTGAACGTATTGAACAATTTTATATTTATTTCTTGAAGGTGTTGATATTAGTAAAAGAGCTCCCATATGCATTGATGATTCAACATTGAATTATATTATTTAAGAACATCATATTTTTTTCTAACTAATATGTGTTTAGTCTCTAGGAAAGTAAAATATTTGGTTTGTGACTTTTGGAAGAACATTACAAAAAGCCTCAATTTTTGTATAAGAGAAATTACAAATAATAGTAACAATGATTAGGGACTCTAGAAACAATTTAACACAAATTTAACTTTAAATATAATGGAATATAAACTATCAATGAAATTTGTATGTCTTTAATGTTTTTTAGTTTAATTTATCTATATTTAAAATAAGTAGTACGTACTAGCTACAATGTAGCATTGGTTGAGCACATCTTTATTAAAATGTTTTAATTACTAACTTCAAATAAACATAAAAAATAAGTATAATAAATATTAAATGCATCAAAGGCTATTACATTTATTTCCCTGAAGGGAATTTTCATGTTGTTTTATTTATTTATTTATTTTGATTTAGCTAAACTAAGTGAGAAGTACTAGATACTATGTAGCACTTGTTATATCTTACTTATCAAAGACACATACATGAAATATCATCAAAATTTATGACTTTCTAAATGATAATGCTTCGTTATAATTTTTTATCATCACCATATATTATCTTATTATATTTTACTTTATCATTGACATCTTTATAGATGTTAATATTTATTACAAAATTTACAAAATTGATTGTTTTATTAAATTTAATTCATTCACGTAAAATTGAAATTTTAAATTTAATAGTTATTAAAATATTTATATATTTTATATAATTATTTGAATAAAATTATTTATGTTTGAAATACACAATGATATTAAGAGGAGGTGTAACATACTCTGATCATCTGCTAGCTCATTCCAACCTCTTGTGAGGCTTAATTCCACGATGGTTACCCCTAATAACATATATATTGGAAAATTCCTCTTCTCTTTTGAGAATTACCAACATAATGCAATGCATTTCTAAATGCATGCCAATATGAAAACACAATCACATACTTATCCTAGCATAATTAATCTAAATTAACATGCATATACATTTCACAAACATATATATAAAACTTGCAGTAGAAATATAATACAAAGATTAACACTTATATTTTAGATGTGTGCAACTAGTTGCAGGTCTTTGACATTCCACCTAGCCATAAACCACATTACCCACCTTCTTTCAACAATCGGTCACCCCTGAGTTGGGTCTTTGAATCCATTGGCATCACCACACCCAACATATGGTACAAGCTTAGTACCAACAATCATCCACCAAGGTAACAAGCCCGCTAGCCTCCAACAAACATTCATGTGGCTTCCAAGAGTTATATTTCCCTCATAGGCCTTCTAGGTACCTTTCTACTCCTCACACACCCAAGGTGCCAATCCAAACAACCTCCAACCAATATTGATGTTGCTTCCAGGAGTTCCTCTCCCCTCATAGGCCTTCTAGGAACCTTTCTAGGCCTCACACAGCTAAGCTACCAAACATGGAAGCCTCCAACCAACAATCTTATGGCTTCGAGGAGTTCCACTGTCCTGATATACCTTCTAGGCACCAATACCAGTAGCCTCAAACCAATAAATCATGTGGCTTCTAAGAGTTATACTACCCTCTCAGTCTTCCAGGCACCTTTCCAGCCTTCCATTTCCAAAATAGTCCGCATGCTTCCATAATCATCTATCCAAAATCATGAACATGAACCATTATGTACTATTTTCATATTGCATGGATCCCTTACATTTTCTTTAATGTTCCAAACATGTCTCTTTTGTATGCATGCCTATTTTTTGCCACTTGGCATTCACCCAAGCCCTTAATGTTCTTTGGTTATATGCATTGTCACTTTTTAAGATTATTAAATCATATAAGCCCATTTTCACTCATTCATGGAGTTTTGACCCCCCATTCTATTTTCATCATTTAGTATGAATCCATTTTATTTTATTAATATGCATATGCTACATAATTACATTAATATGCCTTTTAGCCTCAAAATATAAAATATGTGTACATGGGCATGCTAGCCTCAAAACATAATGCATTCACGCACATGGGAAAAAGGACCCTCATAACACATATAAACAATACATATGGGCACCACGACCCTCAAAAGTTTTCCTCATCTCACCAACCTATTTAATGTGTACTGGATCACCAACCTAGTTCCAGATTTACATGATATTTACATTCCAAGAGTCAAGAAAGGGTGTTACATTATCCTCCCCCCTATTTAGGAATTATCCTTAATGAAATATATACACACATATATCCAACAACTATCTAAAATGATGAGGGTATTCCTCCTTCATCACGTCCTCATGCTCCCATGCAGATTCTTCAGGATCAAAGTGGGTCCATTGCACCATTACCAAAGTTATAGATTAATTCTGGAGCACCTTGACTTTTTTTTCCAAAATACACACTGATTTGACTTGATAGTCTCCCTTAGGTTCCACTCGATTCATGTTCAAATTAATCACATGGTTAATATCAGGAACATACTTTTTAAGCAATGAGACATGAAAATCATTATGAATGTGCATGGATGTTGGTAATGCAATCATATATGCAATTAGACTGATTCTCTCCAAGATATCAAACAATCCACAATAGCTCACTGTCAACTTTGCATAGCTACCCAATTTCGATGAGCTATTCCTTTCCTTCACCCTCAAGAAGACATGGTCACGGGTTGTAAATTCTTTGTTTGACATGTTTTTGTCCACATATTTTTTTTTTTGTTTATCTTGGGCAACTTTTAATTTTTGTTTAATTTTTCTACCTACTCTTTAATTTCCCTAAGTAGATATGGAACAATAATGGCCATGTCCAATTGATTGTTCCAATTCATTGGTGTGTTGCATTTCCTGCCATATAAGGCTCCAAATGGGTTCATCTTCAAAGATGTTTGATACCCATTATTATAGGAAAACACCACCAAGTGCAAGTATTCTTCCCATTTCGATGGTTTGTCTATCACATACATCATCAACATTTCCTGAGTGATCTAATTAACTATTTAAATATAACCATTTGACTATGGATGATATGTTGTACTAAAATTTGAATCAGTCCCAAATCCCTTAAATAAGTTTGTCCAAAAAGTCGATGTAAAATTGGTGTATCTATATGAAATCATTTCCTTGGGCACACCATGCAGTGTGGAAATTTCCTTTATGTAGATATCAACAACATTGGATGCATTTTTTTGTTGACTTATTGGAATGAAGTGGGAATTCTTGGTGAGTTTTTCCACTACGACCATGAGGGAAACATGTTGCTTCCTTATTCTAGGTAGTTTTGAAATTAAATCCATGGATACAATTTCCCATTTCCACTCAAGAATGGGTATTGGCTATAGAACTCTGTTGGGTGTTTATGCTTAGTGTTATAAATATAGAATATGCAACAAATAAGCAAGAACATGCTACATCTTGGGAACAACAAGAACATACACGGACATACACAAAGAAGAATAGATTATTGGGAATTAATTCCAACCAACGTTCTATTAGACTTTGAGTACACTTATACATAGATGATATAAATGGAGCGCTTGTACCCATTCTCAACCAACCTTTATTTACTTTATCTTACACATTTACCAAGGATTACTGATATTTATGCAATACATAATGTATGATGACAAACATAGGCCTAAAAGGACCCTCAACATCTCTCCCACCCTCAACGCCTTGCTTGTCCCAAGAAAATATGAAACAAAATCTTGGATCACTACTTGATGTAGAAGGATCTGCGTAGTCCAACGCGTGATTGTTATTCCTGAGAGTCTTCCAATTAAACATAAAATGAGTGATACATCTACATAAGAACCATCCCACTTTTCATATTCCACAATCCAATAACATTTCTAATATAAAATGAGTGATACATCTACATAAGAACCATCCCACTTTTCATATTCCACAATCCAATAACATTTCTGCAAGTTTATACCAGTGGGTTTAATTCGTTATTTCTTTTAATGTTGTCATCATTTTGAACGTTCGTATCTTTGTGCGTTCTTCTTGCCCGATTTCCTGTTCTTGAATATTTTTTGTTGTTGCTATGTCTGTTCTGCTGCAAAATTATATATTTTTGCTGTAATGAATGCTCTGTTGGTTTGTCTTGATCTCCTTGATATGCTATTGCAGAAAAGATTAACCGTATAAATTGCACGATGAGTCTACAATTTCATTTATGAAGGTAAAATCTAACAACTAGACACACTAAACATTTTATTGTTGGTTGAGATTTTTACAACTGGTATCGACAGAAGTCGATCTCATCAACGACGCATTGATTTCAGTTACAAAGTAAAGAATATCACTTGCATTGAAAAAAGCTCATGTTTAATTTCCCCCTGACTTCTACTCTATGGTTGACTGAAAGACTCAATCGACCACTTAAATAAATAATCATTCATCTAACAAAAACTCATTATTTATTAATTATAGACTCATAAACAAGCACATTCAAGCAACCACAGACATCCTAGTCATAATTTCACTATGGGATTATGAACTCAGATGTATCATTAAAAACTTGGCTATGTTGAGTTGTTAAATCGATTATGTGCCCATTCTCTAATGAAACTTTCGCTAAGTGGTCTTCGAATTCTACTTTTTTTTTTGTCTTTCCAAAAGAAAAATAGTTCTTCAATTTATCGCCAAGTTGATTGACACCAAAATATATAATTAACTAAGTCAAGTTCTTTACTCGATATTATCCAAGTCGGTTGTGGTGTAAGTCAACAAATCGACTTATGAAGTAGTCGACTTCCTTTTTGCAGCATAACTTTTTGAATTACTCAACTCAGTCTTCTTGGTATTCAATATTAGCACGTCATCAAATACTTGGACCAACAACACATATCCATCAGAATTAAATTAAATTATAGAAAATTATTTTCTTTTATCATAAAATGTTATGTAAAAATTCTAAACTTCGACTTCCTCCACCAACTTGACTTCGATCAAACTTTATATTCGTGATCAAAAGGCTCGTGTCACAACGTACAGAGGCGAGAGATGAACCACATATCATATTTAATTCAATATTTTGTCCTCTCCTAGCACACCCAATTGCTGAGAAACCCATTCAAGCCAATATGCTTTGCATTTATATTCACAATTCCCACCAGACTTCATCTCACTATGCCATATGACATCCTTGCTGCCACAATATTCACACAGTACGTTGAATATTGGTAAGATAGCTTGTCTTTTGAGAAGTCAATGGTCGATACAAGAAAATCAATAAAAAAACAATGATCAAACAATTCAAAATCACTGTTAGCTTCTCTCTTGGGTCGAACTTCAAATGAAAAATCATAATTTGCGCCACAACTCTAACATATCTTGCCATAAATTCACCCATAATGGGGCTATAATGGTAGATTGACACAAAATAAAATCACATTTAACAATTTACATGTAAATATTTCCATATATGTGTTTTTCTTTACGTAATGGTCTCGAATATTATCTTTTACAAGGAAGTGCCCACAAGTAAACATGGAAAAGCAGTACCTGTGATTGCCACTACATATGCATGTTGGAGTAAAAGTTTCCCCGTTAAGATTGTAGCCATTGGTTAACTAACAAAAATCCCTTATCCAACGGGGAAATTTTGTTGGCTCGCTGTAGCGTGGAAGGCATATCGTCAATGACTGCCATTGTAATGTCAAGGATTCCAATAAATTATTCGATTTAGAAGATATTTCAGTGAAATTTGGACACATATAAACTGCTTACTTCTGATTTTCAAGTGATCTTGAAATTCTTTCTACAAATTCCAACCAACATTTTCGATTTCTATTGCAACTATAGAGCGGTTTTCGATTTCTCACCCTATGTAGCTGTCACAGTCAACTTTCCTTCAATGAGTCGATTGTTGACTATGCCGATTCAATTTTTTTTCAAAATTCTCATGCTTTGTAGTGAGAAAATAATTATTTCTCAAAAGGTGATCCTCACTTGCTGCACTTGTGGACACTTATTTCACATCCAATTGTGGACACTTGGACCATTTAAAATACTCTAATGAAAATTGTTAGGTATTTCTAGGCCTAGAATGCACAAAGGATATATGACTGCCTCCAGATATTCACTTTCGCACTGCCACTCAACTATTAAGCATCGGTTATGCCTCTGGTCGAAGTCGACTTCGAATTCGATTCAGCTAATTTATTAGTTGAGTCTACTTCTCACATTAGCTCCATCTTGCAACATAGGTAATAGAAATCAGTCGGTTGATACAAATCTAAAATCAATGTGAGGTTCAGTTAATTGTGAATCGATGATCAACGTATTTAGTGATTCCTCCTTTTCTAGTTCATGAATTTGAAAAAAAATTCAATGATGTTCTTCATGAACTGCTATGGACCCACGGTAGTGGAGCATTAATGCTCACAGACGTAACAAGTCTTAATCATACAAATAAAATTGAAAAGAAGATGTCATAATAAGGTTTCCCATTGTTAAATGTGCGGAAATTGACACCGAATCAATGATCAATTTTGATGCATAATTCGATGTAGATATCTTTCAACCAAATTTTCTAGTTAGCAAGCACTCCCGTGGGTAAAATTTGCCTCTTCCAAACATGTATTTTGTGATAGTCAGGGAAAAATTTGGGTCGTGTTGAACCTCGATCGAGACGAAGAGACACGTGGCGATGATGCCAGGGAGCATAGGGCGAAGACGACATCCCTTCGTTTGAGCATGTGAACTACAAGTCTCATGACAACTGTCTCCATAAACAACAATATTGAATATAGTTCAACATCAATAACATAGAGCACCAAATTTGTTTCCAGCAACCTGCACAAGAAGATAAGACTGTGTAGCATGCCCACAAAAGAAATTGTAATTCCATGAGAAATGTCTCACATGCATAAGCTATTTGAGATTTTGAAAATGCCAAGGATGGCACATGAAGTAGCACCATAAACTGAGAAACGAGCAATAGGTCGCCAATCATATCCCTTATATGTATCAAACCATTAATTCAGACATATTTTCTTCATTTATTTATGCAATTGTATCACATCAAACAGTCGATGAGCAACAAATTTCTTTGGTATCACATCTTTAAACAACTTCCACGAACTTTCATGATCGCTCTTTTGAATCCATTGAGTCTTCATATTCATAAGCAATTTTCCAAAACATCGTGAGCAACATCTACTAATCAAGATTCTTTACCAACTACAATCAACAAATTTTGGCACTTGTAGGTTCAGATTTTCGTGATCTCACTCTTCTTCTTTTGTAGGTCTTCAACGTCAGTGTTGGCAGCATCCACGAACATCAACTTGCATGTTGCAGCTTTTTAATTTATTCATCCTCTTCAATTTTTTCTTCTACAAGTTCCTTACACCTCCATTTATTGTTGTTGTCACCCTTCCAAATGCAGAGGCAACAACGCTAGATATTATAAACATACAATATGTAACAAACAAGAAAGAACAAGCTACATCTTGGGAAAAACAAGAACATACATGAAAAGACACAAATAACAACAGATTATAGGGAAGGAATTCCAACCAACTTTTTTATTAGACTTTGAGTATATTTAGACATAGATGATATAGTTGGAGTGGTTGACAAACATAGGCCTAAAATGCCTCTCAACACTCAATTTTAACCATTTTTCATTCCAAGCACTTGGTTATATAATTAGCCACTTCTTTTTTCATACCTATCCAAAAGTATTTTTTCCAGACTACTGAGATTGACTTTTGATACCCTGGATACCAGCATAAGGCACTCTATGTATCTCACTCAACATTAAAATTTTCAGCCCCTGGGACTTCAATGCATAAGTTTTTCCTTTATACAAAAAAATCCACCTTCTTTCATCTCATAATCCCTGTATTTGGGTTGCATTTTGCCTTGTTGTAGGCTGCTTTTGATTTCCATGTATTGCTGGTATGAATTTCTGGCCTCTAAAATTTTGATTATTAAATCAGATTTGCATGTGCTTAGGGATGTATTATGCATTTCGTGCACCCTTCTATTTAATGCATCAACCACTCTATTTTCCTTGCCCTTTATATGCTTATTTTCAAAGTCATAATCAGCTAAAAATTCTAACCATATACATTTCCTAACATTTAAATGTGGTTGTCCAAACAAATTTGTTAACCCATAATTGTCAATTCTTAACTCAAACCTCTTTCCTACAATGTAATGCATCAACATCTTTAAGGCATGTATGATGGACTCCAACACCAAATCGTGAGTGTCATAATTCATTTCATGCTCCTTGAGCTTCCTATATCCTTAACATATCACATGCTTGTTCTGCTTGAGGACTCTTTCAAGTCCTTCTTTGCATGCATCTAAGCACACAAGAAATTCACGGGGGATTCACTCAATGAACCTATGGCATATCACGTGGGTTCATGGCATACTAAACAACACCCCTAATTTGACTACATATTGGTAAATACATCCAAAAATCACATTAATAAACCCCTTACCAATACGAACCCAATATATCTTTCCAATTAAAAAAAACCCTACTTTCACTGGATATTGTAGGTATCCATTTTTTTATTAACATTTTTTATACCCCTTTATATTTTTTCATTAAATTTGAGCTCCATTTTTTATACCTTCCAATACATAAACCCTTTACACATGACTGCACATGGTATGGTATTTATCCCCCATTGATGTCCCCGTGTTATTCATCTAGGTAGAATATATTTAATATATATGCACTTGTTAACAATCTCTTCAAGTGTTGAAAGGCCTCTTCACATTTATGAGATCAGTCAAATTTTGCACTCTTACTTTCGAAGGAAGTAATAGGATGGGATATCCTTGAAAACTATCAAACAAAGATTCTGTAATAACCTGCTAGACCCATGAAATACCTTACCTCTTTCACATTTTTTCATGTTTTACACTCTGAATCAATTACTTTAATATTTGTTGGGTATACTACTATCCCTTCTTTTAAAATAGTATGGCCCAAATAATGAATCATGTTAGAATTATGAAAATGTAGTCAAATTCCACTTTAGACAACTCATATGATGAAGATAATAATTGCAATAGATTCTGCTTTTTGAGAGGACCAAAATCGATCTAAAGATCACCCTATTTGGTTAAGCAGAAGTTAATTTTTGAATTATTTTATTTATTAATGTATAATGGAATGGGCCAGCCTAAGCACATGTCGAATTGGTTAAGTTAGCCTTAACCCCAAGTGGACCCAAACAAAAGCGTATAAATAGAAGCGACCTCAAGCTCATTCTCACACATTGCTCAAGTGATCTTCTATTTGCATTCATTGTATGGGTTCGTCTATTTTGTTTTGGCTCGCACAGGTTCGACGAAAGGAGTTCGCACAGGGTTCGGAATCACAGGAAAGAGGATCGTTCTGATCTAGGGTTTTATGGATCATAGTCGTAGGCTTGAAACTGACATTTTCGGGCTATAGTTGTGGGACCAATGTGTCCTGCTTGCGGCCAGGGTGTCATAGTCGGAGGCACAGTGAGTTAAGGTAGTGAATAGGGATTTAGAGGTCGATCAAACTAATCACATCCATAGTCACAGGGGCAGAGTGTTTTGGTAGCGACCAGGGACCCATGTCCATAGGAAAAATGTGTTGTGGTAGTGGCCAGGGACCCATAGCCACACTAACAGGGTGTTATGGGTGTGACTAGGGACTCAGAAGGAATATCAGGTTGCGCTCTTCCATAACCGCAGGCACAAAATGTTCTGGTAGTGGCCAGAGACCCATAGCCAAAGGCACAGAGTGTTATAGGTGTGACTAGGGTCTCAGAAAGAAGAATAGATTGATCTACAGTACTCCGAAGCTTCCACTCAATGAAAGCAATGTTCAGTAGTTAACTATAGTCAGTGACAATGCATTGCAGTTCTTAGAATCAGGATCCTTCAACATAAGTATGTTTAAGGTTATATTATGCATGTGCTAGTTGTTTTATTCCATTCTGAAGATATTGATCAATGGATCATTGTACTCTTGTTTGTTGAATCATTTGATGACAATATAAGAAGAATATTTTGCAATGGTTTTCCCCATAGTGGGTTTTTCCCTAGTCTCGGACCAATCTTGGTGTCTCTATGTGTGCATGCTCTTCTTCCATTTTTTTTTCTTTATGTTCTACTGCATAGATGATGATTATCTATTGTTATTTCAACATAGTTGCACATGTTGATGATTAATAATGTAAATCTGAATAATGATATAATGATATGGGGTGAGCTTAATGTGTTTATGAAGAAATGAAACTATCAAAGAAAATATCAATGTATCCCTATGAAAAATGAGCACTTACGCAACTTGGCATAATGGTTGGTATTCTTGAAGTCCCTATAGCACCATCCTTAAGTGTTTTTCATGCTCTTCCTCCAATTTAGAATAATATGACGATATCATCCAAAAACAAAATAACAAGCTTCTATAAATAATTTCATAAAAGACCATTCTTGAGGAACAAAAAAACTCATGATGCATTAGATAACCCAAATGACACCACTATAAACTTGTAATTCCCATATCTAGTTTGAAACATTGTCTTACTAATGTTCTCCTCCTTAATCCTCATATGATGATATTCAGATCTGAAATTAACGATGCATTAGATAACCCAAATGACACCACTATAAACTTGTAATTTCCATATCTAGTTTGAAACATTGTCTCACTAATGTTCTTCTCCTTAACCCTCATCTCATGATATTCAGATCTCAAATTAATTTTAGAAAATACCTTATCTCCCTTGAGCTAGTCAAACAAATAACCTATCTTGGGAAATGGATACTTATTCTTTACTGTGACCTTGTTCAACTGACAAAAGTCATACACAGTCTTGTTATACCATCCTTATTGTCAATAAATCAGATTGGGGAAAGCCATGGTGATACACTTGGGCATATGTATCCCTTCCTTAAGAGCTCTTCCAATCTCATTTGTAACACTTTCATTTCTAGACTGCTCATCCTATTGTAGGTTTTAACCATGTACATAAATTAACCGCAAAAAAATTCTTAAAAAAAATAAAAAAGCAATGGTGAGAACATAAACATGAAACACAAATACATAGATATTTTCCCCTGGATCCCAAAATCGAGACTACCTGATTGATTTTTCATTATATTCCTTTTGATGTTACAATACATATATATACTTGTTGAAGCATTCATAAACCCTAATCCATTAACCATGGATTATAACATAATCGTATTTCCCTTGACCGGATCTACAAAATAATGTGGAAACAAAGCCATCATGCCCAAAACCATGCGAAAAATCCATGCACAAAACCATAGGCAGGTTCGCCCACCTAATATTGGGTCCAAAATTTTTTTCCTGGGGCACTGCCCTAGACCCTATGTAAGGGGATTTCTGCCCCCCCTGTGAGCCCCCTGCTATGCCCAACACAACGAATGGGGACCGCCCACCCCCTCCCCCCTCTTATCCCGTGCTTCGCACGTGAGACTAGTCGGGAAATAATATAACACACACCCAAAATTCTCCCACTTATTGTTTTCTTTCCACTGGAAAGCTTAGTCATTGGTCCATCCCTACAATGTACATTATTTCTCAACACCAAGAGAACTTCTCAATTCGAACATAATTCGTCAATGCATCTACCACATTCTTCAATGTGTCTTACCAACACCACCTTTTTTTCCTCAAGCATATCTCTCGCAAAGTGATACTGAACATCAATCTGATTTGTCTTTAAATGATAAGTAGAGTTCTTTGTCAAGAAAATTTCACTTGGCTCTCATAGTCTATCCTTATAGCTCGGTGTAACAACCCCATACCTGAACACAATCTCCGAAACCAAACTGCTTCCTTGCATGCATGAGTGGTTGCCATGTATTATTCCTCTATAGTTGAAAGAGCCACTACACACTGTCTTTTTCTGATCCAACCGACTTTACCTCCAAATAGGATAAACACATACCCACTTGGGATCCTCTTTGATCTAGATGTCCAACCTAGTCTACATTAACAAAACCATGGATGTCCAAAACGCTGTCCAATTCTTATCTTCCCTGGTAGCACAAACCATAATCACTAGTACCACGCAAATACCTGAAAACCCACTTCACTATTTTCTACTGCTCCTTCCCTGGTTTTGACATAAAATTTCTCAGTACTCCCACTGCATGCACAATGTCTGGTATAGTACACACCATTGCATACATGAGGCTACCTACTGCACTTGCATATGGAACATGAGACATGTTCTCTTCCTCAACTTACATCTTCGGACACTGTTCGATAGATAACTTTACACCTACAGGAATATGAACCTTCACCGGTTTAATATCTTGCATATTAAACCTCTGCAATATTTTTCCAACATAATTCCTCTGGTTTAACCAAATCTTCCTCTTTGTCCGATCTCATTTAATTTCCATGCCCAAAATATAGTTTGTAGCAAAAATATCCTTCATGTTGAATTTGGAGAACAATTGTATCTTCAAATCACGTATAATTTCTTTGTCATTTACAATCAACAACATATCATCCACATACAAGACCAAATAAATAACATGGTCACCAATTAATTTAAAATATAAACAATTATCTTCTTTGCTTCTGGTGAAGCCAAGTCCCTGTATATATGTATCAAATTTATGCTACCACATCCTTGGTGACTGTTTTAAACCATACAAAAACTTTTTTAACCTGCATACAAGTTTGTTCTTACCTTCACCGCAAAATTTTCAGGTTTCTTCATGTAGATCTCTTCTTCGATATGCCAATGAAGAAATGGTGTCTTCACATCCATCTTTTCTACCTCAAAATCAAAAGAAGAATCAACTGATAAATTTAATATAATAGAAGTTAATTTGGTAACAGGAGAAAAAATATCACCAAAATAAATTACCACCACTTTGAAATAACCTTTTGTTACCAACTGAGATTTGTATTTCTCCACCTTTCCTTCTGCATTCATATTCTTCTTAAACACCCATTTGCTTACAATGGGCTTCCTACCAGCCAACAATTCCACCAAATCCCATGCCTCATTTTTGTGCAAGGATGCCATTTCATCAATCATGGCCTCCTTCCAGATTTTTCCATCCTTTAAATCTAATTCCTCCCTAACAGTTATGGGATCATCATCAGTAATAGATAAATAAAAAATTGAACAGAAAGAAGTTGGACTATACCTTTCTAGTTGTTGTCTTTCTCGAACCGATCTTCTCAAAGCCAGAGTTTGTGGCTCTTCCTCTTCTAATTCATGTTCTGTTTTAGAGTCTAATTCTTCGTCCTTTAGCTCAAAATCTATCTTCTCAGGTTCCTTTGGTAGGAATTCATGTTTAAAAACATTTTTCACCTCTCTAAACACCACATCTCGGATGTACACAACCATCCTTGTTTATGGGTTCTAAAGCTTATAAACTTTTAAACCATTCTTATATCTAATAAAATGCACCTTTCAGATTTACTATCCAACTTGGTTATGTTCTCCTTTCGAACATGTGCATATGCATCACATCCAAACACCCTCAGATGTGAAAGAGATGGTTTATTACCAGTCCATACCTCATGTGGAGTCTTATCCTCCAATGTTTATGAAGGTGATATGATAACTAGGTGACATGAAGTCTCCACTGCCTCTGCCCAAAATTCTTGTCCTAACTTGGTACTACTAAGCATGCTTCTTGCCTTTTTCATCAACGTCTTATTCATTCTTTCTACAAATCCATTTTTATGAGGTGTGTATGGAGTAGTATTATGTTGTGCTATACCACACTTCTTACAAAATTCTTCAAATTCCTTCTTGCAGAAGTCTCCACCATTAATTTTCCTCGACACCTTTATCTTCTTCTCTGTCTGGTTTTCCAGCAGAGCCTTAAAATCTTTAAATATGTCAAATACTTCAGATTTATTCCTGAAGAAATATATACATGTATTCCTTAAGAAGTAATCAATAAATGGCACATAGTACATAAACTTACCCAGTGATGGAACTGACATACATCCAAACACATCACCGTGCACAAGCTCTAATATCCCTTTCGCCCTCTTAGCACCAAAGGGGAAGCTCACCCGATTATGCTTCCCATATAAAAAATGTTCACAAAAATCGAAATCCAGAGAGAAATTAGACATACCTTCTACCATACCATTACCATGAAGTATTTGAAGGCCCTTCTCTCCAATATTTCCAAGCCTTTGATGCCACGACATGTTATTTTCTCCAGAGACCTCAAGGTTTTCAACTCCACTTTCAGGAACCATAGACCTGTTACACCCATCAATAACAATGCTACCCATAAGCTTGTAAAGAGTTCCAATTCGAACTCCATGCATCAATACCAGTGCTCCCTGAACAACCTTGCAGGTATACTTCTTTAACACTATTTTTACACCTGCGCCATCCATATTTCTTACATAAATCATATTTCTGTGGCTAGATATCTGGAGTCTGGGAAGTGTTATAATCTATCCCACCTTGTAAACTTCAAGATTTTTCTCGTAGACGATTGAGTTTTCTGTCGCCCTACAAGAACCTCACCGACATCATGTTTCCTCATGCTCGTGCACCACTCCATGGGAGTGAAGAGGAAAGGATGCATGATCAATCTCAACCATGCCTGTGATAATTGCAATAAGATGATGAGCTTAATGAAAAGAGTCGCCTTCACTAAGTGGGCCCGCTGGCTATTTTTGGCGCAAGTCTATTTTTAGACATGTCGATCATATTCTATGAGTTGCAGGATGCTATTTGTGGATAGTTGGTCAAGTTGGAAAAATAGATGGACTTCTATTTTTAGAAATATTGGGCGGAATCTATTTTTAGATTTCCAGTCTAAAAATAGATATGTCGAATATTATTAGCTCTTAATAATATTTGGACTATAAACATTATCTTATTCTCTTGGAGCACTTCAATTAAGTGCACAGATGTGGCACAGAAGCTGACAGAAGGAATTATGCTATTCCTAAGGGTTAAGTGGAGCTATTTCATGGATACTTCAGTTAGAACTCATGTGAGAGAGTTTGGTGGAGTTGATTGAGGAAGTTAATGGAGTTGTGTTCGGTTTAACTAAGCTAAACATAGTTGAGCTAGTTGTATCTAGTCTAACTGATTGATACACTAGTGAGAGTGGTGTGAATTAATTATTAATTAATTCACTAATTATAAACTCATTAATCAACTAAAGAATACATCAGTTAACTTCAGTGCATGGACAGTTTCAGTGGAGACCAGTGAAGAGATAGGTGAAAGAGAAGTGTGACTATCAGTTGTGACTATACTGTTGCATGATTTGCAACAACCAGTGATTGGAGATGCCAATGAGGATTGTGTAGTACAATCCAGGTGGTTCAAAGTTATTTATGAGACATTCTTCAGCATTGATTGCACAGTACAGGCAGGCTATCAGGTGGCAGAGATTGGAGCATGTGTTTTGCTAGATCTAGCTTGATTAGTGTGTAGAAATTGGAGATTATACTGAGAGCTTGTGAGGAGATTTGTATGATGATTGTTACATGATCTCTATGACATATAATATACAGATAGTTGGGGGTTTTCAGCTTTAAGCTTTCCCATAAAATATTGTGTTCATATGTGTGATTGTTTATGGTTTTAATGTGCACATGCGATTGTTTTTATTTCCGCAATTAATGATCAATGGTAGAAGAGATTCTGTATTGTGCATGAAGTTAAAATAGTGTGTGATCAGGAGAATATCGGTGGATAACATATCAGTTATTCAAATTTCTACAGCCTCATGATCTACATGTGTACTTTAAGAAGAAGCCAAGTAAACATCCCAACCTTCATTTGAGGTGGGTTTTTCCTTTTCAGAAGAAGCAACATTAGATCCCTTCCCTTTCTCAAGAAATTTATATCTACAATCAGTTATTCAAATTTATACATGGTATCAAAGAGATATTGATCATTGGAGCAATTGAAAAACATTGAAGCGGTTGAGTTTTGTGCTGGTGGAATTCGAATTTGCAGTAGTGTTTTCTTGGTGTCGAAGTTGAGATGTCTTTCAACAGATTGCGATTGGAGTATGCCCTTGAGGGAAGCTTGAATTATATTGCATGGAAGGACAGGATGGAGGCAGTGCTGGAGGATAATGGGTTGAAGGAGTTCATAGATGCAGAAATTCCAAAACCTGCTTCTAGTGATGTTGCTGCACTTGACGCATGGCAAAAGAAAGGCAATAGTAACCAGAAGGTCCTTGGAAGGTGAAGGATCACATGGTGTCCAACCTTCATGAGCAAAAACTTCTCCATTATTGATATGGAAAGTGTTGATAGACTTATTGCAAATCAAGAGCGACCAGCGGAAGTTAGCGCTCAAGGATAAATTCAGGAACATAAAAATGGAGAAAGGCGACAGTATGCCCAAGTACCTCACGAAGTTCATCCAATGCAGGGATGAGCTGGGAAGTGTGGGGGTGACTGTAGATGATGAGGACTTAGTGAGCTTGGCTCTCCTTGGGCTTCCGAAGAGTTGGCATTCCTATCAGGACTCTGTCAATGGTCGGGAGAAATTGCCAGGATGGGAGCGACTTTGGTCGGATCTTGTGCAAGAGGAGATAAGGCGGAGTACAGAGACGATCTTTCAAAGAACTGGATAGACAAAATTCTTGCTTTGGAATGCCAAAGCGAGGAAGGGGAAGAGCTGAAGAATGCTTCTGGAGTCGGTCAGAAAGGCAGAAAGAAGCATATCCAAAGTGAAATTAACATTTCACCAACAGACTAAGCACTAATTGTCCACAGAAGAAGAAAAATAAGCAGGCTGCTGGATTTGCAGCTGGAGAGGCCTTAGCCTCGCAGTTTGAGTTGGATTTTTTGCTGATTGCATGCTGGGTCTCAAGTGTGATGGGTTCAGTGTGGTTTCTTGAAAGTGGTGCATCTTTCATATGACCAGAGATAAAGATTTGTTTATTGATCTGGATGAGAAAGATCTTGGAGTGCACATCCAGATGGGCGATGATGGTAGATACAATGCGACTGGTATCGGTACCATTTCCTTTGAGAGGGAGTCTGGTAAACCCTTCATATTGAAGGAAGTGATGCATGTTCCAGGATTGAAGAAGAATCTTATCTCTGTGGCGATGTTAGAAGACAAGGGATATGATGTTGTTTTTAGCGAAGGAAAGGCTTTCCTGCGCAGTAAGGCAACTGGTGAGACCCGGAGGATAGGGGTTCGAGTTAAGAACCTTTATCAATTACAGGTAGATGGTTGCGCAACAATGGCAGGCAAGGCATAAGGAGTGGTGAGCCGGGATGATGGCGAGTTGTGGCACCGTAGATTGGGCCACCTTCACCATGGAGCTTTGAAGATACTGCAGCAGATTTCTACTGGGCTTCCTAAAGGCACTCTTGCGCAGTCAGATCAGTGCAAGGGGTGTACCTTGGGAAAATTTGTGAAAGCCACTTTTCACGAGAAGGATAGTCGCACCACGACAATTCTTGAGAGAATTCACACAGACGCCTGTGGACCTTTCTCAGTAGCTTCGATAGCAACTGGGCACTATGTGATATTTAAAGCATTTTTTCCCTATAGTGCCGGATCTTCTGCGTACAATATTTACATACACACCAAATTTCTGTGAGTTAAAGGCACTGGTTGAGAAAGAATCGGGGAAGCAGGTGAAGGCTCTTAGGAGTGACAATGGTGGTGAATTCATCTCTAGTGAGTTCAAGGACTTTTGTAGCACAGAAGGAATTCGAAGAGATCTCATAGCACCTCATAACCCACAGTAGAATGGGGTTGCCGAGAAAAAGAACAGAACAATTGTGGGTGCTGCACGGGTGATGTTGCATGATCAGGGCCTTCCCATACACTTGTGGGCTAAGGCATGCAATACTGCGGTTTATGTGAAAAACCGTTTTCCTCACAGGATACTTGGCATGAGTACACCCGAGGAGGCGTTTTCTGGTAAGAAGCCTGATATTTCCCATTTGAGGATTTTTGGTTCACATGTTTACATTCATGTGACGAAGGATGCCAGGAAGAAGCTGGAGCCGACTGTAGAGGTTGGGATATTTGTCAGGTACATTGATACACCCCACAATAATTGTGTGTATTTTCCAGACAGTCGCAAGACTGTTGTGCGACGGGATATCAAATTTCATGAGGAGAAAGCCATGAAGTGTTCGCTTGAGAGGGAGCCACACTTGCATGCAGATGAGGAGCTATTAGTTCCTAAGGATGATCCTCAGGATGTGGATCAGCCACAAGAGGAGGTTCATGGAGTGGAAGAGACCACTCATGCAGTGCCAACCATCAGAGGGCGGAAGCGCACTATAGAAGCTGAGCGACTGGATCAAGATGCATAGAAGGTTGTAGGAGCACCTACATCACAGCGCAGACAGAGATAATCACCTGACCGGTATACTAGATACATGGCTCTTATGAGCAAGTGTATCGTGATAGAGCCATCCTCTTTCGAGGAAGCTGTGGAGGATCCCGCATGGGTAGATGCCATGGTGGAAGAGTATGATTCGATTGTCAGAAATAGTGCATGGGAGATTATCCCAAGGCTGGAAGGGAAATCAGTGGTGGGTTCGAGATGGATCTACAAAGCGAAGCAAGCAGCTGACGGGAGTGTGGAAAAGTACAAGGCAAGATTTGTTTCCCAAGGCTTCTCACAGATTGAGGGGATCGATTATGAGGAAACCTTTGCACCTGTCGCAAGGTATTCTTACATATAGACGATTCTTTCTCTCTCATTATGGATGGGGGTGGGCAGACCATTCGTCTTTAGTGAAGACTGCGTTCCTCAACAGAGTCATTGAGGAGGAGGTGTACATAGAGCAGCCCGAAGGTTTTGAGATCTTCAACAGCAAGTCGCATGTGTGCATGCTCAAGAGAGTGCTGTATGGGTTGAAACAAGCACCTCGTGCTTGGTACACATGTATAGACAATTATTTCACCAGACTTGGATTCTCCAAGAGTGAAGCGGATTCTAACCTATATCAGATTGTGGTGGAGGGTAAGTTGCTAATCATTGTACTTTATGTAGATGATTTGATTTTGACAGGTGATGAGCTGTTGATACTCTCATGCAAGGCTGATCTTTCAAAGGAGTTTGAGATGAAGGACTTGGGCCGCCTTCATTATTTCCCGGGATTGGAAATTTGGCAGTGGAAAGGTTAACTTTTTGTGTCTTGAGGCAAGTATGCTCGGGAGATACCGGAGAAGTTTCACATGCAAGGCTGTAAGCCTATCGACACTCCTCTTCCTGGTGGTTGGAGGAAAGAGGATGATACATCGACAGAGGTAGTGGATGCCACTGTTTATCGACAGTTTGTGGGGTCACTATGTATCTGGTCAATACACGACCCGACATATGCTATGCTGTTAACCAGCTTTCACAAGCTATGGTTAAGCCTACCAAGCTCTTTTGGAAGGCAAGCAAGCATGTATTGAGATATCTTAGAGGCACATCGAGATATGGATTATGGTACAAACAGTCGGATGAGGTGAAGCTATGTGGCTTCACGGATGCAGATTGGGCAGGGAGCCCAACGGACAGAAAGAGCACATCTGGAGGGATTTTCAGTATCGGGTCGACAGCAGTTTCTTGGTACAGTAGGAAGCAGAGATCCATGGCACTCAGTTCAGCAGAGGCCGAGTATATGGCAGCAAGTTTGGCTGCATGCGAGGCTATATGGATGAGGAAGATCCTGGTCGGGTTGTTCGGTTCACACTTAGAGCCTACTGTGATTTATTGTGATAATCAGAGTTGCATCAAACTCTCGGTTAATCCAGTATTTCATGATAGATATAAACACATTGACATCCGATATCATCATATCAGAGATTGTGTGCAGCGGAAGATCATGTTACTTTCATACATTCCCACGGAGGATCAGGATGCTGATATCTTGATGAAGGCGCTCACCAGGAGAAAATTTGAATACCACAGAGGCAGGATAGGGGTGGAAGATAATCCTTATCTTGTTGAGAGGGAGTGTTGAGATTGCAACAAGATGATGAGCTTAGTGGAAAGAAGTCGCCTTCACTAAGTGGGCCCGCAGGCTATTTTTGGCGCAAAGTCTATTTTAGACTATGTCTATTTTTAGACATATGGATCATGTTCTATGAGTTGCAGGATGCTATTTGTGGATGGTTGGTCAAGTCGGAAAAAATAGATGGACTTCTATTTTTAGACATACTGGGCGGAATCTATTTTTAGATTGCCGGTCTAAAAATAGATATGTCGAATATTATTAGCTCTTAATAATATTTGGACTATAAACATTATCTTATTCTCTTGGAGCACTTCAGTTAAGTGCACATATGTGGCACAGGAGCTGACAGAAGGAATTACACTATTCCTAAGGGTTAAGTGGAGCTATTGCATGGATACTTTAGTTATAACTCATGTGAGAGAGTTTGGTGGAGTTTATTGAGGAAGTTAATGGAGTTGTGTTCAGTTTAACTAAGCTAAACATAGTTGAGCTAGTTGTATCTAGTCTAACTGATTGATACACTAGTGAGAGTGGTTTGAATTAATTATTAATTAATTCACTAATTATAAACTCATTAATCAACTAAAGAATACATCAGTTAACTTCAGTGCATGGACAATTTCAGTGGAGACCAGTGAAGAGATAGGTGAAAGAGAAGTGTGACTATCAGTTGTGACTATACTGTTGCATGATTTGCAACAACCAGTGATTGGAGATGCCAATGAGGATTGTGCAGTACAATCCAGGTGGTTTGAACTTATTTATGAGCCATTCTTCAACATTGATTGCGTAGTACAGGCAGGCTATCAGGTGGAGAGATTAGAGCATGTGTTTTGCTAGATCTAGCTTGATTAGTGTGTAGCAATTGGAGATTGTAATGAGAGCTTGTGAGGAGCTTTGTATGATGATTGTTACATGATCTATATGACATATAATATACAGATATTTGGGGGTTTTCAGCTTTAAGCTTTCCCATAAAATACTGTGTTCATATGTGTGATTGTTTATGGTTTTAATGTGCGCATGCGATTGTTTTTATTTCCGCAATTAATGATCAATGGTAGAAGAGATTCTGTATTGTGCATGAAGTTAAAATAGTGTGTGATCTGGAGAATCTCGGTGGATAACATATCAGTTATTCAAATTTCTATAGTCTCATGATCTACATGTGTACTTTAAGAAGAAGCCAAGTAAACATCCCAACCTTCATTTGAGTTGGATTTTTCCTTTTCAGAAGGAGCAACATCAGATCCCTTCCCTTTCTCAAGAAATTTATATCTACAATCCTTTTTGAAGTGGCCTTCCTTTCCACATTTCCAGCATACCTTTATAGGTTTTCCTAGAGATTCAGATCTCCCTCTAGATTTAGATCTCCCACTCGAGGAATTATTTTTGTTTTTTTTTGGGACTGTCCTCATACAAATAAGGAATCTCCATTCTGGCCCTCCATATTTTTTTTCCTCATTTCTTCCGACAACAAGGATGAGACAATTTCATGAAACTTCAAGGTAGTTATATTGCTACCTATTGCAACAACCAAACTATCCTACGAATCTGGTAGAGAACACAACAAACTGATGCACTCATCTTCATCTGAAATTTTAATATCAACAGATAACAACTGACTTACCACAGTATTAAATGTATTCATATGCTCTGTCACCGAGTCTCCATCCTTCATCCTCAGGTTATACAACTTTTTCCGTAGGAAAAATGTGTTCATGGAAGAGACTTAGATTGATACAAAGTCCCTAGGTTTTCCCACAAAGCCTTCTTCATAGCTTCCCCAGATACATTCAACAATACTGAATTTGAGATACACAACTGTATTGTGCTCTTTGCCATCCATGTTTCACTGGTCCATCCCTACAATGTACATTATTTCTCTACACCAAGAGAACTTCTCAATTCTAACATAATTCTTCAATACATCTGCCACATTCTTCAATGGATCTTACCAACACCACCTTTTTGTTCCTCAAGCATATCTCTCACAAAGTGATACTGAACATCAATCTGATTTGTCTTTAAATGATAAGCAGAGTTCTTTGCCAAGAAAATTTCACTTTGGTTCTCATAGTCTATCCTTATAGCTCGTTGTACCAACCCCATACCTGAACACAATCTCCGCAACCAAACTGCTTCCTTGCATGCATGAGTGGTTGCCATGTATTATTCCTCTATGCTTGAAAGAGCCACTACACACTATATTTTTCTGATCCAACTGACTGCACCTCCAAATAGGATAAACACATACCCACTTGTAGATCTTCTTTGATCTAGATGTCTAGCCTAGTCTGCATCAACAAAACCATGGATGTCCAAAGCGTTGTCCATTTCTTATCTTCCTTGGTAGCACAAACCATAATCACTAGTACCACACAAATACCTGAAAACCCACTTCACTGTTTTCTATTTCTCCTTCCCTGGTTTTGACATAAACTTGCTCAGTACTCCCACTTCATGCACAATGTCTGGTATAGTACAGAACATTGCATACATGAGGCTACCTACTGCACTTGCATATGGAACATGAGACATGTCCTCTTCCTCTTATTGTGTCTTGGGACACTGTTCAACTGATAACTTTACACCTACAGGAATAGGAACCTTCATCGGTTTAATATCTTGCATATTGAACCTCTGCAATATTTTTCCAACATACTTCCTCTGGTTTAACAAAATCTTCCTCTTTTCCCAATCTCATTTAATTTCCATGCCCAAAATATAGTTTGTAGCAAAAATATCCTTCATGTTTAATTTGGAGAAAAATCGTATCTTCAAATCACGGATAATTTCTTTGTCATTTCCAATCAACAACATATCATCCACATACAAGACCAAATAAATAAAATGGTCACCAATTAATTTAAAATACAAAAAATTATCTTATTTGCTTCTCGTGAAGCCAAGTCATTGTATATATGTATCAAATTTATGCTACCACATCCCTGGTGACTGTTTTAAACCGTACAAATACTTTTTTAACCTGCATACAAGTTCATTCTTACCTTCACTACAAAAATTTCAAGTTTCTTCATGTAGATCTCTTCTTCGATATGCCAATGAAGAAATGGTGTCTTCACATCCATATTTTCTACCTCAAAATAAAAAGAATAATCAACAGATAAAATTAATATAATAGAAGTTAATTTGGTAACAGGAGAAAAAATATCACGAAAATAAATTACCACCACCTTGAAATAACCTTTTGTTACCAACTTAGATTTGTATTTCTCCACCTTTCCTTCTGCATTCATATTCTTCTTAAACACCCATTTTCTTCCAATGGGCTTCCTACCAGCCAACAATTCCACCAGATCCCATGCCTTATTTTTGTTCAAGGATGCCATTTCATCAATCATGGCCTTCTTCCAGATTTTTCCATCCTCTAAATCTACTGCCTCCCTAACAGTTACGGGATCATCATCAGTAATAAATAAAGAAAAAATTGAACAAAAATAAGTTGGACTATACCTTTCTAGTTGTTGTCTTTCTCGAATCGATCTTCTCCAAGCTAGAGTTTGTGGCTCTTCCTCTTTTGATTCATGTTCTGTTTTAGAGTCTAATTCTTTGTCCTTTAGCTCAAACTCTATCTTCTCAGGTTCCTTTGGTAGGATTTCATGTTTAAAAACATTTTTCACCTCTCTAAACACCACATCTCGAATGTACACAACCATCCTTGTTTATGGGTTCTAAAGCTTATAAACTTTTAAACCATTCTTATACCCAATAAAATGCACCTTTCAGATTTACTATCCAACTTGGTTTTGTTCTCCTTTCTAACATGTACATATGCATCACATCCAAATATGCTCAGATGTGAAAGAGATGGTTTCTTACCAGTCCATACCTCATGTGGAGTCTTATCCTCCAATGTTTATGAAGGTGATATGTTAACTAGGTGACATGAAGTCTCCACTGCTTCTGCCTAAAATTCTTGTCCTAACTCGGTACCACTAAGCATGCTTCTTGCCTTTTTCATTAATGTCTTGTTCATTCTTTCTACAAATCCATTTTTCTAAGGTGTGTATGGAGTAGTATTATGTTTTCCTATAACACACTTCTTACAAAACTCTTGAAATTCCTTCTTGCAGAAATCTCCACCATTAATTTTCCTCGACACCTTTATCTTCTTCTCTGTCTAGTTTTCCAACAGAGCCTTAAAATGTTTAAATATGTCAAAGACTTCAGATTTCTTCCTAAAGAAATATATCCATGTATTCCTTAAGAAGTCATCAATAAATGACACATAGTACATAAACTTACCTAGTGATGGAACTGACATACGTCCAAACACATCACAATGCACAAGCTCTAATATCCCTTTCGCCCTCTTAGCACCAGAGGGGAAACTCACCCAATTATGCTCCCCATATACAAAATGTTCACAGAAATCAAAATATAGAGAGAAATTAGACATACCTTCTACCATACCGTTACCATGAAGTATTCAAAGGCCCTTCTCTCCAATATTTCCAAGTCTTTGATTCCACGACATGTTCTTTTCTCCAGAGATCTCAAGGTTTTCAACTCCACTTTTAGGAACCACACAACTTTTGCACCAATTAATAACAGTGCTACCTAGAAGCTTGTACAGAGTTCCAATCCAAACTCCATGCATCAATACCAGTGCTCCCTGAACAACCTTGCAAGTATCCTTCTTAAACACTATTTTTACACCCGCACCATCCATGTTTCTTACATAAATCATATTTCTAGCCAATGAAGGAATATGCAGAACACTAGGAAGATTTATAATCCTTCCACCTTAAAAATTTAGATTGAATTTTCCACGTCTAATGATTCAGGCCTTCCTGTCATCCCCTACGAAGACATCACCAACATCATATTTCTCATACTCGCAGAACCACTCCCTATGGGGAGTGAAGAGAAAGGATGCACCTGAGTCAATCAACCATGCCTCATGATCTACATGTGTACTTGAAGAAGAAGCCAAGTAAACTTCCTAACCTTCATTTGAGGTGGGTTTTTCCTTTGCAGAAGGAGCAACATCAGATCCCTTACCTTTCTCAAGAAATTTATATCTACAATCCTTTTTGAAGTGGCCTTCCTTTCCACATTTTAGCACACCTTTATAGGTTTTCCTAGAGATTTAGATCTCCCACTTCAGGAATTATTTTTGTTTTTTTCTAGGACTATCCTCATACAAATAATGAATCTCCATTCTGGCCCTCCATATTTTTTCGCCTCATTTATTCCGACAAAAAGGATGAGACAGTTGCATCAAACTTCAAGGTAGTTATATTGCTACCTATTGCAACAACCAAACTATCCCACGAATCTGGTAGAGAACACAAAAAACTGATGCAATTAACTTCATTTGAAATTTTAATATCAAAAGATAGCAACTGACTTACCACAGTATTAAATGTATTCATATGCTCTATCGCCAAGTCTCCATCCTTCATCCTCAGGTTATACAACTTTTTCCATAGGAAAAATGTGTTCATGGCAGAGACTTAGATTGATACAAAGTCCGTAATTTTTCCCACAAAGCCTTCTTCATAGCTTCCCCAGATACATTCAACAATACTGAATTTGAGATACACAACTATATTGTGCTCTTTTCTTTCCGATTCAACTTCACCCAGTCATCATATGACATTGTCATTGGTTTAGTACCCATATTTACCACAATCCTCTAATCTTTATCCACCAGCATATCCTCCATCTTGAGATTCCACAACTAAAAAATCTAACCATTAAATTTATCGATCTCTATTTTTCCACTGCTCGCCATCTTATTTCACCGTAAGAATCGATCACGCAAATCTCCCACTGAACAAGGTCTACCACAAGCTCAAGAAAAACTGTCAGTAGTAAAGGCGTCCCCTTGAGGCCAAAACAACTCTGATACCAAATGTATATTTTAACCCTGTATAGAAATTACCTGCAAACAAATTCTTAAAAACAAAAAATAAACAATGGTGAGAAGATAAACATGAAACACATATGTACACAAAGCTTTTCCCTTGGATCCGAAAACTGGGACTAGCAGATTCATTTTTCATTATATTCCTTTCAATGTTACAATACATATATAGACATGTAAAATCATTTACAAATCCCAATACATTAACCCTGGATTTGAATATAACCATAATTCCCTTGACTGGATCGATAAAATACCATGGACAGAAAACCATCATGCCCAAAACCATGTGAAAAACCCATGCACAAAACCATAGGAAGGTTCGCTCGCCTAATATAGGGTCAGTCGTGGAAAGAATATAACACACACCCAACACCTATATGGTGTTTTGGAGACCGATGTAGCTGTAGGTACCGAATATATAGAGAAGTCAATGTCTCCTTTTGGTGGTAATCCTAGAATTCTAAAAACGCATCTTCAAACCATCTCGTGATCCTCAACCATCTCCTCCATGTGTGCTGCATAAATTTGGCACCCTTTTCTGAAATTGTTTTTCAGTTGCATAATTGATATCTCCTTGGTAGAAATCAACTTTGGTATTCTCGCTTACCTTCGTTTCCATTCTCCATTTAGGAAAGTGAACATTTGTTGTAACAGTTTGGTATTCATGGTTCCTCCTCACCCAATTCATGCTAATTAGATAATCATATGATCCTAAAGATATTATATTAAAATATAAATTTGTTTCCAACCCAATGATATTGATGTGATATTCTTTCAACAATTTATTTATTCTCCATTTAGCTCTCGTAGCTAACTGAACTAACTCATGCTTAGTTTTCTTCAAGTTAAAAATTTCAACAAATTAGGATCAAGATAATTATGACTAGCTCTAGAATCATTTAAAATAGTAATAGGTTGATTATTCAACTTACCTTCCACTTCAACCACGTGTAAATGGTGTTTGGCTTGCATATTGTTTAGTGCTGCATAGATCCTAGGCATGCTTCTTCCCACATCCTCCATTGTATCATCCCTTTAAATTTGTTGTCCAAATTTCATTTTTCTTTCTTTGCATGAAAAATCCCTATATCAATGCTCTCCTCCACAACCCCGATAACTAATGGGTTGAAATTGTGGTCTCTTATTCAAGAAATAAAACCCCTTTAGTTCAGTATAGTTTGGATAAGTTTGTTGATTTTCTTGTGAATTGTTCTTAAGGGTTGAAGTTTCGAACCCCTTCTTCTTTTACTACACCTTGCTTCTTTTCTTATCATCCCAAGCCCTTTTGAAAGCTGGCTTATTTTTTCGTTACTCATAGAGGTACTCTGCCTTCCTCATGGTTTCATCCAAAGTGTTTTATTCACTGAATTTAATCTTATCGCCATAAAATGGTGGTAATCCAATCACAATAATAGAAAGATGATAGCTTATGGTTATGAGGAAATTGTTGATTCTCAATCAATTGCATTGGAACTTAGTTTATTAAAATTTATTTCTCTTTTTTTCATGGTTTGAAACCTTTCCTTATATTAATGAACATAAAATTATTTTGAGTTATGAAAAAAATTAAAAGTATTATATATGTTAATGAGAAAACGATTTCAATTTAAGGTTTCATGCCCAACAATTAATTAAATGCTTCAATATATTTTTATGTGATTTTGGACATGCATATGAAGATAGATCTAATATGATTTATATATATTTCCAAATATGAAATTTGGTTCAACATATTTTTTATGAAATAATTACAATAGGATGAATGGAAACACCTACAAAAAGTGTAAAAACATTGGTTAGAATTGAGAAGACAATTGTTATTTATAAAACCAAAATTTTAAATTATTAAGTTCAAACATGTACTATTAGCTCTTTAAAAATTCACTTTTTACTCACAAAAAAAGTGGTGGGTAGGCTTGAATTGGCATACGAACTTTAAACACGAATTTGGAAAGATTATTAAAAAGTATCAAGAATAGAGATAATGTTTTAAGAGATTCTAACTATTTAAACATATTTTCCCTCCATAACCATTAAGTGGTACTGAGTTGCTAAAATTTAATAAAGGGTGATTAAATTGTTTGTGCGCTAAATACAATGACGGTTAATCTTAGGTTTTAATGTGAAGTCAATCTAATTCTCTCCAATTTAAATAAGCAAACATGTATTATTAAGAACTAAATACATAATTTTTAGAAGAAAGTTCTTGCAATGTATCGATTACTTGTTTACACCAGTCTAGATCCATCTTAACTCCGGATCTATCATGCGTCAAGGGGGATCAAATCTCTCGAGGTGCAAACCTCTTTTTTGAGTGCAAAACTTGAGGAAAGGTTTGCACCTCGAGAGATTTGATCCCTCTCAGCGCATGATAGATCCGGAGTTAAGATGGATCTAGGTTGGTTTCAATGGTGTGTTGCCAAGGAAAATCTATCGAAGATATGCTTAATTTTATCAATAATATGTAAATATATCAAATATTAATATAATCATTTTAAATATGCTAAATATTTATGAGATTATCATTTTAATTTTAAATTTTCGTAGTTATCTCATTTTGTTTAGATGATAAATATTGTTAATAACTTTAATGATGAAAAATGATGAAATAATTTTTTTGAATGCAAAGTGACAATAATAATGTTGAAAGATAGAAAATGTGAATAATAAGAATGTACTCATGTTACAAATAGTCTTCATTGTGATCAATCTCAAACTATTCTCTTCTACTATTCTTATTGTCACCCTTGTTAGTTTTGTCATCTTTTCATATCGATTATATGAAAAAGAAAATTTAAATCGTAAATAATTTGAATCTTTAGCTCGAGCTATTGTAGTAAACATGATACTTGTCTCCCTTGCTCTCCAATATTAATAGGTTAAATTACTATAACACAAAGCTCAACGTGCATTGTCAATACCGTTTTGTGCTTACACTAAAATCAATGCATATTGTTAATCCAATCACTTTAAAATTAATGTACTATCATATATCCAATTACATCAAATTAGAAATCAACATCTACATTGAAATCAATGCATTTAATGCAGGCAATCAAATAAGATTAGAAAATAACTTCTACACTGAAATCAATGCATTTAGTGCAAACAATCAAATAGGATTAGGAATCATCTACATTGAAATCAATGCATCTAGTGCAAGCAGTCAAATATAATTATAAATCAACATCTACATTGAAATTAACACATCCAGTGCAAGCAATCAAATAGTATTAGAAATCACCACCTACACTGAAATCAATGCATCTAGTGCAAGTAATCAAATATCATTAGAAAAAAATATCTACACTAAAATCGATGAATCTAGTGCAAACAATCAAATAGGATTAGAAATCACCATCTCCACTTAAATCAATCCATCTAGTGCAAGAAATATTCTTCCCTCTCTATACTCTCCATCCATATCTATATCCCCCTCCATCTCTTTTTTTTTGTCTCTCTATCTCACCCCCCTAAATACACATGATCTCAGACTCCATATCTATCAATCTCTTTGTCACTCCCTCCTTCTCCCCATCTCTCTCTTCTTCCCTCTCTTCACCTTCCATATATATCTCTATCTTCCCCTTCTCTCTCTCTTCCTCGCTAATATCTCTCTTTCTTCCTTTTGTCCTCTCTCCTTCTCTCTCCATCTTCCTTATCTCTCTCTCTCTCTCTCTCTCTCCACCTTTATCTCTCCATGCATTTCTTCTTACCTCCATCTCTCTCTCCCTCCAAGTCCATCTCTCTTTCCCTCCCTCTCTCTACTCTCTCATGTCCTCTCTCTTCCTTATGCTTGTTAGTATGAATCTTAATTCCAAGTGTACGGAAAAATACCACTTTATCTGTGCATAACAAACAGCCCTAACAACAAACATGGTTTCCAATATTCTCAAATCTACAGTTAGGTGATCAAGATAAATGCTGCAAAAATATAGATCTATGCATCAAAAGACATTAAGCAGTATAAAAACAAGATTTACTCCATGCATCCAATAGAAAAGACAAGACTATGTTGAATGAATTTTGTATTAATGACACTTGGGAGGAAAACACAAAAGGGTGTTACCAGTTCTCCTCAATGGGATGGGTTATTGTAAGTCTGAGCTACGGTTTGGCCGCAGTCGGCGAAAGAAAAGTCAGGGGTTTCTCTTTTAATAAGGCATTTTCCCTCCAAATTTACTCATTTGCATGTGGAGCTGTGGTGAATGTAAAGAGGAGAGAAGGCCCTAAATCTTGCGGCGATCCTAGCGGACAAACCGATCGTTAGAATCGAGATCCATCAGTTGCAGGTAAGAGGCCTAACCCTACTCTTTCATTTCAGTGGATTGAAAGTTCAGTTTAGGTCCCCAGGGCTCAGAAACAAGCCCCTGCTCCTCTTCACGCCTAGGTCGCACTTTTTGGGGCAAAAGTACGACCTGGGTAGTAGGTTTTGGGCAGAAAACTGCGACCTGTCCCAGGTTTGGGCCTGAAAAGTGCGACCTATCAGGGAGGGGTTTTTATGTGTTGTTTTTTGGCTAAGCACTGTGTTTTTATGTTGAGATACAGTCTTTCCTATCTGTATACTGACAAATATGATGGTTTTGTGCAGATATGGAAGAATTACGGATCAACTGGAGAGAGAGGGACCTAGGCGCATTACGGTCGGAGATATGAGAGGATCAGGGTGTTCGCAATGCATTGGCCAGGTTTGGGGTTCTGAAGTTTGTGGAGAACCCTCTGATGAGAGCTGGAGAGCCCTTATTGGTCTGGATTGTCAGCTATTGGGATTCGAACCATGAGGTATTTATAGTGCAGGGGCACTGGATCGAGTTGACGGTCCAGGATATATATTTCCTGACTGGTCTCCCACCACTTGGGATGGTCAGAAATACTCATCCAGTGTTACCACAGGGGCAGAACATCATGGAGTTTGTAGAGTGCCATTGTCGACCAGGTCTCCAAGTCAAGGGGACTCAGATACCCATCGCTGATCTAGAGAGGTTAGAGACCCGTGCTGTGGCCGCAACGGTGCTACGGATCCTGGGCAACCAGGCACTCCACCACATCACTGGAGGGCAGATGATGCTTGTGGAGAGTGTGTTGAGTGGGACCTAATATGGGTGGGCCCAAATGTTGTTGTCGTCGTTGAAACGACAGTTGTCGCTATGCAAGAAGCAAGTGAACCATCACTGTGCATATGGTATAGTTTTGTGCTCACTTTTCTTTGAGAAGATCCCTACACTTTGACCTCGTATATAGCTCCAGGATTGGGGCATGAGAGAGCCTAGGATGCACCAATGGGGACGACTACTATGCAAAGGAGGAGGTGGGGCAGTCGGACGGGTGTTTCGACCCGAGTTTTTTGTGCATTGGGATCATATGCCATTGTACATAGACGACTATCCCTATAGTGGGATGAGTTATTTTGGGGACCCGGATTTGCCACTGCCTCCTGGTCGAGTATGGGGGCCCGATGGTAAAAGAAAAATTGCTAATATTTTTATGTGCATTGTAATGTTTCAGAATATTGTATATGGTATTGATTCTTCCACTTTTGGTATGAAAATACAGCACCGGTAAAACTGGCCGGGTATATGGGACAACCTGCAGTATCAGGAGCTGTAGGACCTGGTGGATCGAGGGTGCAACAAAATGAGGATGCAGTAGCCCTCCTGGAGGACATCTGTCGTAGATGTGAGAGGCTTCTGACCAGTGTTTCAGAGCACGGCTGGTAAGACTTAGAGGACCAGTACATAGAGTCATGTATTGGTCTACCCTTGGAGTGGCAAGGGGTCATGCAGCGCATGGCGATGGCCGGACAGGGGATGCATGATCTACGAGCTCCAAGATCAGAGCCATTGGCTCGGGATCCTCCAGATAGTGGTTAGTGTGTAGGGGCAGGTAATGCCCCCAGTTTTGAGGTTTTGTAACATGCTATGGGAATGTCATATGTATTAGAGTTGATGGACTCTAAAACATTTTATATGACACATATTATGGATATGCATCGTTTTGATAGTTTTATGTTATTGTCTTGTGTTAAATGCGTGTGCTAAATTCCAATCTAGAATATGGTTTGCAATGCTATCTACATAGTGATTTTGTGCTCTAGGTACATGAATGAATGTCATGATTTCAAATTCACGCATAAAAAGCTTCACTCGTAAATATCTTCTAAAAAGGATAGGATTGTGCACACGATAGAAACCATTAAATTGCATGACAAGAAGCAGGGAATCTAAACAACCATGAAGGTGGAGGATGTGATGTGAAAGGGCATCGGCTAATAAACTGCGCACTGCATCATATTCGGCTTGATTATTGGTAGCAGTCCCAATACATACATCATTCGACAGAACAAGCGAATGCAAGGGGGTAAAAATGGCCCAACCTGCCGAGGCTAGATTCCGGGAGTAGCGACTTGCACCATCGGAGAAACCAATATAAGGTGTGGACGGGAGGTTCATCTGAAAGGTGCCACAAGAAAATAAATGGGAGGATGATGAACAATGCTGGCAACCTGAGGGCAAAGTAGAAATCGAACGCACTTTTCGGGAGGGAGTGATCTAGGTAGGATGTCTACTACTCACACGCTAACGGTGAGGTGGAGTGTGAGAGCTACCGGAGGTGTAGCTTGTGCTCAGGCCACGAAATTCACCATAGGCATGGATGGTACCATCCCGTTTATGGGCAGGAAAGATGAAGTCAGGGGTAGACATGGATTCCATGATGTCATCATCAAAATAGAAGATGGAGTGACTAGAGGAAGGGAGAGCACATGACGCGGCGAAGCTACCTGACTCATCATCATGAGAAGAAAGGTTCACATATGCATCGTCATGGGGGATGATGGAAGAACAAGTAGATAAGGGATCTACCGATGTTGAGCCCAGGGTGATCGTTGAAGGGAGGTCAAGAGAAACAACATGGGAAGATGCAGAGGAAATTCCACTAAAGGTCTCATGGATGATGATAGGTAGAGGATGGTGGTTGCAGGCTCCGTCATCTCGACATCAGGAGGGGAAATGTTAATGGGAGTGGGTAAATCCTCAGTCTGGCTTGCAGCATAATGCGCAAGTATGGGAGATGCAGATTAGTTCTATTCAACCTCGTACGCCCGAACTACCTCTAAAGAGGTGCAGTAATGCGTAAGGCGGGGACAATGGTGGGAATAATGGCCATGGAGATCACACAAAGCACAGGGTTGGTTGGTGTGAATATTTTTAGGATTCTTGGCTGCAGTCAAGGAAGAAACAAAGGCTTTAGGGACCGTAGACTCAGGGAACCCAACTTTAACCATGGGCTTGATACGGGGCAGTTCAGGACAGTTATGGGTGGCATGGCCAACGACATCACACAAAGCACAGGGCTTTGCAGGTGGGGGAGGTGCAGGGTCAATCGGGGCAGCCTTGTCCTTTGAGGACCTCTTGCGAGCTTTTCCCTTCTTACCCGAAGCGGACGCAATAGGAGGTGGTTCCTGTTGAGGTGGTTGAGGCACTGTTGTAGCGGGAGAAGTCATGGGGACCGGTTGAACCGGAGTCAAAGAAAGATAAGGTTTGGGTTAACTAGGTGGGGTAGCAGTTGGAGGATTAAGGTACTAGACAGGAATCCCAAGGGTCAGGTTAGGAAGAGAGAGGGTGGCCATGACAGGTGTCGTATACACTCCTGGTGGGGGAGCTAAGAACGGTATCTAACTGGAGGGGTAATGGCCAGGCGGGACGGCTCCTAAATGATTGAGGCCTGGAGGAACCGTTCCAGGAGGGTAAAGAGGCTCATGAATACCAGCTAAAGGGCCAAGAGGAGGAGGTCCAGAAGGCTGAATCGAAGGGCTAGGAGTGGGCTGCGGAGGGCGAGGAGGTTGCTGAATAGTTTAGGCAGGCCGCTTGAGGGCAGCTTGAGACAATTGCATCATGAAAACATTCGATGATCTGGGATCAGAGACAAGAGGAGGAAGATTAGGTAATGTACCAAGAAATAAGGAATCTTTGTAGACTTCGGGTGAGACACTGGTCAAAGGATCGACGGTTTTCTTATTGGCCACCGAAGAGATAGTGGACTCAGGGGAGGTCTGAGACTTTGGATCGTAATATGTCAACTGGTAAATGGTGACTATATTTCCGTTATGAGGGAAGGAAATCTTGTGGTGAACCACGGAAGGGACAACAGACATCGCATAAGTGTAACTATGACCCAATAGAATGTTGTAATCTAAGGGGGCATCTATGACTTCTACGTCAATGCAAACAGTCTTGCCTGCAAGAGTAATAGGACAATTTCGTAATAAGCTAATGGGATGGGAGGCATGGCCATCCCATGCTTGGAGAGTGATCGTGGAAGGAGCCAACTCAGGTGATCCGAGTTTCTTCCAAACTGAAGCAGACATCACACAGGTGGATGCCCCCTCATCAATGATGCACTGGGAAACGTTGGCGTTCCGGACCTTGACTGGGATTTGGAAAGCAACGGAAGCAGGGAGAGGAGGATGTTCTGACCGGTCAACATCAAAGACAATCAATCGATCTTCGGAAGGATCTACAACACCCATGACAGATAGTAGAGCTTTTTGTTGTGAAGGGCACAACTGGAGGAGTTCCAGTGTTGAAATGGTAGCAGGAGATTGCGCCAAATCATCTACTATGATATACGAATGGGAAGCTTTTCCAGAAGCAACATTTCAACATAGAATGTCCACCTTAGGTTGAGGGTTCTGTAAGGGACCATTAGGTGTCGAAAGAGGCTCTGTAGAGACTGAAGGAGGCGGCTCGGGGACAGACATAGCGGGAGGCTTTTTGTACTGACGGGACCAAGTCTGAAGATTGATGTATACGGTTAGAGGTTGATCAGAGTTCATCATGAGAATCTGGTAATCATAGGTACCAGATGGAAGAGGTTGAGTGGCCACCTGACCTTCAGGTGGTTGGGTAGCCACAAATCCTTGCTGAGGGAAAGGATTAGTAAGCACAACCGGTTGACTAGGCGCAACACTGGGAGGGACGGAAGGGGAGGCTTGTTGTCCTCGCAATGTTTCTTGAGACTCCCACATCTGCCGCATCTGTGGTAAAAGAGGACAATCATGTGTGTAATGACCATAAACACCACAACAAGAACAAGGCTTGTTCATGCGAACATGCCTGTCCTGCTTGGGTTAAGTGCCCTATTGCTGGTTAGTAATGTTAGGAGAATTATTCTGAGGATTAGGTCTAGGATTACTAGGAGCAGATTGATTTTGAGTGCCTTTCCTCTTCTTTTTGGAAGGAGGAGGATTAGTCGCGCCTTGCTGTGCATACACCTGCTCGTGAGGGGGCGGTGGCTGCTATTGTAGGGGTTGATAAGGCAAGGGAGGCGAGGGTGCTAATGTTGAAGGAGCTGGAGCACCAGGCTATGGATACAGATAATAAGGAGGTTGGGAAAAAAGAGGAGGCATATCGTATCCTGGATACGTGCTACCGGGAGGGGGAAAAGTGCAGGAGGTGCTGGCCCCCCCTGAGGAAAGCCATAGCCCATGGGAGGTTGAGCGTATGGATTAGAGAGAGCTCCAACGATACCATCGGTGGCACCACCGGGTCTGGGAAGATTAGGTAGAACGGTATAAACATAACCTGACTGAGCGTAGATCAGGTCATATTTTAAAGCAATTTGGAGAGCGGCTTCTTCGGTTTGAGGAAAGTGCGATGCGACATATTTCCCGATAGGTGGAAAGAGAGATATAAGGAACCAGTCCATGTAGACATGGTCTTCGAAGGTAGGGGCTCGGCATAGGCTCTTTCTTCTCCGCCATTCCTGGACATGGTCGGATAGGTGGGTCGCAGATGATTGACGGAAAGAAGTCAAGAGTTTGGTACCAGTCTCATAACGAAGGGGAAGCTGGAAGTAAGATAGAAAAGCCCGAGAAAGAGTCGCAAAGGTGGTATGAGAGGAAGGGGCCTCATCAAGATACCACTTAGAAGCTTCACCAGTAAGCATACGTTGGAACAACCGAAGACAGATAAATTCATCAGTAATGGAGTTAGATGAACACCACATGTGGAAAGATCGAACATGATTTGTAGGATCTTCTCTAGCAAGGCCTTCAAACTTGGGGATGTCGGAAGGGAGCTTAGTCAGCATAGCAGGAAAACTAGTGTCATGGTGTATAGGGTCATTTATCAACTGGTCAAAATCGGGAAGGTTGAGGCTTGTCATGAAGGGGAGCAAGGGTGCGGCCGGGGTAGTGTTCGTTGCGGTCCCACTAGTGGTATTCCCAGCATGAGGTCCAGGGTTACCACCAGCATTAGGTCATGCACCAGACATGGTGAAGGTGATAGGGGGAGAACAAAAGGCGGAACGAGAAGGAGAACCCAATGAACCAGAAGAAGAGTCGGAGTGCGGACTCGGTGGAGGACTAACTAGAATCCTACGCGAAGGAGTAAGTATTCCTACTGGAAACTAAGGATGAAGGCCAAGAAGTCTTCGGGATAAATGCCTTGGTGGCGCAATGATGATGACACAAACACGACATAAAGGAAAAAGATACTGACAAGGGCAGGGAGGTGCAAGATCAACTGACTACAATGTCGAAACAAGGGCAGAGAGGTGCAGGATCAATTGATTTCAATGTTTTAGAGTCTTTTATTGGCAGTGTTAACCAAGCCCTTTTTCACTTAGGGTGTGTATGCAAAGTGTGTAAATTTTAATTTTTAAACCCAGATGTTTGCAAAGAAAAAGAAAAAGTGTGTTGTGTAACTGAAAATAAACCTGCAGATAACAATATATGAAACTGAAATAACAGAAAAATAAACAGCTAATAATGCAATAATCTAAACCCAAGGAGGTGGGCCTCTCAACAACTAGTTTGTAGGTGGGTAAAAAAACTAATCAAAACACACTAAAATAGCCAATAGATCTAAGGTCTGGGAGGGACAGGGATCTAAAGGTCAAAATGTGCTGGAAAGTGGTGCAGAAAACAACAACAAATCAGAGGAAAAATGGTTGTGAATGAGGTGGCGAAAGGCTATCTCCTGGAGGGAAATGGATTGAACACTAGAGGAAAAACCAAACAAAGATAAATGAGGTGATTTGGATGGATAAAAAGCCAATCTGAAGTGGATCTGAAGGTGAGGTTTCAGATCTGAAAAATGGTTGAACACTCTGAAAATTTCAGACAACCTGTAGTAGTTAAAACTCTTCCACAAAGTGTGGAGGGTACTGAAGCCCTAGGGGGCTAGGTTCCCACTTATTTAAGTAAAACAGAATAGGTATAGGTCCAAAACGGGCGGAGACAAAGGTCAGAAAACCCTGAACAGACACCCAAACAAACCCAGAAAACTTTCAGAAAAACTCCCGCAAAAAATCCAGGTCGCAGTTTCTGACCTGTTTGCTACAGAGGTTGCAGTTTTTGGGTTGATTCCCACTTCCTGAAGCTCTAGGTCATAGGTTTTGGGCCAAAAAGTGCGACCTGCAATTTCGGTACTTTCGATGGAAAATTTCAGAAAAAAGTGTCGTCTCAGCTGCGGCTAATGTCTGTCACCTGCGCAATAGGTCTGAAAACACACAAAAGTTAGAATTTTTATCGTTTTAGGGTTTTATAGGTTAAAAACAAAATCAAGAATAGAAAAAACAAGAGGCTGAAGATAAATCCTAGGGTTTGAAGCAGCTGGATATGCAAGGATCAGAAAAATGACAGCGGTCGTAATCGTAAACCCGTGAGGAGTCGCGAGTTGTTAGTATGAATCTTAATTCCAAGTGTATGAAAAAAGACCACTTTAGCTATGCATAAAAAATAGCCCTAACAGCAAATATGGCTACCAATATCCTCAGATATGCAATAGGTGATCAAGATAAATGCTGCAAAAATCTAGATCTATGCATCAAAAGACATTAAGCAGTAGAAAATCAAGATTTAATCCATGCATCCAATAGACAAGACAAGAATATGTTGAATGAATTTTTTATTAAAGGCACTTGGGAGGAAAACACAGAAGGGTGTTACCAGTTGTCCTCAATGGGATGGGTTCTTGTAAGTCCTTAGCACTTTAGATCTAAAATTCCTCTCTCTTGATGGTGTATAAAACCCAGACAAAAATGGTAGCAAAATATGACTATGATGGTGGATCAAAGTCAGACCAAAAGTATAGATCCAGAGTGATCTTTAGACAATAAAAGGTGGTAAATGAATGGGAAAACCCTTCTATTTATAACAAAATATTGAGTTAGTCTAGATATTATTAACCAAATCAAGATCCAACTTTTATGGAATATTTTATTATATTTGTTGGAGGGAAAAGGAATTTGTCTTGGGTCAAATCCCTTTATTTGTAAATAATAAATAAATAAATGATTTATTTATCATTTTAAGGATGTGGTTGAGTAATAATCAAATAAATAATGATTTATTTAATTATTTAAGGGTGATTTAGTCATATTTTACAAAGAATATTATTTAAATAAGGTTTAAATAATTATTCTTAAAAAATAATAAGATAAATAATGATTTATCTAATTAATTTCCTTGTTTTGGGTTAAATATAACTAGGAATATTAATTAAACTGTTGTTTAACTAATTATTCCTTGAGGAAAATCAAACAAATGTAGATTTATTTAATATTTCCTCATGGAGTTTCTTGTTTATACCATAAACAACTTAATAAAGGTGGTTTACTAAGTTATTTTAACAGTGAAAGCAATTTTACTTAGGGTAAAATTGGTCTTACATGTTGTACTTGGGTCCATCTAATGATAATAGGTTAGATGACCAAAAAATGGTGTAACACTGCTCTTTCCCTTTTTCTCCCATATCTCTCTCTCTCTCTCTCTCTCTCTCTCTCTCTCTCTCTCTCTCTCTCTTCACCCACCAACTATGTTACTATATCCCTCCCTCTTTCCTTATCTCTCATTCTCTCCCCCCTTATCTCCATCTCTCCCTATTTGTCTCTTTATCTCACCCCCAAACATACACACTCTCTCTCTGTCTCTCCCTTGTCACTCCTTCTCTCTCTCCACTTCTCACTCTCTATATTTCTTATTTCCTACCTCTCTCCCCCTCCAACTCCATCTCTCTATCGATCCCTCTCTCCTCCTCTCTCTCAAGTCCTCTCTCTCGTCCTTCCTCTCCTACCTCCCTCTCTCTTCCCTGATCTCTCTCTCTCTCTCTCTCTCTCATCCTTCCCTCTCTCCCTTTCTCTCTATCTCCTCTCTCTCAAGTCCTCTCTCTCATCCTTCCCCTCTCTCCCTTTCTCTCCTACCTCCCTCTCTCTCTCCCTCCAACTACATTACTATATCCCTCCCTCTCTCCTTCTCTCTCCCCTTCTCTCCATACATCCTACTTTGTATCTTTTCTCACCCCTAAACATACACACTCTCTCTCCATCTCTCCCTTGTCACTCTCTCTCTCTCTCTCCACTTCTCTCTCTCTATATATTTATTCTTCCTTTCCTCTCTCCCCCTCCAACTTCTCTCTATCCCTCCCTCTCTCAAGTCCTCTCTCTGGTCCTTCCTATCTCTCCCTTTCTCTCTTACATCCCTCTCTCTTCTGCCATATCTCTCTCCCTTTATCTCTTACCCCCCTCTCTCTTCCGCCATCTATGCCTCCCCCTCTCCTTCTCTCTCTCCCTCCTCCATATTTGTGTCTCCCTCTCTTGCTCTTCATTCCTCCTCTCCCCTTTCCTTTAGTTTATCTCCATCTCTCCCTTGTCAATTCCCCTATATCTCCACCTCTATCACTCTATATCTTTGTTCTTCCATCCCATATATATCTAGAGTTAATATATATCATGATACATTTATATATATTATAATATAATAAATTTAATATTGTATTAATGGAAAGTTATTGAATTTAATAATATTAATATTATAATATATTAAAATGAGTATTATATTTAATAATAATAATAATAATAATAATAATAATAATAATAATAATCTTTTAATATTATATTAGGTTTAATAATGTTTTTTTTTGCATGGTATTAATAATAATTTAGCCCATGGTATTTGGACCATAGGCTTCACCTAAATAAAACCTATTTTTTGAGTGTTCATAAATATAAAGCAGATTATGGAGTAAATATGAAAAGAGGTTTTATTTACTTACCATACCTATGGTTTATTTATATTTTTATTTATTTACCATACCTCTTTTATTTACTATGGTATTTGGCCCATAGGCTTGTTATATAATTAGATTTTTATTTATAATCATATTTGATATATTGTTATTTATTTACCTTACCTCTTTATACCTCTTTTATATTTATTTATTTACCATACCTCTTTATACCTATTTTATATTTATTTATTTATCATACCTCTTTATACCTATTTTATATTTATTTATTTATCATACTTCTTTATACCTATTTTATATTTATTTATTTATCATACCTCTTTATATTTTTTTTTATATTTATTTATTTATCATACTTATTTTATAAATATGGTATTTGGCCCATAGTATCAATATTAATTTGTCCTGTGGTATTTGTCCCATAGGCTTCATCTAAATAAAACCTCTTTTTAAAGTTTTTTTAAATACAAAAAGGTTTATGGAGTAAATATAATTTTTTTTTTTACTTTTATTTACCATACCTCATGCTTATTTATATTTTTATTTATTTAAATTTTGAAATATTGCAATTTTGATGGGGAAATATTTATGTCTTTAAATATTTTAATTTATCCATAGAATATGGGTTTTCTTTTTAAAGATTCATTTTACAAATATTTAATTAAAAGAAATATTAAAATATTTTGGATTTTGATTGTTTGTGTTGAATTAACTCTTTTCCTTTGATATAGGAAATGGTATTGACTTTAGTAAAGAGTAAATATGTTTAAAAATTTACTTAATTTGGAAATTCAATGTGGTAATTTTTTTTGTTAAAGGTAAATTTATGATCCATTCAAATACAGGTATATAATAAAGCAATTATTAAATAGGTGAGATAATTTACTATCCATTCAAATTATATAAATAATACATAGTTGTATTTTAGTAATTAACTTCAGCCCATTAATAAGTTAAATTTTTTATATATAATCTAAATATTCAAGTTATATAAAATTAAAGATTAGGTTAATGCTTTGGCTCACATTAGCAAAAACAAAATTTATTATTTCTCGAGGACTTTGTAATAATTAAAAAAATTAGAACCAAAAAATAAAAATCCTAACTCAACAAGTATAAATGATGATATGTATATGTAAGCAATTATAACACAAAATTATTAGGAAAGATGCTTAGACATATTTGTATTTGTATGGGTTTTATTTACATAGTTAGATAGTGTTAAGAGGTCATTAGTGAAAATTTTCTCTAAAATTGAGCTTCTCTATAAAATAATAAGTTATATATAGAATCACATCACACAACCAAATATTTTAGGTTAATATATAACTAGCAATCGTCGTAAGATTCTTAAAGAGATCCAATAGTTGCAAAGCAAGATATCTTTAGTGATTTTGGTCAATTTTAATAAAGGTAGGAGAGGCCATCAGGTTGAGTAATAATGTTGTCTTTCATTGTAATTAAAATTAAAAATATAATGAGAAGTTTAAATTTTAATTGCGTCTACTAAATATTTCAGGTTAATATATAATTATAAAATAAAAATTAAAAACAGTGTATTTAAGTTGGCACATGTCTCTTTTAAATTTTAAAAAAAAAATTCTCTAAATAAAAATATGAAGTCAAATATAATAAAAAATAATAATGGATATACATGTTTGGTTAGTTTTAATTATCTCACTGTGTTCCCTTAGGTTAGTTGATATAACAACTCAAATGGGTCAAAAAAATATTCTATGTTGTCCAAGAAGATTCAATTTATCTATGTTCTTAGATTGTTGAATTCAAATGCTTTGTTGAGTGAATCATTTTAACATCTCCTTGACTTGTAATATCAACTAACCAAGTAAGAAAGGTGCCATAATTAAAACTAACCAAACACGTATATTCATTATTATTATTATTATTTATCGTAGAAAACTTTGTATTTTTATTTAGAGAATATTTTATTTTAATTTTGAAAAGGACATGTGTCAACTCTAAGTTGAACATCAACTAATTTACACATCACCCTCATATTGGGCTCTAGAATGTGTCTCTGGCCTAAAAAAAGACAAAAAGAAATACCTATATCTACAATTTATAATGATAATAATATAGCAAAAATAATGGTTAATTCAAATAATATTCAAAGAGTAATTGTAATATTCTGTGTAGAAATAAACAAGAATATAAGGAAACATAAACAAACGTCTACAGCAAATAGAGAGACATCACACGAATAATGCAAAATATTGAGAAACTCTGAGCCATTTTATTATATAACTGAGAGGTACAATGAGAAAAATGGTGATCAGAATGATGGCACCTTGGCTTGCACTCAGCAAGATATAAATACTCTAAAAAATTCTCACTAAATCGCTGCTCAACCAAGGACTGCGTAATCTCCAAACTACTGCTGCTACTGCGGTCGGACTGCTACTACTGCTGGAATAGGATGGCTCTTTGGGGATGTTCCCCTGCTAAGAAAAATACGAAACTCTGGGAATGAGCTCTCCTCATAATACCCAGAAAATCCCATAAAGGGTTTCTGGAATGGATGACCCCGAAAAATCACCTCCCTTGAGGAATAACGTTGTTCCAGTGGAATACGTTGGCCCTGAATTTATCTATGAAAATGGTGGCCTCCTCCTCTACCAAAATGAAGGAATAGCTAAGGGTTGATCCCTTCTCACTATCTTGGTCTGAATCCTCTGATAAATCTCCACCCCGACACTACTTCCTCCAAGAATTGCGTGATCTCTCCTCAAGACTGCATTGTCCCAACAGTGTGTAATCCTTGGTTGAAGATGTTATGGCTCCCACTTGAAAATCAATGGATGGAACTCCTCACTCGAGCAGGCACTCGAAGTCCCCCGGGGCTGAGGTTGGGATCTCCGCTCGGAGATACCTGGTGTGTTGAACAACACTTGCAGACTTTGCTCAACAGCAAAAGCATGCTCAATGTCAAGAGACAAAACATAGATGCCTAATCGAATCCCAAAATGAGGAGCTTCTTCCCCTTTTTATGCTTTGAGAGCCTAGCTCTCCTCAGGGCTCCACTAAACTGCGCTATCCCTCTTGGTCCACACTGTCCCTCTCTCACTACGCTGTCATGGGCCCATGCTACCCACGCTGCCTCTTCCCTCACACTGCCACTTCACCCTCATGGGCGCCACGTTGTCAAGTCAATATGTGCTCAAGTGACTTTAGAGAATAATTATTTCCTAAGTGTAGGCTATGTGTCTCATCACCCACATTATTAACGCCCAACATTAGGATTTTCCAAAATTAATCAAAATTAATATCCTAGTTAGCTGACTGCTAATTTGGGGATATTATAGTCCTCGCCTCCAAAAATGTTGCTTGTCCTCAAGAAACTACAAGGATACTGCAAAACCTCCAATGAATATGTCCCCTCCCAAGTATACAAATTAGCCTTTGGTAGATAAACAAAATAGCTCTCATCATGAAGACGTGAGAGATATATGGAAAAATTATATGTTGTCCATTGGCCTCCTCAAGGCATGAAAGATGGTAAATTTTGGGTGCCTCAATCCCAATGAGAAACTCAAATCTCCATGCTATCATCCAAACAAAGTGAGCCATCCTTGGTAGCTCATAGAAACAATCACTAATCCCCTACTTCTGCAATGTATAGGGGCTGCATGGCTGAAAATGAGAGATTAAATTGTTCAAATCATGTTGTCTCTCTCTGTCTATCTCTATTTATGATAGATATGGAACTGTTGATCTTGGGCTGTAGTAATGTGGTCATTAAGAAGCCAAAATGCACTTGGACTCTCATGATCCCACTCTTTGGTTCTAGGAACCTCTTGTGCCCAATCTATCGCACATATAGTGAATAGAATGTCATCACCATAAGGGCTCCAAAAGAGAAATGGACTATGTGTTATATAACATGCTAGAGGGTGATAATAGTCCTCCAAGTGAGACCAACGTTGTTCTGCTTCTAGTTGTCCCAAAACATCATATGATAAGTGGTCATCCAACCACTTTCTTGTTGCCATAAGCTTCTCAAAAGCTTGAAAATAGTGAAGGACATTAGGTGTTGACTGAATATGAGCCAAGAAAAACATGTCTCGCCCAAATTCCTCTATAAAGTGGTCATCCCCATCACTGAATATAGTCCCAAAAGGACCATGAAATCCAAAAAGAGGCTTGCTCTCTTGTGGAGAAATGTGTTGCAAATGCACAATAAAGGAATGTACATACATTTTTAGTTGATAAATAAACATCAAAACACAATCTTTACCATATATTGTAGACAATTTGGTGAAGAGGTCCATGGATGAGCCTTCCCTTCTATCCATCAAAAGGGGAAGTGACTGAAACAACCTTGCAAGGTGGTTTCTTTCCTTCTCATACATCAAACAAGCTACATATCTCCTGATATGTTGGTGCACATCTTCTTTGAGATTCTCCTGATAGAATCCTTCCATGATGGTGTGATAAGACCCAATGAAGTCTACATGTCCTGAAAAGAGTGCGTCATATGATGCATGTAGAATATCCTCCTTGAGCTTGGAGTCTCTAGTCAAGTAGATTTGATCATGGAAATAAATGACTCCATCAACCACTCTATACATCCCATATTTCACTTGCCCATCAAGAACCTTACATGTGAAGAGGTTCTTGGAATATTCCAAAAATAGTTGGGACTCCCAATATGGGTCTATGCTCCCCAACAATGACATCGCTGTTGAAATCTGAAATGAAGCACCTGTCACATCATATCTCTCCTCTTTGACATGCTCAATGTCAAAGGCACATGTTGGAGTACTGCTACCCCACTGTTGTTGCATCCTTTGCATCTGATCTTGCCCAAGATAGGATTTAAGTATATGGAGGTCATTCTCCTCTTGGAAGGTATTGCCCCTCCAAAACTTCCATATTTTGGCCAATGCATGCAAAAGTGTCAATAACCTCTTGTCATATTCAGAAATATTCCTCATGTGTGGAAGTATCATTCGATTCTCCAAGGTTATGGGGTAACCCTTTGACACCATGCTTGTATCATCATAGATTCCTAAATCATCATCTGTCAGCGCAAATAACTAAGTGGGAGATGAAAATGTCCATATCAGAAAATTGCTCATCCCTCCTTTGAACCCATCAAAGGTTCTATGAGTTGTGCTAGCTCCTCCCAAGGCTCCTTCCTTAGCCAAATATATCAATGTTGCACCCTGTTGAAAGAACTCTTTGTTCATCTTCCAATCAGGGGGTCTCCCTGGTGGAATGCCTCCATGTATTGAAACATCAAGGCATAGAGCAGGCTGTATATGTGAGTGCACTGATTTTCCCCTGCTCTCAATGCGCAAATCATCCTCCTGCTTTTGTGCATAAACCTCCTGAAAAGGATGGGTGTGTATGTACCCAATCACTTGATGCTGACCCTTCTTCTCATCTTATCCTACATTCTGCAAGATCTCACAGTTTAAGGTGTTATTCTCCAATGTAATCAACCCATGCACCTCAAACTGATGAAGAACTTTGCACTCCATGATATGTTGAAGTGCACCTCCAATGAGACCTCTCAATGAGATCTTATTCTCACCAATGGCCCTACAAAGCCAATAAGGTTCTAGATCTACTGTAGGTAGAAGTTCCTCTTTGAGTTGTGAGGTGCTCATTAAGAAAGAGTCATCTTGAAAGGGGAAAATATTGCCCATATCAAGATTTCTACCATTTATCATCTCCTTCTCCATTGCTTCATGAGTGAAGTTGCCATTTGATTGCTCCCATAAGGAATGGGTCCTCTTCTTCTCACTGTTGTTTTTTAACAACACTGTAGATCTGCAAGATAAAACATGTGCTGTCTCAAATAAAGGCACAATGCTGAACACATAGCCAACCATTGTACATAGGATAATACTCATCCCATCTTCTGAAACTATACACTTCAACTCGAAGGGTTGAATGTAGACCATCAATGACAAACTATGATGGTTCTTCCTTCCTTCCTTGATTAGATCAAGGGTCCTCTGCGCAGTGATATGATGTTGCTCCAAATCAGCATGTTGTTCTAACCCTTGGTAATGCATTAGCCCTAATGGCATGTCCCCATAGGTTTCAATAATAGGTATTGAAACAATATGAGGTGAAAATGGATGCATACCTTGGATCAACTGATACTCAGAAACATCTTGAAAGATCACAAGAGTTTCTTCTTCCAGTGCAATGATCTCTCCAATTGCTAGTAAGAGTGATGGATGCTCTTCTATCAATGTACCATTACTGGAATCTACCTCCTCTTCCTCATGCATCTCTTCAATCATGCATGGGACTCTATGTGTCAAGAGCTTAAGACTATCTTGCAAAGATGAAAGTGTCTTTCCTCCAGATACAAGTACTTCTGTAGCTGGTGGTGAATGTAGTGACTCTTTGTCCAGAGTGACAAGAATGAAATCCTCCTTTGCTTCCTTAGGAAATGTCTCTTTGGGACATATCTCTGGTTTTCTCATATCAAACTTTTTTCTCAACTTGTGAAAGAAATATGAATTTAGTCACCTTTGCATGCTCCATGTGACCAAACCACCAATCATTGACTTCACCGTGAAGATGAAATGCTGCAATCTGAACAACCTCCCTTTCAACTACAGGATGTAGCCTGAAGAATGCATCTAAATCTTTCCTCCAAGCCTTTACAGTACTTGAGGAAGATCCATCATATGTAGGAAAACGAAATCTATTATGCCTCTTTCTTCTATTGCTGCTATAGGATCTTATTTCTTCTTTGAGTTTGAGGAATTTTTGGAGAGTTAGATTCTCCTTGAATGCTCTAGACTGTGTTTCGTACTCTTCAAGATATAAACTGAGAGTCTCATGAGTCTCCAGTTCCATGTTTCTTCTTTCTTCATCTCTATACCAGTCACCTTCTTCAAAGAAAGTGGGCATAGTAGGTCTTTGAGGAGATCTATGATTCTTTGGTCTTCTTTGTTGCTGATAAGAAGTACTAGGACCTTCTTCATCCTGAAACCTCCTTGAGGTTTCTCTTTGCCTTTCTTTCTTCATTTCATTGTTCTCCTTAGAGAGATCCTTCATAGTTCTAAAGAAAGATGCAACAAAACTTAATCCCTCCATTATAGTAGATCTCTACTACCTGCTTTTCATATGTTGTCAATAATGTCCACAAGCTGAGCCAAATATCATGCTCTAATACCAAGTCATTTCATTTTACAACTTGGTTTGAATTCAAAAACTTTTCTTCAAAGTTTGGGTTTAAAAATTTTTTTTGGAAGACCTTTTCTGGAGGCAGCGTGATTTTTCTTGGAGGTTCAAAGTTAAAAGTGTAACCCAGGTTCATGTTTCCGCCCCACTGTAATATTCCGTGTAGAAATAAACAACAATATAAAGCAACATAAACAAGCGCCTACAACAAATAGAGAGACATCACACGAATAATGAAAAATATGGAGAAACGCTCAGCTGTTTTATTATGTAACTGAGAGATATAATGAGTACAATGGTGATCAGAATGATGGCACCTTGGCTTGCACTCGGCAAGCTGGAAATACTCTTAGAAATGCTCACTAATTAGTTACTCAACCAAGGATTGCGTAATCTCCAAACTATTGCTGCTACTGCTGTCAAATTGCTGCTTCTACTGGAATAGGATGGCTCTTTGGGGTTGTTCCCCTGCTTAGAAAAATACGAAACTCTGGGAAGCTCTCCTGCTAATACATAGAAAAGCCTAGAAAGGGTTTCCGGAATGGATGACCCCTGAAAATCACCTCCCTTTAGGAATAACGTTGTTCTAGTGGAATACACTTTCCCTGAATGTATCTCTGCAAATGGTGGCCTCCTCCTCTACCAAAATGAAGGAATAGCTAAGGGTTGATCCCTTCTCACTATCTCGAGCTAAATCTCTTGATAAATCTCCACCCTGGCACCACTTCCTCCAAGAACTGCGTGATCTCTCCTCAAGACTACGCTGTCCCTGCAGTGCGTAATCCCTGGCTGAAGATGCTATGGCTCCCACTTAAAAATCAATGGATGAAACTCTTCACCCAAGCAGGCACTCGAAGTCCCCCAGGGCTGAGGTTGGGATCTTCGCTCGGAGACACTCAGTGTGCTGAACAACACTTGCAGACTTTTCTCAATAGCAAAAGCGTGCTCAATGTCAAGAGACAAAACATAGATGCATAATCGAATCCCAGAATGAGGAGCCTCTTCCCCTTTTTATGCTTTGAGAGCCTAGATCTCCTCAGGGCCCCACCAAACTGCACTATCCCTCTTGTCCCACGATGTCCCTCTCTTAATGCGTTGTCATGGGCCCACGCTGCCCACACTGCCTATTCCCTCACATTGCTATTTCGCCCTCATGGGCCCCACGCTGTCAAGTCAATATGTGCTCAAGTGACTTTAGAGAATAATTATTTCATAAGTGTAGGCTATGTGTCTCATCACCCACTTTATTAGCGCCCAACATTACTATCCCAATTAGCTGACTGCTAATTTGGGGATATTACAGTAATGAAAAATTATATTTTTACTAGTCTCCACGAGGACATGACTCTAACAATGGATTTGATTTTGACAATAATTAAGCTTTAATCAATATATTTTCTAATATTTAACCTTATATATATATTTTAACATTATTAAAAAAAACAAATAAATTAGATATCATGTTTTTGGGATTCAACTGCGTTAAGTAAGTCATTCATCTATGACCATTTTCATGACAGGTAGTCGTGACTGACTAATTTCTCATGATTTTTGAATAGTCCACTTAGCACTCATTGCATCGGGTGATGCTCACACGAGTGATCATTTCACTAGTTTCAATCCCACTTCTTCACCCCTATGAGCATCTTGCAATGCAATGTGTGCTAAGTGGATTATTCAAAAATCATGAGAAATTAATCACTTACAACTACCTCTCATGAAAATGGTCATACCTCTCATGAAAATGGTCATAGATGAATGACTTACTTAATGCAGCTGAATCTCAAAAACATGATATCTAAATAAAACCCCTCATACTTAAACAAATAAATTGTAATCTTGTTTCCTGACACTAAAATAATCTTTGTTTTAACTAGATTTCATGTGACGCGCTAGACTTGTGCAACTACATTTGTTAATCTAACTATTTGTTTTAGCTAGATTTTATGTCACGACCAAGATTTGTGCCGCGCTAGACTTGTGCAACTACATTTGTTAATCTAACTATTTGTTTTAGCTAGATTTTATGTCACGACCAAGATTTGTGCCACTACATTGGTTAATGTAACTATTTTCCTAGAGCTTCATTAATATGGCTGTATTTTCCTAGAGCTTCGCTAATATAACTGTGTTTCATATAACTGTTTTTCAGTTCTTTGTAAGTAGATGGAAACCCGAAAATCACAAAGCCAAGGACTAGTTTTTTTTTTTTTTCATAATATATAGTAGTAGATATAAATTAGAACTGAATAACAGCTCACAAAATAATACTGCTTTGTACCAGATGCATAATATTCTTAACAAGATGCTAGAATTCGAGACCAAATTCTTCTAGAGCCAAGTTGGCGACGGGAGGTGCCCATGGAGCTCAAAGACTTTCAACATTGTTGACGTTGTGAACAGGGACTGATCTAGTAGTTTGCTAAAACGAAAATTTCAGTCCAGGGGAACAAAATGTATGCTTAGGCCGGCCAAGTATTTTAAAGTTCACTGGGCGGTTCAAAGTTGAACCAGTGCCGGGCATTGATTGAAAACCAGAGACTTGAGGGCTGCGCGGACCGAGTTGTCGGAAAAAAGGAGAACAGTGTTTCCTTTCCTATTATGTGGCGCGTTTCAGAGTTTCGAGAAACAACCCATCCAACGCTTCATAAGGGCCCATCTTTGACTTAAGGATACAGTGACCGGCGACCCTTGTGTCGGCAGATGGGTTGGTCATGTTTTCTTGCGGCCCTTGTATCTGCAGATCGGTTGGTCATGTTTTCTTGCTAATTGTGTGAACCCGGGGCATTTTGATGGATGACCTAAGCGCCAACTGCTATTGCAGGAGCAAACTGTATGCTCCTCATTGCAATTGCAATTCCAGCTTAATTAAAAAAAAATGAAATTTACAGGGTTAAAATTCAAATTATCTTAGCGAATTTCGTTGATTTGACCTTGCTATCAACAGCAACTCATGTCTGCCAACTCAAGAACCGCTTATCTGACCTCTAGTGTCTGGCGAGTGCAACTAAGAATTATAACGCTGCCAACTCAAGAACCGCTTATCTGACCTCTAGTGTGTGGCGAGTGCAACTCAGAATTGTAACGGACTAGGAGACTCCATCCGATCAGCATTCAAAAATTCGGGAGAATTCACATGCATTTCAGGTAAGATGCATAAAAAGCAAAAAAAATGAAATGGCGTTGTTCACTGAGTTCACAATTTCATTTGGTGAAAATATTTCCAAAAAATTTGATTGTTAGATGAATATTTTTTTTAATAATGGAAATAGATTCAGGGTATCAAGAATTTTTGATGCACTTAAAACTTCAAATTTTGATGGTAAAAATAGAGGTGTGCATATATAGAACAAATAATTTTTATTACATAATATAAATTACACGAATATATCATATATTTATGGGATTTGTGAGATCCAACCAATTTTAAATATTATAAGGTGGTTGAGATATTCTCTCAATATCCATTTACAAATCTGCAACTAATTCTAATATGAGTATGAAATAATTATCTTTCAACACTCTCTTTTAAGTCTTCCATACATATTATAACACAATATTCTGTCTTACTGGTTTTCATCAACAACTTTACCCACTGAACCATCCTATGGACCAATCACCATCTGTAGGATATTTAGCTTTTCACTATACATCAGTGACTAGGCAAATGGCCTAAATATTGAATGTGTTCAAAAGCTAATTTAACAACTTGACCTGCTTAGCACAAATAGCTCTTGAAGCCAGAAACACAACAAAACCCATCAACCTATAACATATTCATACAATCAATTGTTCTACACCTTTACAAACAGAATAGAAAATAATCATGACATTATCAGTTGCCATCTACCCATAGACAAGTCACCACATTTCTCCTTGACCGAAATTAAGATTGTTCATCTGATTCCATCTTTATCTTGAAGTTGCATAGAACAAGTCACCACATTTCTCCTTGGTATAAGTCAAAGGTTGTTCATCTAGTTCAATCTTTATTTTGAAGTTTTCCTTCCTAATTAGACCATTTTTAAAAGAGTGAATTCTAAAAAAATCACACTCATATGACCAAACTCAATAGATATAAAAAATACAAACTCCCAATAAATTTAGAAAACATAATTCCTCTCACCTTGACCAAATATTTTAACGATCACAATGCTCCTTCTCGCCAACTTTGAATCCGAGTTGCAATTAGCACGTCTTCCATCGATGATGCTAATCCGGATAGTTTTGGCAGGAAACTAATTGATCCTGCCCGCTGAAGCCATTGCCGCAATATTCATGCATTTCACTTTTCGCAGATCTGAGTATAACTTTTTCAAAAAACCTTGCACCATTGCTAGCGGTGAGGTTGGCCAAGTATTTGACTTTCTGACAGAGCACATGGTCAACTTTCAATGCACAACAAAGCTTTATTTATTGTCTGAAATGGGTCGAATGAATTGACTGCACATTGTGTGTCGCACTGCTCACCCGCGACTGTGGTTTAGACATATGGCACCCAGGGCAAGATACCGGAACCAGGACCAGAAATGTTTTCCACAAATCACTACCAAATTTTCGGAACATTTGCTTCCTGAATTGCACGGTCAAATTCCACCCATGGCAGCGATGGTGATGATGTTCTCCGGAGGAGAACGGAAATCCTCAAGCTCTCCGTTTTCACCAAATTTTATCCGCCGGCCCTACGATCTGCACAAGACCACCAAATTTTATCCGGCGGCCCTACGATCTGCACAAGACCACCAAATTTTATCCGGCGCTGGACACCACATATCTCCACAATGGTATGATATTGTCCACTTTGGGCCTAAGCCCTCATGGCTTTGCTTATGGGCTTTACCCCAAAATGCCTCATACCAATGGAGATATTTTGTCCATCCTTATATACTCATGATCCTCCCCACTTCTAGTCAATGTGGGACTTTGGTCGTATACCCAACAATCCTCCCCTCGAACAAAGGACCATCGAGCCTCCCCTCAAACGATTATCCATCCGTCCACTCTCTACCAACCAGGATTCTTCGCTCCAATGCGTTGGAAGCACACGCCTTACATGGAGCACCACCTGCCTCGAGAGCTTGCTCTATCCCAGGTCAACTCCTCTTCACCGTGTTGGGACCAGGACACGTCCATGAAGAATCCGGAGCATACCTCCTGTCTAACCGAGCTCATCCATGGATCCCATTGTGATATTACCGGGGCCCACCACCTTCGTTCGGCATTTGAGGATTCATCCACTTCGCTAACTTCGGGGTCATGGCTCTGATACCACTTGTAAGGATTCTGGACACCACATATCTCCACAATGGTATGATATTGTCCACTTTGGGCCTAAGCCCTCATGGCTTTGCTTATGGGCTTTACCCCAAAAGGCCTCATACCAATGGAGATATTTTGTCGATCCTTATATACTCATGATCCTCCCCACTTCTAGTCAATGTGGGACTTTGGTCGTATACCCAACAGTGTGCTTTACAACTGGCCGCAAACACACAATCTCCGTCACTTATTTGTTGTATTTTCAGTGGGGAAGTAATAAATGCAAATCGTTGTCACTGGTGTAACCAAGCAATTGATGAACCTACAGGCATTTCCAAGAGCTTGAGCTTGAGCTTGAGCAGGGTGACAACGTCATACAAACTCAGGGTGTGCTAAAACATACATAAGCCACTTGCATTCTTTGCTTGATGAAGGGTTTTCTGCAAAATTTCTGAGCAACACACTTATAGATTTACACATAAACAAATCTACACACGGAGGAACAAAAAATTTACTCACACAACCACTAGAGCATACATTTTAACAATTTGAGTACAAAAATAAAATATCTGACAGAGTTAAGGTTTAACCAGCTTTGATACCATGTTAAAAACAAAGGTGTGCACACACATAATACATAATTTCTATTACATAATATAAATCACAAGAATACATCATATATTTATGTTGTTGGTGAGATCCAACTAATTCTAAATATGAATAGGGGGTTGAGATATTCTCTCAACATCCACCTACAAAACTGCAACTAATTCTAATATGAGTATGGAAGAATTATCTTTCAACATGATAATTGTAACCTAAATTTTTAAATATTTCAACCAATTTTTTGTCAAAATCTTACAAAATTTTCATTATTTTTAAAGCTAAATTGTAACATAGTTAAACTACTCTAAAATGAATTATGACTTATTAAATTAACAATACCTAATAATATGTTAAAACATCATGACTTATTGGATTTAATGCACCAAGAAAATATGTGAATTTAAAACATCATGACTTAATACCTAATAATATGTTAAAACATCATGACTTATTGGATTTAATGCACCAAAAAAATATGTGAATTTAATTTGAACATGAAGTTGGGTTATTTGGTTTATTTTGTGAAATTAAATATAATTTGTATGTTTTTCACTAGAAAATAATCAAAATCTGACCAATTTATCAATATCTTTTTATTAATATTTTGAAAGATCAATCATAAAATTTTTATTAAAAAAATCTACTCATTTAACATTATTTATTTATTTATATAAATACATAAAGTATTGAAATATTTATTTATTTTTATATTTAATATGTATATTTACTTAATATCATTTACACTAACCAATACAATTTTGAATATTAAGTAGATTATATCTTTGAATCTTTCAATTTCAAATATTAAATATATTGCATTTCTGAATATATATTTATTATATACATTATCAAATAATAAATCAAATAGGGAAAATGATGTTGTTAAAATAATGTTAATATTAACAACATTTTCTCATATGGTTATGCTCATTTCCATTACATTATCAAAAAATTTCACATGGGAAAAGAGACAACATACTTAAAATTGGCAACAACAAACTAACTATCATGGAAGAATGAATAGTTTACCGTGTCAATAAGCTTACAGGTTCGTTGTTGATCCAAATAATGACTTTTAAGGAATTGGGTCTAATCTCGTCTTTGTTGTGAATGCTGGAAATAAGAATATCTAAATTCTTTTTGTGCTTTATAAATTTATTGATTTATTAATATTATAAATATATTTTTAATTTTTAATTATCATATTTTTAACTATTTACATAAATTATTAATAAAAAATAAAATAAATTATAATAAATTTATTTTAAAAATATATTAAAAAACTTATTAATAATTTTAAAAGAAGTTTTTTATTTTAAAAATATATAAAATATTTAATATTTTAAAATATATAAAATATTTAATATGAAATTTTTAGAAAATGTTATTATCAATTTTATATATTAAAAAAGATAAATTTGTAATTTCTTTTGTGATATTGTTTTGGATATAATTTTATTTGGATGTTTTTATGAAGATGATTATTACAAATTTAGGTTTAGGCTTAGTTTTATTTAGCTGTATCAACTATATAAAATCATTATGATAAGGTTAAAACCATTCAATTCATGCACCTTTATACATAATTTGAATTAAATGCTCACTTGGCTTAGGCTAAAATAATATATTTTTGGGTTATGTGTAGATCAACTGTATAAAATCATTAAGATAAAGTCATAAAGATTCATTTCATATAACTTCATACATAAAATCATTAAGATAAGGTCATAAAGATTCATTTCATATAACTTCATACATAAAATCATTAAGATAAGGTCATAAAGATTCATTTCATATAACTTCAGATATAAAATCATTAAGATAAGGTCATAAAGATTCATTTCATATAACTTCATACATAAATTTAATTAAACTAATAATTAAATAAACATTAGAGCTAAACTAAAAATTGTCTTTAAAAATTTATCAAACAATATTTCTGGTAAAAAACATTTCTAGTTGTAACACAATTAAAATTATATCTAAATTAATAAATGATAATGATTTTTTTTTTTTTTTTAATATAAATGAAAAGGTAACCAAATTTTCTACCATGTCTCTTTTTACTATATACTGAAATCCTTAAAATAAATATAAGTTATACAATTTGATATTTAAAAAACCTTTATATTTGTCATAGTTTAAAAAAAACAACACATCTTCATAGAATTACCTCAAAATTCATACTCTTAATGTTGAACAATGTTTTTAAATATTCATGTTTAAGATTTCATGAGATTGGTTACCTCTATTATCAAAACTGCAAAGGTGATAAATTTATTCATAGATGTTTCTGTAATGCCTCACACTTTGTTCAAATCTCCTAATATATTTGATGGGCATAAATCGTAGATCTTATAGACGCATCCCTTGAAAATGCATCGAATGGGCTTAATATAACATGGCATTCATAATATCTTGATCATTTACCCAAATTGACCGTTTTTAAAGATCCACGTGCCTCATGAACTATGAACAATGCTTTTGGTGGAACCAAAATACCTAGTGCTCAAACTCATCAAAACGCCACTATCATCACATAACATAATATTTTGAGATGATCTTGAAAAATTCTTCATGGAGGTTTTGGTCTATGCATAAAATCATGTGTTCCTATGAACAATATCCTTGAAACCATAGAAAGACCCTCAACATCCTATATTGTGATACCATTTCTTTTGTCATTGTCTTGCTTCTTTTGGGTTCATGGACCTCAATAGTATCCAAATTAAATATAAAGAACTTCTAAATTGAGGAAACAAGGACAACTTAGGGTTTTTTTCTTGATGATTGTAATAATAGCCCCAAATAAAGAACTCTCAAGGTAACTTTGAGGGAATATTTTTACCTATGCCATGACAATGCCACACTCAATGCATTACAATATCTTTATGAACTCATATTCTAATTCATCCCATAAAAATTTCATGACTCTTATTTCATTAAAAACCATATCTTACTATGAACTCATATTCTAATTCATTCCATAAAAATCTCATGACTCTTATTTCATTAAAAGAAAACATTGATGAATCCTTCAAGGGACTTTAATGATGAAAACACCTTAAAAATATATGTAGATTAAGAAAAACCAATGTTATGCACGTGAATATATAACATCCCAACCATGCAACACCTAACAAGTAATAGGCTTTAATAACCTTATTCTTGTCAATTTTTAAAACTAGAATTTTAAGCATTCATACTCAACTTTTATTAATTCTTAGCCAAGGATTAGATGATGGAATGTATGCTCATTATTTATTTATGGAAACTATATAATTGATGGATAAATTTGAAATTCAATGATGATGATAGTGGTGGTGGTTAAGATCATGTGACACTAAATTTGGTTTATTAATCTTTAAAAAATGTAAGGAAATGACTTGTGTTTATTTAGAAATCTATTTATGTGCTCAAACGTTTTATGAGAAGCATACCTAGATCACCAGAGTTTTTATGAGTCAGAAGGCTAGGGAGATAGAAATTATAACAAAGATTTTGAAATTGTGATATAATGTGGGTATGTACATGATACTATATGAAAGAGTATTATTCATCTTTCACCTGTTAGTTTTGCAAAGATGACCAATTACTTTGATCTATATAATTTTAGGAGGTGTTCAATGATTTCTTTCATTACTTAGCTTGTGATATTTTTCCCTTTTGGAAATGTTGATTTTCTTCTTTGGAAATAGAGAGATACTTTTGATCTTCTAGATTTGGGTTGATTACCTCCTTATAGTGTCTTCATTTATTCTTATCCTCCAATTCTTTATTGCAATACAATTTCTCATTAAATTTAGATGCAATAATAGGCCTAATATTATGGATTGTAGAGTGACTTCTTCCTTGATACACCAATGGTTTAGGTCAGACTTGCCATAGAATATGTATGCCAAACTAGCTTGAGTCTTAAGTGCCTTTGATTTGATTTTGGAGAAATATTAGAGAGTTTCTTGTGTTCCATGTTGTTTACCTTGCTCATATACATCAAGTACTTAGTTATAATCATTCTCTCTATGGGGGAAATGAATGCTTCTATGAGGAGGATAGGATAATATGTATACCCTTTGAATTTGAGATTTTAACTTATAAAACACTTTGTGATTTTCTTTATCTTTGTTCACTACTGTCTAAATTTGTTGCAAATCAAAACTTCATAATAATATAAGACAATAGGAGAGAGAGAGAGAGTCTAAAAGAGGATTTTTTCCTCATTCCATAATCAAAATTCAACTTATTTATATTTTTTTTCAAATCCATATGTAACGATATTGAATTATAAAAATAAATAATTTATTACTATTTTTGTATTTTAATATTTTGTAGGAGAAACTTCCCAATCTAGTTTTTCATTCATTTTGTTATCCATTTCTTGTTTACGGTAACATAGTTAACTATAATATTATTTCCCACAAAATTTAATTCTAATGTCACTAAAGAAATCTATGAAATTGTAGTTGTACCTACACATGTTGGATCCAGCTAGAAAACAATGAATAAAACTTACAAGGAAAGAAGAAAGAAAATGGATAGAGAAAATAATTGAATTCTATTCATGCAAAAAAAGAGAAAATTATGAGATAATACAACGAGTACAATATATTCTACATAAATGAACTAATATAGTAATGAGTCTAGTAGTGAATCTAGAGATATGCCAAGATGCACTGAAGAAAAATGACACCTAGTTCTAGTTAACTAGCCATGTAATCATCATTTAATTGTCTCATGTAAATGGAGATAAGTGGAACTCATGCATGCATTTGTGAAATTTCCTCTTGGTGATAATAACGAGGTTGTCATGCATGAATCCACTAAATATTCTATCTAAAGTATAATTAAGTGGATGTTATCTCCAATACACCCCTTGAAGCACTACTAGAGGGACTAAAATGAATGGGTCCCAACAAGAAGCCATGTAAGGTATCCATTTTTAAATGTATCTTGGTAACATATAATAATTTCAAGAAGAGGAAAGAGGGAAAACTACATGGGAAAAAAGGTCCCCCTCAAAATACAATACTATGAAAGAAATACAATTGCTAACTAGTTATGTCCTTCACCCTAAGATAGTCTCATAGAAAGTGGAACCTCTTCTTATCGAAAGTCTTTGTGAAGATGTTGGTAGTACATTTGAAAGAGGGAAAATAATGCAAGTCGATGACCCAATAATGTATGAATTTTTTGATGTAGTGCATGTGGATATTGATGTGTTTTGTTTGTTTTCGTTGCACTAGATATCTACAAAAATTTAATCTTCTTTGAATGTCACACCAAATGATAGTCAAATGAAAAAATAGGATACCAGTATTAGTGAGGAATTTCTGTAACCAAATGGCCTAGATGGAAATATTGAATGCACCTCTATATTAGACCTATGTTGATGATAAAGATATAACAGATTTCTTTTTGATGGACCAACAAATGGGGCCAGAACCCAAATTGAGAACATATCTTGAAGTGAACTTTCGATCAATGTTATCGCTAGCCCAATCTGAATCAATGTGGCCAATGAGATCCAAATTACATCTTTCTTCATAATTAATCCCATAGTTGATGGTTCCCTGGACATATCTGAGTTTGCGCTTTTCAACTTTCCAATGTATCTCATGTGGCTCTTGCATGTATATGGGAACTGCACCTACTGTATATGAGAAATATGGGCGAGAGTGAGTGAGATAGAGGATACTCCCCATAATTTTTTTGTACATGGTGCAATTAACCAATAATCTATTCATTCCATCCTCCAGGTATACAAAGGTGTAGTTTTTGGATTGCAGACCATCATGTAAAATTGAAATAAGAGATATCTTGCCTACTTGTACTAGGAAATTTTGATCCATAAATAATTTTGGGTGATTCCAATTCTAAGGAAGAAGTGTAACAAACCCATATATTCCATGGAAAACTTATCATGAAAAGTGATTTTGACTATAGAAATGACTGAAGTTGAACTACTTGTGGTTATTCGGATCATCTGCATACATAACTATGAGAAACAAAGTCAACTGTTCTTATCACATAAACATTTGGATTATATTTACATCAAAAGAAAATTTGAGAGAGTAAATAGGAATCCATTTTAGCATTCCATTCTCTAGGTGTCTGCTTGAGACCATAGAGATACTTCGTGAGTCAGAAAATTAAAGATGAATTATTTACATAATATTTTGGTTGCTCCATGTAAGTTTACTCTTTGATATCACCATGAATAAATGAATAATTCACATCTACGTGGTGAACCTTACACCCTCTTATTGTTGCAATGGAAAAATTTAATTGGGTGAAATCGCGAAGTTGGGAAACACTTTTTGGCAGTAGGCTAGAATTTGGGAGAAATTTTTGATTTCTCGTCCGAGAGTTTTATTGGGTTTAACCGGAGTTAAAAATCTCTCGGATGAGAGTTATGCATTTTCTCGTCCGAGAGTTTTATTGACGGAAACTCTCGGGAAGACTTTCGGACGAGAGTTAAAAAAACTCTCAGATGAGAGTTTTAAAAACTCTCGTATGAGAGTTTTAAAAACTCTCATCCTAGAGTTTTTTCAACTCTCGTCCGAGAGTTTTATTCCTATAATAAAACGCCAAAATTATTAAGTTGTTAGAATTGGTACTTTATTTGATATAAAACTCTTGGTACTTTAGAAATGGTACTTTATATAATTTTAATAGTAATTTATTAAAATTAAAAAATGATAAAAAATAATAAAATTACAATTTTATTTTAAATTATTTTATTATTATTAATGATAAAAAATACATGAAGATTTAATTAAATAAAATTTGTTACAATATTTTGTAATATCAATGTTATATAAAAAATTAAAAATATTTTATATAAAAATAATTGATATATTAATAAAAATAAAATAAAATTCTAAAACATAAATCAAAATAAAAACAACTATATATAATTTATATAATATTTTTTTTGAAATTAATGAATAAATTTAAATTTAAAAAACAATTGACTAAATGCAATGATGTGATAAAGGAGACAATGCATAGCACCTTAATATCGTTATAAATTCTTGGAAATCTCGAGAAATTTTTGAAGTGAGATGAGCTTCTTGGAATGGGTCACTTTATCTTCCACTTCAGTTTCACACGATTAACTTGAAAGGAAGTCTATTTTCCTAGGTATGGATGTAAGGGAATAAACAATATTATTTGAACATTGAGTGATATGCCCTTCTTGGAATGGGTCCTCTTATATTCCACTTTAGTTTCACAAGATTAAATTGAAATGAAGTTTATTTTCCTAGGTATGGATGTAAGGGGATAAAGAATATTATCTGAAAAGGAAATGAATGTTAAGTGTGACATTCCAAGCAGAAGTGTATGGGATTGGAGAATTATGTTATTGCAGAAAACTAACCCTTGACCCCTTAAATCCTAATTCCTAACCCCTAAACCCTTAACCCCCTAAACCTTAAACCTTTAAACCCTTAACCCCTAACCCATTTACCCCCACTAAACCTCTAAATCCCTAACCCATTTAACCCCTAAACCCTAAACCTCTAAACCCTAAACCCATACCCCTAACACGTTAACCCCTAACCCATTTAAGAACCTAAACCCCAAACCCCTAACTCCTAACCCCTAAAATCCTTAACTGCTAAATCCCCTAACCCCCTAAACCTCTAAACCAATCCTAACCCATTTAACCCCCTAAACCTCAAAACCCCTAACCCCTTAAACCCTAATTCCCAACCCATAACCCTTGACCCCTTAAACCCTATTTCCTAACCCCTAAACCCTTAAACCCTAATTCCCAACCCCTAACCAATTCAACACCCTAAACCCCTAAAAACCTAACCCATTTAAGTGTTTATTCCATTTAACCCCCAAAACCCTAACCCGTAACCCCTAAAATCCTTCACTGCTAAATCCCCTAAACCTCTAAACCTATAACCCATTTAACCCCCTAAACCCTAAACCTCTAAACCCTTAACCCCTAACCCCTTCAACCCTAATTCCCAACCCCTAACCAATTCAACACCCTAAACCCCTAAAAACCTAACCCATTTAACCCCATTAACCCCTAACTTCTAACCCCTAAAATCCTTAACTGCTAAATCCCCTAACCCCCTAAACCTCTAAACCAACCCTAACTCATTTAACCCCCTAAACCCTAAACCTATAACCCCTTAAACCCTAATTCCCAACCCATAACCCATTCAACCCCTTAAACACCTAAACCTCTAACCCATTAACCCTTGACCCCTTAAACACTAATTCCTAACCCCTAACCCATTTAACCCCCTAAACCCTAAACCTCTAAACCCTTAACCCCTAACCCATTTACCCCCACTAAACCTCTAAACCCCTAACCCATTTAACCCATAAACGCTAAACCTTTAAACCCTTAACCCCTACCCCTAACTCGTTAACCCCTAACCCATTTAATCCCCAAAACCCCAAAACCCCTAACCCCTTAAACCCTAATTCCCAACCCATAACCCTTGACCCCTTAAACCCTAATTCCTAACCCCCAAACCCTTAACCCCTAACCCCTTAAACCCTAATTCCCAACACCTAACCAATTCAACACCGTAAACCCCTAAAAACCTAACCCATTTAAGTGTGGATTCCATTTAACCCCCAAAACCCTAATCCCTAACCCCTAAAATCCTTCACTGCTAAATCCCCTAACCCCCTAAAACTCTAAACGTGTAACCCATTTAACCCCCTAAACCCTAAACCTCTAAACCCTTAACCCCTAACCCCTAAAACCCTAATTCCCAACCCCTAACCAATTAGACACCCTAAACCCCTTAAAACCTAACCCATTTAACCCCATTAACCACTAACTTCTAACCCCTAAAATCCTTAACTGCTAAATCCCCTAACCCCCTAAACTTCTAAACCAACCTTAACCCATTTAACCCCCTAAACCCTAAACCTATAACCCCTTAAACCCTAATTCCCAACCCATAACCCATTCAACCCCTTAAACACCTAAACCTCTAACCCCTTAACCCTTGACCCCTTAAACCCTAATTCCTAACCGGGCTAACCTATTTAACCCCCTAAACCCTAAACCTCTAAACCTTTAACCCCTAACCCATTTACCCCCACTAAACCTCTAAACCCCTAACCCATTTAACCCCTAAACCCTAAACCTCTAAACCCTTAACCCATACCCCTAACACGTTAACCCCTAACCCATTTAAGCCCCTAAACCCCAAAACCCCTAACCACTTCAACACCCTAAACCCCTAAAAACCTAACCCATTTAAGAGTGGCTCCATTTAACCCCCAAAACCCTAACCCCCAACCCCTAAAATCCTTCACTGCTAAATCCCCTAACCCCCTAAACCTCTAAACATGTAACCCATATAACCCCCTAAAACCTAAACCTATAAACCCTTAACCCCTAACCCCTTAAACCTTAATTCCCAACCCATAACTCTTGACACCTTAAACCCTAATTCATAACCCCTAAACCCTTAACCCCCTAAACCCTAAACCTCTAAACCCTTAACCCCTAACCCATTTACCCCCACTAAACCTCTAAACCCCTAACCCATTTAACCCCTAAACCCTAAAACTCTAAACCCTTAACCCCTACCCCTAACCGGTAACCCCTAACCCATTTAAGCCCCTAAACCCCAAAACCCCTAACCAATTCAACACCCTAAACCCCTAAAAACCTAACCCATTTAAGTATGGATTCCATTTAACCCCCAAAACCCTAACCCCTAACCCCTAAAATCCCTCACTGCTAAATCCCCTAACCCCCAAAACCTCTAAAACTGTAACCCATTTAAGCCCCTAAACCCCAAAACCCCAAAACCCCTAACCAATTCAACACCCTAAACCCCTAAAAACATAACTCATTTAATTGTGGATTCCATTTAATCCCCAAAACCCTAACCCTTAACCCCTAAAATCCCTCGCTGCTAAATCCCCTAACCCCCTAAACCTCTAAACCTATAACCCATTTAACCCCCTAAACCCTAAACCTCTAAACCCTTAACCCCTACCCCTAAATCGTTAACCCTTAACCCATTTAAGCCCCAAAACCCCAAAACCCCTAACCCCTTAAACCCTAATTCCCAACACATAACCCTTGACCCCTTAAACCCTAATTCCTAACACCTAAACCCTTAACCCCTAATCCCTTAAACCCTAATTCCCAACCCCTAACCAATTCAAGACCCTAAACCCCTAAAAACCTAACCCATTTAAGTGTGGATTCAATTTAACCCCCAAAACCCTAACCCCTGACCCCTAAAATCCTACACTGCTAAATCCCCTAACCCCCTAAACCTCTAAACCTATAACCCATTTAACCCCCTAAACCCTAAACCTCTAAACCCTTAACCCCTAACCCATTAAACCCTAATTCCCAACCCCTAACCAATTCAACACCCTAAACCCCTAAAACCCCAACCCATTTAACTCCAGGATTCCATTTAAACCCCAAAACCCTAAACCCTAAACCTCTAAACCCTTAACCCATACCCCTAACCCGTTAACCCCTAACTTCTAACCCTAAAATCCTTAACTGCTAAATCCCCTAACCCCCTAAACGTCTAAACCAACCCTAACCCATTTAACCCCCTAAACCCTAAACCTATAACCCCTTAAACCCTAATTCCCAACCCATAACCCATTCAACCCCTTAAACACCTAAACCTCTAACCCCTTAACCCTTGACCCCTTAAACCCTAATTCCTAACCGGGCTAACCCATTTAACCCCCTAAACCCTAAACCTCTAAACCCTTAACCCATACCCCTAACCCGTTAACCCCTAACTTCTAACCCTAAAATCCTTAACTGCTAAATCCCCTAACCCCCTAAACGTCTAAACCAACCCTAACCCATTTAACCCCCTAAACCCTAAACCGAGGCCTCACCCTGGACACCTTATCCCAACCTATAACCCATTCAGGTACCAAAACATTTAAAACTCTATTATCTAACCCTGACCTTAGTCCCATATCCTAACTCCCCTAACCCATTTAACCCCCTAAACCCTAAACCTCTAAACCCTTAACCCATACCCCTAACCCGTTAACCCCTAACTTTTAACCCCTAAAATCCTTAACTGCTAAATCCCCTAACCCCCTAAACCTCTAAACCAACCCTGACCCATTTAATCCCTGAAACCCTAAACCTATAACCCCTTCCACCCTAATTCCCAACCCATAACCCATTCAACCCCTTAAACACCTAAAACTCTAACCCCCTAACCCTTGACCCCTTAAACCCTAATTCCTAACGCCTAACCCATTTAACCCCCTAAACCCTAAACCTCTAAACCCTTAACCCCTAACCCATTTACCCCCACTAAAACTCTAAACCCCTAACCCATTTAACCCCTAAACCCCAAACCTCTAAACCCTTAACCCCTACCCCTAACCCTGGCAACCCCTAACTCATTTAAGCCCCAACCCCAAAACCCCTAACCCCCTAAACCCTAATTCCCAACCCATAACCCTTGACCCCTTAAACCCTAATTCCTAACCCCTAAACCCTTAACCCCTAACCCCTTAAACCCTAATTCCCAACCCCTAACCAATTCAACATCGTAAACCCCTAAAAACCTAATCCATTTAAGTGTGGATTCCATTTAACCCCCAAAGCCTTAACCCCTAACCCCTAAAATCCTTCACTGCTAAATCCCCTAACCCCCTAAACCTCTAAACCTGTAACCCATTTAACCCCCTAAACCGTAAACCTCTAAACCCTTAACCCCTAACACCTTAAATTCTAATTCCGAACCCCTAACCAATTCAACACCCTAAACCCCTAAGGACCTAACCCATTTAAGTGTGGATTCCATTTAATCCCCAAAACCCTAACCCCTAACCACTAAAATCCTTCACTGCTAAATCCCCTAACCCCCTAAACCTCTAAACCTGTAACCCATTTAACCCCCTAAACCCTAAACCTCTAAACCCTTAACCCCTAACCCCTAAAACCCTAATTCCAAACCCCTAACCAATTCAACACCCTAAACACCTAAAAACTTAACCCATTTAACCCCATTAACCCCTAACTTCTAACCCCTAAAATCCTTAACTGCTAAATCCCCTAACCCCCTAAACCTCTAAACCAACCCTAACCCATTTAACCCCCTAAACCCTAAACCTATAACCCCTTAAACCCTAACTCCCAACCCATAACCCATTCAACCCCTTAAACACCTAAACCTCTAACCCATTAACCTTTGACCCCTTAAACACTAATTCCTAACCCTTAACCCATTTAACCCCCTAAACCCTAAACCTCTAAACCCTTAACCCATACCCCTAACCCGTTAACCCCTAACTTCTAACCCCTAAAATCCTTAACTACTAAATCCCCTAACCCCCTAAAACTCTAAACCAACCCTAACCCATTTAACCCCCTAAACCCTAAACCTATAACCCCTTAAACCCTAATTCCCAACCCATAACCCATTCAAGCCATTAAACACCTAAACCTCTAACCCCTTAACCCTTGATCCCTTAAACCCTAATTCCTAACACCTAACCCATTTAACCCCCTAAACCCTAAACCTCTAAACCCTTAACCCCTAACCCATTTACCCCCACTAAACCTCTAAACCCCTAACCCATTTAACCCCTAAACCCTAAACATCTAAACCCTTAACCCCTACCCCTAACCTGTTAACCCCTAACTCATTTAAGCCCCTAAACCCCAAAACCCCTAACCCCTTAAACCACAATTCCCAACCCATAACCCTTGACCCCTTAAACCCTAATTCCTAACCCCTAAACCCTTAACCCCTAACCCCTTAAACCCTAATTCCCAACCCCTAACCAATTCAACACCGTAAACCCCTAAAAACCTAACCCATTTAAGTGTGGATTCCATTTAACCCCTAAAACCTTAACCCCTAACCCCTAAAATCCTTCACTGCTAAATCCCCTAACCCCCTAAACCTCTAAACCTGTAACCCATTTAACCCCCTAAACCGTAAACCTCTAAACCCTTAACCCATAACCCCTTAAACCCTAATTCCGAACCCCTAACCAATTCAGCACCCTAAACCCCTAAGAACCTAACCCATTTAAGTGTGGATTACATTTAACCCCCAAAACCCTAACCCCTAACCCCTAAAATCCTTCACTGCTAAATCCCCTAACCCCCTAAACCTCTAAACCTGTAACCCATTTAACCCCCTAAACCCTAAACCTCTAAACCCTTAACCCGTAACCCTAAAACCCTAATTCTGAACCCCTAACCAATTCAACACCCTAAACACCTAAAAACCTAACCCATTTAACCCCATTAACCCCTAACTTCTAACCCCTAAAATCCTTAACTGCTAAATCCCCTAACCCCCTAAACCTCTAAACCAACCCTAACCCATTTAACCCCCTAAACCATAAACCTATAACCCCTTAAACCCTAATTCCCAACCCATAACCCATTCAACCCATTCAACCCCTTAAACACCTAAACCTCTAACCCCTTAACCCTTGACCCCTTAAACCCTAATTTATAACCCCTAACCCATTTAACCCCCTAAACCCTAAACCTCTAAACCCTTAACCCCTACCCCTAACCCGTTAACCCCTAACTTCTAACCCCTAAAATCCTTAACTGCTAAATACCCTAACCCCCTAAACCTCTAAACCAACCCTAACCCATTTAACCCCCTAAACCCTAAACCTATAACCCCTTAAACCCTAATTCCCAACCCATAACCTATTCAACCCCTTAAACACCTAAACCTCTAACCCCTTAACCATTGACCCCTTAAACCCGAATTCCTAACTCCTAACCCATTTAACCCCCTAATCCCTAAACCTCTAAACCCTTAACCCCTAACCCATTTACCCCCACTAAACCTCTAAACCCATAACCCATTTAACCCCTAAACCCTAAACTTCTAAACACTTAACATCTACCCCTAACTCGTTAACCCCTAACCCATTTAAGCCCTTAAACCCCAAAACCCCTAGCCAATTCAACACCCTAAACCCCTAAAAACCTAACCCATTTAAGTGTGAATTCCATTTAACCCCCAAAACCCTAACCCCCAACCCCTAAAATCCTTCACTGCTAAATCCCCTAACCTCCTAAACCTCTAAACCTGTAACCCATATAACGCCCTAAACCCTAAACCTCTAAACCCTAAACCCTAACCCCTTAAACCCTAATTCCCAACCCATAACCCTTGACCCCTTAAACCCTAATTCCTAACCCCTAAACCCTTAACCGCCTAAACCCTAAACCTCTAAACCCTTAACCCCTAACCTATTTACCCCCACTAAACCTCTAAAACCCTAACCCATTTAACCCTTAAACCCTAAACATCTAAACCCTTAACCCCTACCCCTAACCCATTTAAGCCCCTAAACCCCAAAACCCCTAACCAATTCAACACCCTAAACCCTTAAAAATCTAACCCATTTAAGTGTGGATTCCATTTAAACCCCAAACCCTAACCCCTAACCCCTAAAATCCTTCACTGCTAAATCCCCTAAACCCCTAAACCTCTAAACCTGTAACCCATTTAACCCCCTAAACCCTAAACCTCTAAACCCTTAACCCCTAACCCCTAAAACCCTAATTCTGAACCCCTAACCAATTCAACACCCTAAACCCCTAAAACCTAACCCATTTAACTCCATTAACCCCTAACTTTTAACCTCTAAAATCCTTAACTGCTAAATCCCCTAACCCCCTAAACCTATAACCCTTTAAACCCTAATTCCCAACCCATAACCCATTCAACCCCTTAAACACCTAAACCTCTAACCCCTTAACCCTTGACCCCTTAAACCCTAATTCCTAACCCCTAATCCATTTAACGCCCTAAACCTTAAACCTCTAAACCCTTAACCCCTACCCCTAACCCGTTAACCCCTAACTTCTAACCCCTAAAATCCTTAACTGCTAAATCCCCTAACCCTCTAAACCTATAAACCAACCCTAACCAATTTAACCCCCTAAACCCTAAACATATAACCCCTTAAACCCTAATTCCCAACCCATAGCCCATTCAACCCCTTAAACACCTAAACCTCTAACCCCTTAAACCCTAATTCCTAACCCCTAACCCATTTAACCTCCTAAACCCTAAACCTCTAAACCCTTAACCCCTAACACATTTACCCCCACTAAACCTATAAACCCCTAACCCATTTGACCCCTAAACCCTTAACCCCTACCCCTAACCTGTTAACCCCTAACCCATTTAAGCCCATAAACCCCAAAACCCCCAACCAAATCAACACCCAAAACCCCTAAAAAACAAAACCATTTATGTGTTGATTCCATTTAACCCCAAAACCCCTAACCCCCAACCCCTAAAATCCTTCACTGCTAAATCCCCTAACCCCCTAAACCTCTAAACTTGTAACCCATATAACCCCCTAAACCCTAAACCTCTAAACCCTTAACCCCTAACCCCTTAAACCCTAATTCCAAACCCATAACCCTTGACACCTTAAACCATAATTCCTAACCCCTAAACCCTTAACCCCCTAAACCCTAAACCTCTAAACCCTTAACCCCTAACCCATTTACCCCCACTAAACCTCTAAACCCCTAACCCATTTAACCCTTTAACCCTAAACCTCTAAACCCTAAACCCCTACCCCTAACCCATTAACCCCTAACCCATTTAAGCCCATAAACCCCAAAACCCCTAACCAATTCAACACCCTAAACCCCTAAAAACCTAACCCATTTAAGTGTGGATTCCATTTAACCTCCAAAACCCTAACCTCTAACCCCTAAAATCCTTCACTGCTAAATCCCCTAACCCCCTAAACCTCTAAACCTGTAACCCATTTAAGCCCCTAAACCCCAAAACCCCTAACCAATTAAACACCCTAAACCCCTAAAAACCTAACTCATTTAAGTGTGGATTCCATTTAACCCCCAAAACCCTAACCCCTAACCCCTAAAATCCTTCGCTGCTAAATCCCCTAACCCCCTAAACCTCCAAAACCTATAACCCATTTAACCCCCTAAACCCTAAACCTCTAAACCCTTAACCCCTAACCCCTTAAACCATAATTCCCAACCCATAACCCTTGACCCCTTAAACCCTAATTCCTAACCCCCTAAACCCTAAACCTCTAAACCCTTAACCCCTAACCCATTTACCCCTACTAAACCTCTAAACCCCTAACCCATTAACCCCTAACCCATTAACCCCTAAACCCTAAACCTCTAAACCCTTAACCCCTAACGCTAACCCATTTAAGCCCCAAAACCCCAAAACCCCTAACCCCTTAAATCCTAATTCCCAACCCATAACCCTTGACACCTTAACCCTTGACCCCTTAAACCCTAATTCCTATCCCCTAAACCCTTAACCCCTTAAACCCTAATTCCCAACCCCTAACCAATTCAACACCCTAAACCCCTAAAAACCTAACCCATTTAAGTGTGGATTCCATTTAACCCCCAAAACCCTAAACCCTAACCCCTAAAATCCTTCACTGCTAAATCCCATAACCCCCTAAACCTCTAAACCTGTAACCCATTTAACCCCCTAAACCCTAAACGTCTAAACCCTTAACCCCTAACCCCTTAAACCCTAATTCCCAACCCCTAACCAATTTAACACCCTAAACCCCTAAAATCCTAACCCATTTAAGTGTGGATTCCATTTAACCCCCAAAACCCTAACCTCTAAAATCCTTCACTGCTAAATCCCCTAACCCCTAAACCTCTAAACCTGTAACCCATTTAACCCCCTAAACCCTAAACTTCTAAACCCTTAACCCTTAACCCCTTAAACCCTAATTCCCAACCCCTAACCAATTCAACACCCTAAACCCCTAAAAACCTAACCCATTTAACCCCATTAACCCCTAACTTCTAACCCCTAAAATCCTTAACTGCTAAATCCCCTAACCCCCTAAATCTCTAAACCAACCCTAACCCATTTAACCCCCTAAACCCTAAACCTGTAACCCCTTAAACCCTAATTCCCAACTCATAACCCATTCAACCCCTTAAACACCTAAACCTCTAACCCCTTAACCCTTGACCCCTTAAACCCTAGTTCCTAGCCCCTAACCCATTTAACCCCCTAAACCCTAAACCTCTAAACCCTTAACCCCTACCCCTAACCCGATAACCCCTAACCTATTTAAGCCCCTAAACCCAAAAACCCCTAACCCATTTGACCCCTTAAACCCTAAACATGTAAACCCCTAAACCCTAAACATATAAACCCCTATACCCTAAACATATAAAACCTTAAACATATAAACTCCTTTATAGTCATTAGAAAGCTAGTTGTTATTGAGTTAGTTATTTAATTAGTTCTTAAGGAGATTAAATAATTATTAGTTAATTAGTTATTAGGGGATTCTTTAAGTATTCAAGAAAAATTAAAAAGGTTAAAGATAATATTAAATTACTTATTAAAAATATTTAATTAGAAACAATTTAATTATTAAAATATTTCAATATTTTTATAAATATTATAATTATTTTAATAACTATTTAGATTAACTAAAAATTATTACAAATTCATATCTAAAAAAAGGGAAATAAATATCTTAAATTAGATAAAAAGGATAAATAAAGAAGAGGAAATTACCCTAAACATATAAAACCGTAAACATATAAACCCCTAAAACTTTTGATTAAAACATTTAATAAAAGTCTCGGCCAAGAGTTTTCTAAACTCTCGGCCTAGAGTTTTCTAAACTCTCGTCCTAGAGTTTTCTAAACTCTTGGCCTAGAGTTTTCTAAACTCTCGTCCTAGAGTTTTCAAAACTCTCGGCCTACGGTTTTCTAAACTCTCGTCCTAGAGTTTTCAAAACTCTCGGCCGAGAGTTTCATCGGGTAAACTCTCGGGCGCAAACTCTCGTCCGAGAGTTTTTTAAAATTTCGGCCTAGAGTTTGGCCGCGTGGTTAAATGTAACTTTAGGTGGGTTAAACTCTTGGTCGAGAGTTTTATAAATTTCTCGTCCGAGACATTATCTCGGCCGAGAGTTTCTGGTCAACGAAAAACCCAGAAAATTCTGCAGTTTTCAGGAACCTGCAACTTTGGAGGGGTGGAACACCTACAAAAACAAAATGTTATATGTCAGACCAAGTACCATTAGATTCATCTCTGAATCTAGTTTTTGATGATATGAGATTTGTGGAGTTTCATTAAAAAATTCAATTTTTTATTAATTTTTTACTAAATTGTGTCACTGTGGAATTTCATTGTTCGAAAACTTGCACTGAATGAAAATTCAATAACTTTCAAATGAGGACACCCAAAAATTCAAAAAAATCATATTGCACTTCCTCTCCCTGTCTACTTCAAAAGGGTACTCTCATTTTTCTTATTGACGATCACATTGAAAAGAAAATCAAAGGATCATAAAATGTACTGAAACATCACTGTTGTTTTGTCTTCGTCCATTTCAAAAAATAATAAAAAATAGTGATTTAATCCGAAAATTACCGAAAAATAGTCTGTGCACTAGTGAAATATATGCAGATTATGATGCTATGGTTTTTTTCCAAAAAATGAATAACCTTCCCTAAAAAAAGTGAAGGATCATAAAGTGACTATTTATGTTTGCCTGAAAATTTCAAGTATATGCAGTTAGTAAACAAGAAATTTAACCCTCTATATGTCAATATTTAAAAAAAAATAAATATGGGTATGGAGGTAAGACAATTCTTGTTTTTATGTCAAAGCATAATTTGCAATAAAAATATGAGTTTAGTGGAGTTGAAGTTGAAAAACATAGAAAATTACAATTTTCAACGTCAAAAAAGGGCAAAAAGTGTTTCCCAACTTCACATGGTAGGATCATCTAAGGGATCACTCATGATGTGCCACTTTCGTGTTGAAAGTGGTCGGGAATCTGAATGTTCACATGCATCCCCATGATCTTCTGAATTAGATTAAAAAATTAGATACAAAATTTGATTTGGATGAGAGGATGCACCATCTCTTAGATATGTTATAGGAGGAAGCATAAAAATTCCTACATGGCATACCTTAGATGCATGTACGAGACTTTTGTAAAAATAGATAATCCTCTCAAAGAAGAGCTTTTATGTTGAAAGATCTAGCAGTTTATATCCTTATAAACCATCTGATATCCATCAAATATGCACTCTTTGCTTTGAGACTTCAAATCCTTCCTCTTTTCTAAAGGAATGTAGGGCCATACCTAAGATCCAAAATGCAGAAATGTGTAGCTTATGATTGCATGCCACTCCAAGCTTCAAAAGGTGTTTTTGTGTAACATATTTCCAAGGAGATTTTTTTTGTATGTATGAAGAAGAAATTCTTTCCTCAACCCACAATTTGCAAGGAAGGGACCTTGCATGCAACATGGAATGGACTAACTCTTTAAAGGATTCGTTCTTCCTCTTAGCTACTCTATCTTTCTACGGACTGAAAATAATTGTGTGTTGCAACTATATTACTACTTCATCATAAAAATGTTGGACATCCTTGTTGAAATAATCCCCCACATTATTTTTACAAAGTATCTTGATCATATATCCAGACTATTTTTTTTCATGCACTTCGAAAATCTTAAGGTGCTCAAAAAATTCATATGAGTTTGAGAAAGTACAGTGATGTGTATCACATGCAATTATTTATGAATGTTAGAACATATATGGATTTTCATATGGAAGTATCTAGAAATGTCCCCATAAGATCACTATGAACAAGCTCCAATGAAGAGGAGGCCCTCAATGCATGCCCCTTCCCAAATTTTTCTTGTGGATGCTTTCTAAGAGCACATCCTTCATAAAATACATCATAAAAATTTATGGCAGTTAGGTGTTTCACCATCCCATATTTTCTAAGTTGTTGCATGTATTTGAAATTTAAGTGTCAAAACCTTTCATGCCAAATTATACTTTCATCATTTTCATGTGTCAGTAGTAAAGTGAAATCTGATTGAGGAAAAAAATCAGAAAATAGTTATAGATGAGACTGATGATTTACCTTACCAGCTACAATTTTGGAGTTATCTTGCATGTCATGTATGCAAACATAATATAGGGTGAATTCAAGTTACACTCCATTTGGTACCGATATACAAAGACAATATTTAGTGAAATCTTCACAATATGTAGGAAATTCTTGAAACTTCCATCTCCAATATCTACCCTCCCTTGTCTAGTTTCCTATACTCAATAATCATCTCCCATGAGAATATGAGGACCAAAATATGGTTTTAATGATGAGAGAGTATATTTTATGGTTTCCATGTGATGTGAAGCTCCTTAATCTATGATACATGTAACGACAGAAGAATGAATAGCAATTAATGTATGTGCATTCCCTCTTGTTTCATGTTCTCTTTCTCTGTACTTCTTCTTGGCACCCTTTGGAATATAATCACCAAGATTATTCTTTTGAAGAGTTTGTGCCATGAGATGAATTGTCTTCTTCATGCATGATGATTCTGGATGGTAACTATGATTGCAATAGATTCATTTTGATTTCCCCTTCTTTCCCTTCTTTTCCTTAGAGCTGGTATATAGCTTCATCTAGAGGTATGAGATTTTCCTGCCTTTCTTTGATCTAGTTCTTTTTCCTTTCCTTTTTCCTTTGGATTTCTTACTGGATTTCAAGTTTTCCTTTCCCCTTTCATTCATAGTGAGTGCATGGGATTTGGATCATTTCAATGTTCCCATATTTTTTATGTTATATTTCTCATGTATTAGGGATTCAATAAAAGCATTGAGTGTGGGAATATTCCAAGTTAGGCCTGCTGCAATCTTGACTGTATGAAAAATGGAAACAAATATAGCATATTTTGTACCCGGTTTTGAAAATATGGAGATAATTAATTGACTTTCTTACTTTTATTTATTTATTTTTGGGTGTGTGTTGTGTTGTAACTCCTAGAGAAAACCTTGAGTTATCAAAGACTAGTGCCTAGGACATCTTAAGACAAGAGGTTTAGGGAAGGCTTTTTACAACTGATAATACAGGTCCTCTTGTTATGGAAATAAACTAAATTTTTCTGGTGTGGGACCAAGATATCAGAGACAGAAAATGAATAATAATGAGTTCCAATGATATAGCACAAGGGTCTATAAGTGAGCGTTGGAAGCAGACTATAAACTAACTGCTATGAAAAGGGTCGAGCATGAGACTGGTAATAGTTACCGAGACAAATGAGTGTGGAAAAAATGGCAGAACATGAAAGGGAATATTAGCTTAAGGTAGGCTTACTCTAGCATAAGAATCCACCCAACTAACATGGAAGAAAGACGATGATTTAAATAAAACATGAACAGAATATCGTGCCTCAAGCCATATTTAAAGTGTAGCAGACAATTATATATGAGTACCCTTCAAGATAAATTCATATCTAAATAATCAACACTCGCATTCCGAAAGCTTTCGATACAAGAAAAGTGATGGAAATACAAATGAACATTTATATTAAACACAACTAAGAAAATACAGACTGTAACTCATCTCATTTCGAAATCCATTCCATAAGAGAATAGCTTCACTTATATTACCCAATGGGCTCTTCCAACATACACAGTAAACGTATCTCAAAAAAATTACAAAAAGGAAAATTCACAACTAGCAATTCTGCTCTGAAAAATCTAGAACCCTCTCTCAGCTTCAGATTTAATTTCTTATAGCTTTCTGCTGAGCCTTGTGAAAAGATATTTCTTAGAAAAAATATTCCCCCTCAAAGCATCTTTCTGTTTGGGGTCTCCATAAAAAACAAAAATGATGATGAGGAATAAGGCCTCTCATCATCTACATAGTGGACAACCAGGTGCTGTTTAAGTTGGCAGAGAAGAGAGAATTCCTTACTTAGGGCGGAAATTATTGTTTCCGCCTTTAGGCGGACAATTTTCTCCATAGGTAAATCAGTCTGGTTCATGATGACTGTCAGCTTCTATTCATAGGCCGTTAGCTCTAAAAATGCAGTCGTTTCAGGTTCCCAGCATGATGGAAGACCTGCCTTTACCATCTCATCCCACTCCTGATCAAACTGTTCAACTCCCCTAGCCACCTGTTCTAAACCACTCAGTGCATTTGCAGGCGCAGTTTCCCTTTCGATCACTCTCCTAACTTCCCTCAGTCCTCTGAAATGGTCTTTGATTCCCTGAGTGAGAAACTCTTCAGGGTCTAATTTGTTCAGGTAGCTGATATGCCTTTTAGTCATTGCCACCTTAGCTGCTGCTTCCTCCTGCCCCTCCTGCAACTTTACTTTGAAAAAACAGACCGTGATCTTCTTGTCATCCATTAGAGTGAGATATTTCCAGTGTTTTCTCACCTCCGATATGATGTCTTTCTAGATTAGGCACATAGCTTCCAAGATGGTCACATTTCCCTTCATCCGAGTGTTAATATCTTTGATGGTTTTCTCTTGTATCAACTTCTCTCTTTTTGTTTTCTCGACTTCGTCCTGCAAGGTCGTTACCACCTTATCATTTGTCACCAGCTTAGCTTCTAGTTCTTGTACCCTAAGGCGAGCTGTTCTGGCTGCATTTTCTGAAACCTGCAAGTCTGACAAGGCTTTAGTTAGCTACTCCGGAGTAGTGCCAGGCTCCTTGGAGGTTACGGTCACGCATACATGCTTGTCCCATTTCCCCCGTAAATCAACCAATCTCTCCCTTAAACCAGTCATCTCCGTGGTCATCTTGGCATTCCCTTCTCACTCTTTGATCAATGAATCAGCTAGAGATGATTTCTCTCTTTCCATCTAGACTAGCTCGTCCATTTTCACATGTTATCCATGGGGGATGTTTAGCCTTTTCTTCAACTTAGAGTTCTCTGCTTCCAGATCAAAGAGGAGCTTCTTCTGAACTGCACCCTTGTCGGCCCTCTTTTCCCTTACTAACCTCCTGAGATTTTGCATATTGTTCTTTATGGCTCTAGCGCTAGCTCTTTCTTTCCTCTGATTTTCCAACACTGCATTGTACTTGTCTTCAAGTTTCCTCAAAGAGAGTGCAAGCTTTACCACTTCATCTCTCAACATATCCTCGATACGTTGGTGCAGATCAAGCTGGTCTATTATAGGGATGTTAGCTAGGTTTAAAGTGAATTCCAAGGCTCGGTAACTAGTTCCTTTGGTTGTAGGCTCCAACACTACCTCGGTGATGGCGATTATCAATTGTTCTTTGTCAATATCTAGCTCAGTGGTGAGCCAAGTATGGTACTTGTTCACGAATCTAGCCAATTCTGCTTGCAATTTCTCCCACGTAGTTCTGTTTCTGTTGCCTATTTCTTCCCTCACTTAGGCTCTGTTAACCGAAATGGCCTGTGACATCCCAGAGAGCTCTGACGAGGAATAAACATCATAAGTAACTATGAAACCGGCCTTGCTTCTGTCCAGCTCCCCGTATCGGACCAACTCCTATAGTGGGGGTTCTTCCCATACAATCTCCACTTCATCAATTTTATGTTTCTTGGAGGGATGAGATCCCTCGCCCATGTCCATGTCTTCTTGTCCTACTGAAGGATCTGCCTCATCAGCTTGCCCTTTTCTTTCTATTCCCGCAGAAGTGGTGTCACCCCTTCGTTCTGCAGCTGAATATTCAGCCTCCATATGTGAAGCCAGAGGCCATGTATCAAGGTTAGCTCTCCACTCAATGAAGGGCCTAGTCTCATGTACATAAGCAGTTGACTTTAACTTCCTTTTCCTATTGGAAAGGATCCATTTCGGGTCATAGGGCCAAGCTTTTCCTTGTACCATATCCATCCCTTGAAGCAACATTTCCACTGTGGAGAGGGCGTGCCTTGAATTTATGGTGAAGGGGCCGACACAGGTAGGGAGCTTGAGAATGTATCCTCTCTTCGCAGGGACGAAGTGGAATTGGTCAGCCTTCAGGGTTTGACGAATGTACTCAAGGGAAAAAATCCGCATGGTAGGAAACAATGACAGGCGGTAGGGGGTACATCTACGCCATAGACTCTGATATCAATGTAGTCGTTAAATAGGTACCAGTACCCTTTTCTATCTTCATCATCAAACTGCAGCCAGTCCTTATGCTTGGGAAATATTCTGGGTGGAGGGCTGTCATGTATGATAGTGCAGGCTATGGACATGAATTCATTCAATAACTTTGTGTAACCCCTCCCATTGTGTTGTTGACGCATAGAGACGTTCCATTAAAAAACAGTTCTAAGATGGGAGTTCACCCTCGAAAGCTTTTCGAGGCCTAGAGTCTCAAACCTATTAGCATGCTCATATAGGAAGAGATAAAACACTAATGAACAAAACCGAAAAGGCCCAGAAGAGGGTAGCTCTTGGAACTGGGTTTGAATGGCCGAGGCCAGGAAAGTAGTGATATCCAAAAGAACACCCTTTTGAGACATGAGCCAGAGGAGAGCTATACATTCATTTGACACCCGCTCGACCTCCCTGAGACCTAGTAGCCTTGAAATGAAAGCAAGGATAGGTTGGAAATTATCTCTGAAAGTGGCAAAGGGAACCATATCTGAAGGTGGGATAGAGGAAAGATGAGAATATGAAATAAAACTGAGGAATTCACTCTGCTGCTTCCATGGCAGCTTTGAAAACTGTCGGGAGAGGGATAACTCAGTGAACTCAAAATAACTCTGACTGTGGGGAAAATGAAGGGTCTCCTTTATGAGCTCAGGAGATATACGAAAAATTTTATTGCCCTCTGCCAATAAGAATAAATCCCTACATTCATCGTAGGCTTCGCTAGGTCAACTTGTAAACTCAGGAACTGGATATGTGGTCAGGGAAATTTGATAATACAGGCTTGATGGGATGATCCTGAACTGGTCTTGGCCCTTCACATAGGATTCAAACAACTTGGGTCTAAGACGGGATACACTGAAGAGGTAGAGCGGGTCATCAATCCATGCGTGAGCGTCAATGAGGGGTTCTGGTCGAGGGACAACCCTGGACTCACGGGCTTGGGGGGTTTTAGGTTCAGAATTTCTGGGCTTTTCTTTCCCCACGACCATTTTTGAAAAATAAAACAGAAGGAAAACGACGAGGCAGAGGAATGACTAAATACCTGCAAATAGTGAGGAAACCCGGGGTGAAAGCAATGTCGGGGCTGAAAGTGACCTGGTACTGTAATTTGAGCTTCACTACATGACAGGTTGATAAAAATGAGCATTTTACTAAGAGTGGGTGTAAAACCAGATTAAAAAGACCTAGATATGTGGAAAATGAAGTTATGGTGCCAACTGTAGGGCTGTCGTCGTAAGGACGTCGACAATGGGGCGCGTGGCGATAGGTTATTGGCTATCAGGAACTGGTTAGGTGCAAGCCACGCGCTAGGTTAATACCAATACTAGTCTTGTACCGGCTTTCCTAACCTACCTTACCTTTTGTTTTCATAACGCCATGTGTCTTCCTTGAGGGGTCCACATAAAGTTCCGTCAGGAGCCCTTGAGATCCTCCCGTAACACTTCACCACCCCACGGGATGCTTAAAACTTGGCCCGCCATCGAGTGACATCATATGTTTCGGGGGGTAGCTCTCTGCCTTCTTCCTCCCATCCTTAGTACCCCCAGAATCCCTGCACAAGGCACTCCCTTTTGGCTATCCGACATAAGTATGCGACCTGGCTTTTGTCTAACTATGTAGCGCCATTATTCTTTTGTCCATGCTCTTACCGTGAGGGGGTTTGCATGACATATTACCTTTATATTCACTTAGCCCGATTATCTTTTATTGACCCTTCTTTTGTTTATTTTAACTTTTCTCCTTTTTTCTTAATGTGTGGGTTGACCAAACAACATTGGCTCCACCTGGGGATGGCAAGTTCATCCTCGAACATGTTGAGAACTCCACAGACCATCTACCGTCTATTCCTTGAGAGTTAGAGCCTCTTCAAAACTTTCAAACATTCCTATGGAAAAAATAAACAGCAAAAGTGAATGTAAAAAGAACAAATATATACACTATATACAGCAGGTTTCAAAGACCTTGGTTAGTGTTGAAAATAGGGTTTTAAGAGCTTTCCATTTACGGGCACCTCGATCAAGTCACCTTCCATGTTTTCTAGTGTGAAGGTGTTGTTGCCTTTCACCTCAGCAATCTTGAATGGCCCGAACCATAGCGGGTAAAACTTTCCATGCTTACGTTTCTCGGCTCTTCTGATGTCCCATTTTAGTACTAAATCCCTAGACTGCATTTCTCTATCTTTTTCCTGTTGATCGAACAAGCCTTGCTTTGTTTCTTGGTATTCTACTAACCTGTCATTCACTTGACTCCGAGTTTCTTCTAACTCAACCAGCTGATTCATTCTTCTGATAAGATCATTGGGCTCTTCTTGGCTATCCTAGAGGAACCTAGCCACAGGCAGGGCGAGCTGAATTGGAAAAACAACTTCTCGACCATAAACCAGTTCATAGGGTGACTTTCTTGTTGAACTTTTACTAGTGACTCTGTTCACCTAGAGCGTGGATTTTAGTTGGGAGTCCCAGTTTTTCTGACTTTTGTTTATGGATTTCTTTAATGCCCTTATGAATGTCTTATTTGAATACTCGACTAGCCCATTTCCTTGAGGATAATGGGTTGTAGAATGTACCAAGGTGATGTTTTATTGCTGGAAGAAATTGGTGAATTTGGCAGACTTGAAAGCCTGAGTGTTATCTGTCACAACTTTGGCTGGGAAGCCAAATTTGGATATGATGCTCTCCTCTAGGAACTTTATAACAACTGCATCAGTGGCATTTCTCGCGGGTATCACCTCTACCCACTTAGTGAAGTAGTTAGTGATGGTGAGGATCCACTTGTGTTGACCACCAAATTCCGGGTGAATCTCTTCGATAAAGTCAATTCCCCATTGCTGAAAAGGTTCTTCTATATGCACTGGGATCATAGGTAAGGGTGAAAATTTCTATTTTTCAACAAACCTTTGACATTTCTTGCATGCCTTGACCCGCGCATGTATGTCTCTGAACAGTCTAGGCTAGAATAAGCTTGCTTTTAGTATCTTATGAGCTGTATATCACCAACTATAATGACCTCCACAGATGCCTTCATGGAATTCAGCCATGACCTCCTCCACCTCTGACTCTATGAGACATAAGAGTAATATTCCTGAAGGGTCTTTCCAATATAGTCGGCCATTTGCAACGATGTATTTTTGGGACTTCAATCTCAGGGTTCGATACTTGGTCTTATCAAATTTTAACAGACAATTGAGAGTTAAAAGGTATTCTACAATATCTTTATACCAGGTACTAAGCAAGTACTTCATGTAAGTTTTTTGTGCAGTATTTTCTATCCCGGGTTGCTCATCTATACCTTTAGGTAATTATCCACCCTCCATAGATAAATTTATGCCCAGATCCTGGCAATTTGACTCGGACAAGATTTTTTCCAACCGCTGTCCTTTGATAAGCTTCGTGGGGCGAATTTCCAATTCATATTCCTGAATCTTACCGATCAATTTACCTCTCTTTCCCTCACTATCCCCTTGAATCAAGATGTCTTTCACTACGGCCGTGGGCAGAAAATAAATTATTGTTGACTGCAGCACATATATTCTGAAATCTTTTAGGGACTTTACCAGGGCGTATGGCTGCTTCTCCAAAATTTTATACTTTAACCCAACATCCCGAAGCACCTGACTGAAAAACGTGATGGGCTGCTCATACCCATCTTCATTTTTCTGTAATAGCATCGCAACTACACTATGTGAGGATGCAAACAAGAATATCATGAAAGGCTTACAATAATCTGGTCCTGCCAATATTGGGGCTTCTGCAAAGGCACTTTTAATTCTGTTGAATGCTTCTCTTGACTCAGGCGTCCATTTCACATCATTGTTTTTTCTAAGCATTTCGGTGATATGATGAACTATTTCTGCGTAGTTCGGCATGAATCTTCTCAAAAAATTTATCCGCCCAAGGAAAACTTGAACCTCCTTCTTGTTTCGAGGTAAGGATATGCCATTAATTACCTCTACTCTTTTTGGATCAATCTTTACTCCATATTTAGTTACAATATGCCCTAATAATTTTCCTTCTTCTAAAGAAAACAAATATTTCTGAGGATTAAGGGACAGACCATACTTGCAACACTTGTCAAAATTCTGGTGCAAATTTTCAATATGCTCGGAATCATCCTTTGAAAAAACAGTGATATCATCCATATATACCACCATGAACTTATCTTTCTCTCGTACAAAAGCAATGTCCATCGCTCGCTGGAAAGTGGCTCTCTCATTTATCAGGCCAAAAGGCATTCAAGCATACATGAACGTACCCCATGGTGTGGTAAATGCCATCTTCTTTTGATCTTTGGGGAGGACTACCACTTGGTTATATCTAGAGAAGCCATCCATCATGGACATTCGAGAGGACCCCACCACCTTCTGCAGTATGTGATCCACCTTGGGGAGAGGATAATTATATTTCAGGGACACTCTATTCAGATTCTGAAAGTATACACATAACCTTATTTCATCATTCTTATTTCGGACTGGGACCAGGTTGGCTACCCACTCCGAATATCTCAGAGGCACAATGATCTTAGCCTTCTGCAACTTATTGATTTCTTTCTCTATGGAAGGGAGCAGCAAAGGGTTGATCTGCCTCAACTTTTTCTTATGTGGTTTGGCATCTCCCCTCAGTGGGATTTTATGTTGTATGACGTTGGTGTCAAATTTTTTTAGATCTTGGTATGACCAGGTGAAAACATCTCTATAGGAATGGAACAATTTTAAGTATTGTTCTTTGTATTCTTCAGTAACTCTTTTAGAAAATTTCACAATTTTAGGATCCTCTTCTGTCCCTATATTTACATATTCTACTTTAGTTTTCTCGGTCGATTTGTTAGGGTTGATAGGGACATCATTTTTATCGAATAATCTTTCCAAAGGTACTAGACCTCTGGGGATCACGTTCCCTTTCAGTTGCAACAGACAGTGGCTTCCTGTAACCCTAAAATAAATGCCTCATATTCTTCCACGTTATTGGTGGCTTCATACTCCAATTTAAAAGAGAAAGGGACCAATTCTCCAGTAGGGGAGATTGAGAGGACCCCCGCCCCGTTTCCTTCCCTTGAATTTTCTTCGTTGAAGTGCAAAGTTCACATTCCCATTTCTTCACTACTTATAGACTGTTCCAATTTCAACAGATTGAAGGATGGTTCCTGCAAGAACTCTTGGTCCTCCTTGAGCATTAGGCAAGAGAATTCTCCCTCCTTGTTATATATCGAATAATTGACTAAGCCATCAACTCTGGTCACCATCTTTACGAATATAGATTCTCGATACAACCTCCTTTCTTGCCCACCAAATACCGAGATGATCGCATAAATGAGGTTGAGCTTGATTGACCCGCCAATTTTAGTTCCCCATGATCTGGACAAAATCATCCCAAAACGAACTGGGATATCAACAACCACTATGTCCATAACAACACTCTTGGCTGGGATCTAAGCCAAGTTCACTACCAGATCCTTAATCATCCCCAGGCATTTGAATCTTTTGGAGTAAAAAAAATAAAGGTCCTTATACGGTCGAGTGATCTGCAATCCCAGTTGCTCCATAACTGAAAGAGGTAACATATTATGTGATTCCTCTGAGTCCAACATACAATTGTGTAGCAACAAATCATGGATGACCAAAGATACATAAAAGGGCGGGGTTGTTGAATCTGGTTCTTCTACATGTGGGAAAAATACTACCATAGGCCTCTCGTCTTGAAGGTTAAGACAATCAGGAGGAGGAGCTACACCATGAGGAAGCATAAACTGAGATACCTGAGATTTATAAGAGGGTTGTTTCAGCTCAAATAAAGGGACAGGTATCTTAACTTTCTCAAGTTCTTTTTGAATATTAAACACAACGGGAGCCTTTTCCATGATGGTATCCTTTTTTTCTTTAGGGAGGAATTGAGGCTTATCATCGACAGGAATATATTTAGGACTTGCAAGGGGATCAAGTATTGACTTAGATGAAGAGGGAAAGGGAAATTTCTGCTGCAAGGACTCTTCAACGGGTTTCTTACCTTTTTTATCCACCTTCTAAGAGACTGAATCCTTATGAGGTGACTCTTCATCTTGATATTGAGTACGAGTCCTTTTCCTAGAAGATCGAAGATCGTATTTCTTATGGAATTGGGCTTGCATGAAATCCACAAACTGTCTGCAATAATAATCAATGTCAGGATATTCAGTGGAGTTCACTTTCTCTTCCTCTTCTTCCTCCTGCAGAGAAAGCTCTACCTCCTCCCCTTTCTAATAAGCAAGGTACTGATCAACTTGTCCATCAGGAGAATTTTCGGTAGGGCCCTCCATCTGCCCTTCCAAATACAGAGGAGGTTGAATGTGTCCTTGCTGCTCCTTTCTGTCCCTTTGCAATATCTGCAAAGGTGGCTTCCAATACTGTGGGTTATAACCCCTGTTAGGAGTAGTCTGAGAAGCTCGAGATGATGCATTATTTGCTTCAAGCTCCAATTTCACCAGTTTATTTGAAAGATTTTTAATAATATTGTTCATATCCTCGATCTTATAATCTTCTACCCCTCTTTCTTGATTTGAAGAGGAAGCCTCTTCTTTACCCCTTCGTCTGAAGTCATGGTCCAGCCTTCCCTTCGGTTTTCCTGTAGAAGCGAAGTTGGCTTCTACCTCCAATGCGTTGATCTGAGCTTGGTCCAGAGAAGCAGATTTCCTCTCCCTTACGGTGAAACCAAACTCAGATTTGAAAGCTCCTACAAACACTACCTTGGCAGCTGTCTGAGGAGGCTTCATATCAGCTGGTAGGTTGCTGTATAGCTTGTTAAATCTCTTTATAAATTTAGAAACATCTTCATTATGTCTTTTCTTTAATACATTGAATTCCACGAGACAATAACCATAGTCCCTTTTCTCTCCCCACTTTCAAGTGAAAGCATTTTCCATCTCATCCAAATTAGTGATGGAGTGGTCTCCAAGAGTCTTGAACCACTTCTACGCCTCCCCATCCAAAGATTGAAGAACATTATTAGCACTACGTCCAAATGTTCCACATTGAAATTCTCTGCGAAGGCGCAAAAATATTCCAGATGCTTTTGAGCAGCGTTACTATCTTCCCTGATAAACTGAGGTAAGAGCTTCATGTATTCTTGGGGCATGTCAATTAGAATCTGTGGAAATGCCAAAGGGGAATATTTATTTAATAAGAAGCCAGGGACTGCCATAGGAGGTGGTGGAGCTAGAGGAAGACTTTGATGAATGATGAAGGGAATGTGCTGAAAGGTGATTTGTGAATTGGCTTGAGTAAGTGGAATTTGAGGGATAGTCACTTGCTTTATTTCTTTGGCTTCCAAAGTGGGGTGCAATAAGGATCTAGAAGTGTCTATTTACTCTGATTCATCTTTTATTTCCGAATGTTCAAGTAAAGGGTTATCTGGTGGGTATTCAAGTACTCTAGCAGTGGAACCAGGGCCCTGAACTCGAGCTTGCTGAGAGGATAACGGAGAGTCTTCTAAGGAGAACCTGGGTATATCAGTGTGTGCTGAATCCTTTTCCTTCCAAATTCTTTTGAACAAAATTTTCTCTGGGTTAGACACAGAAGGAGTTCTTAACTCAGAGGTATCTAACCTTAGGTGGGGCTTATGGTAATCCAGGACTGCAAATGAATTTTAAGTTTAAAAGGCAATGGAGTCGCTAAGGTGAGAAATATACAACTCTCAACCCTTCATGCTCAACTGATTCTGAAGGGTGAATGTGGTGTTGTCGTATCCTAGGGACTAGATCTTCAAATTCGTTCCCCGGAAGCGGCCCCAAAAAGATGTTGTAACTCCTAGAGACAGCCTTGAGTTGTCAAAGATTAGTGCCTAGGACATATTAAGAAAAGAGGTTTAGGGAAGGATTTTTATAGCTGATAATACAGGGCCTCTTGTTATGAAAAGAAACTAAAGTTTTCTGGTGTGGGACCAAGATATAAGAGACAGAAAATGAATAAAAATAAGTTCCAATGATATAAAATAAGGGTCTATAAGTGAGCGTTGGAAGCAGACATAAAACTAACTGCTGTGAAAGGGGTCAAGCGTGAGACTGGTAACAGTTACCGAGATAAATGAGTGTGGAAACAATGGCAGAACATGAAAGGAAATATTAGCTTAAGGTAGGCTTACTCTAGCATAATAATCCACCCAACTAACATTGGAAGAAAGACGATGATGTAAATAAAACATGAACAGAATATTGTGCCTCGAGCCATATTTAAAGTGTAGCATACAATTAGATATGAGAACCCTTCAAGATAAATTCATATCTAAATAATCAACACTCACATTCTGAAAGCTTTCAATACAAGGAAAGTGATTGAAATACAAATGAACATTTATATTAAACACAACTGAGAAAATATAGACTGTAACTCATCTCATTTCGGAATCCATTGCATAAGAGAATATCTTCACATCTATTACCCAATGGGCTCTTCTAACATACACAGTAAACGTATCTAAAAAAATTTACAAAAAGGAAAATTCACAACTAGCAATTCTGCTCTGAAAAATCTGGAACCCTCTCTCAGCTTCAGATTTCATTTCTTATAGCTTTCTGCTAAGCCTTGAAAAAATATATTTCTTAGAAAAAATATTACCCCTCAAAGCATCTTTCTGTTTGGGGTCTCCATCAAAAACAAAAATGATGATGAGGAATAAGGCCCCTCATCATCTGCGTAGTGGCCTTAACAAAGGCACTAACCGAAAACCTAACAATAAAAGGAAAATAAAAGTGTAGAGGGTGAAATAAAGATTTCACCCGATTTTACAATACTAAATAAACACAAGTAGATTGGCCCACCTGTGCCAGAATATTAGTGTCATTTTTTAGGACGAAGAGGAGTGCTTGCTGTCGGTTTACTGGGAAGTGCTGGTGATGCGGACGAACCAGTTTTGTGACTGGGAGGAGGTAGCGACTGGCGTGATGTTGTGGAGGTCAGAGTGTTGATATATTCACTGCATTCCTACCATATACTCTCTCCTGGTGACTACATAGTGACAAAAGTCTCTACCAGAGCCTGAATATCTTTTAGCTCGGTGTAATCCACTTGGAAAACCAGGTACTATTTAAGTTGGCAGAGAAGAGACAATTCCTTGCTTAGGGAGGAAATTATTGTTTCCGCCTTTAGGAGGGAAATTTTCTCCATAGGTAAATCAGTCTGGTTCATGATGACTGTCAGCTTCTGTTCTTAGGCCGTTAGCTCTAAAAAAATAGCAGTTTCAGGTTCCCAGCATGATGGGAGACCTGCCTTTACCAGCTCCTCCCACTCCTGATCAAACTATTCAACTCCCCTGGCCACCTATTCTAAACCACTTAGTGGATTTGCACTCACAGTTTCCCTTTCAATCACTCTCCTAACTTCCATCACTCCTCTGAAACAACCTTTGATTCCCTGAGTGAGAATCTCTTCAGGGTCCAATCTGTTCAGGTAGCTGATATACCTTTTAGCCATTGCCACCTTAACTGATGCTTCCCCTTGCCCCTCCTGTAACTTACTTTGAACAAATGGACCACGATATTCTTGTCATCCATCAGAGTGAGATATTTCCAGTGTTTTCTCACCTCTGATGTGATGTCTGTCTAGATGAGGCACCTAGCTTCCAGGAGGGTCACATTTCCCTTCATCAGAGTGTTCAATTCTTTGATGGTTTTCTCCTGTATCAACTTTTCTCTTTTTGTTTTCTTGACCTCATCCTGGAAGGCCGTTACCCACTTATCATTTTTCACCAACTTAGCTTCCAGTTCTTATATCTTGAGGCGAGCTGTTCTGGCTTCATTTTCTGAAACCTGCAAGTCTGACAAGGCTTTAGTTAGTTGCTCCTGAGTAGTGTCAGGCTCCTTGGAGGTTGGGGTCATGCATACATTCTTGTCCCATTTCCCTTGTAAATCAGCCAATCTCTGCCTTAAACCAGTCATCTTCGCAGTCATCTTAGCTTTCCCTTTGTGCTCTTTGACCAATGAATTAGCTAGATCTGATTTCTCTCTTTCCATATGGACTAGCTTGTTCATTTGCACATGTTCTCCATGGGGGATGTTTATCCTTTTCTTCAACTTAGAGTTCTCTGCTTCCATATCAAAGAGGAGCTTCTTCTGAACCGCACCCTTGTCGCCCCCCTTTTCCCTTACTAACCTCCTGAGATTTTGTAGATAGTCGTTTATGGCTCTAGCGCTAGCTCTTTCTTTCCTCTGATTTTCCAACACTGCGTTGTACTTGTCTTCAAGTTTCCTCAGAGAGAGTGCAAGATTTATCACTTCATCTCTCAACATATCCCCGATACATTGGTGCAGACCGAGCTTGTCTATTATAGGGAAGTTAGCCAGATTTAAAGCGAATTCTAAGGCTCAGTAACTAGTTCCTTTGGCTATAGGCTCCAGTACTGCCTCGGTGATGGAAATTATCAACTATTCTTTGTCCATATCTAGCTCAGTGGTGAGCCTAGTATGGTACTTTTTCACGAATCTGGCCAATTCTACTCGCAATTTCTCTCACGTAGTTTTGTTTCTGTTGCCTATTTCTTCCCTCACTTCAGCTCTGTTAACCGAAATTGCCTGCAACAACCCAGAGAGCTCTAACGAGGAAGCACCATCATAAGTAATTGTGAAACTAAACTTGCTTCTGTCTGGTTCCCCATATCGAACCAACTCCTCCAGTGGGGGTTCTTCCCATACAATCTCCACTTCATCAGTTTTCTGTTTCTTGGAGGGATGAGATCCCTCACCCATGTCCATGTCTTCTTGTCCTCCTGAAGCATCTGCCTCATCAACCTTCCCTTTTCTTTCTGTTCCCACGTAAGTGGTGTCACCCCTTCCTTCTGCAGCTAAAGATTCGACCTCCATCTGTGAAGCCAAAGTCCATGTATCAAGGTTATCTCTCGACTCAATGAAGGGCCTAGTCTCATGTACATAAACAATCAACTTTATCTTCCTTTTCCTATTGGAAAGGTTCCCTTTCGGGTCATAGGGTCAAGCTTTTACTTGTATCAGATCTATCCCTTGAAGCAGTGTTTCCATTATGGAGAGGGCGTGCCTTGAATTTATGGTGAAGGGGCTGACAGAGGTAGGGAGATTGAGAATGTATCCTTTCTTCGCGGCGACAAAGTGGAACTTGTCGGCCTTCAGGGTTTGATGGATTTACTCAAGGGAAAAAATCTACATAGCAGGAAACAATGACAGGCAGTAGGGGGGTACATTTGCACCATAGACTCTGATCTCAGTGTAGTCGTCCAACAGGTACCAGTCCCCTGTGCTATCTTCATCATCGAGCTGCAACCAGTCCTTCTGCTCGAGAAATATTCTGGGCGGAGGGTTGTCATGTATGATGGTGTAGGCTATGGACATGAATTCATTCAAGAACTTCATGTAACCCCTCCCATTGGGTTGTTGACGTAAAAAGACGTTCCATTCGAAAATAGTTTTAGGTTGGTAGTTTGCCCTCGAAAGCTTTTCGAGGCATAGAGTCTCAAACCTATTAGCATGCTCATACAGGAATGGATAAAATAATAATGAACAGAACAGGAAAGACCTAGAAGAGGGTAGCTCTTGGAACTAGGTTGGAATGGCTGAGGCCATGAAAGTAGGGATATCCAAAAGAACACCCTTTTGAGACATGAGCCAGAGGATAGGTATACATTCCTTTGACACCCGCTTGACCTCCTTGAGACCTAGTAACCCTGAAATGAAAGCAAGGATAGGTTGGACATTATCTCTGAAAGTGGCCAAGGGAACCATATCTGAAGGTGGGATAGAGGCAAGACGAGAATCTTAAATAAAACTGAGGAATTCACTCTGCTACTTCTACGGAAGCTTTGAAAGCTTTCGAGAGAGGGATAACTCAGTGAACTCGACATAACTCTGACCGTGGGAGAAACGAAGGGCCTCCTTTATGAGATCGGAAGATATATGAATTTTTTTTGTGCCCTGTGCCGATAAGAATAAACCCCAGCGTTTGTCGTAGGCCTCGTTGACCCAACTTATAAACTAGAGAACTGGATATGTGGTCAGGAAATTTGATAATATAGGCCTGACTAGACGACCCTCAACTGGTCTTGTCCCTTCACATAGGATTCAAACAACTCGGGTCTAATATGGGAAACACTAAAGGGGTAGAGCGGGTCATAAATCCACATGTGAGCATCAACGAGGTGTTCTGGTCTAGGGACAGCCCTGGACTCATGGGCTTGGGGGGTTTTAGGTTTAGCCTTTCTGGGCTTTGCTTTCCCCATGACCATTTTGAAAAATAAAACAAAAGGAAAACGGTGAGGTAGAGGAATGACTAAATACCTGCAAACAGTGAGGAAACCCAGGGGGAAAGTGACCCGGGGGCTAAAAGTGACCTAGTACTGTAATTCGAGCTTCGCTGCACGACAGGTTCATAAAAACGAGAATTTTACTAAGAGTGGGTGTAAAACAAGATTAAAAAGACCTAGATTTGTGGAAAGCAAGGTTATGGTGCCAACTGTAGGGCTGATATCGTAAGGACGTCGACAGTGGGGCATGTGGCGATAGGATATTAGCTATCAGGAACCGGGTAGGTGAAAGCCAGGCACTGGGTTAATACCAGTACTGGTCTTGTACCAAATTTCCTAACCTACCTTACCTTTTGTTTTCATAGCACCATGTGTCTTCCTTGAGGGGTCCACCTAAAGTTCCATTGGGAGCCCTTGAGATCCTCCCGTAACGATTCACCACCCCACGGGAAGCTTAAACCTTGGCATGCCATCGAGTGACGTCATATGTTCTGGGGGGTAGCTCTCTGCCTTCTTCCTCCCATCCTTAGTACCCCCAGAATCCCTACACGTGGCACTCCCTTTTGGCTGTTCGACATAAGTATGCAGCCCCGCGTTTGTCTAACTGTGTAGCGCCATTATTCTTTTGTCCATGCTCTTACTGTGAGGGGGTTTTCATGACATATTACCTCTATATTAACTGAGCCCACTTATCTTTTATGGACCCTCCTTTTAATTATTTTGACTTTTCTCTTTTTTTCTTAATGTGCGGGCTGACCAAACAACATGTTGTATTCTTCCCATGGTTAGCTCCATGCATTGTACATTGTGTTGGGCATAGTGGGGGGGGGGGGGGTCACAGTGGGGGTGACAACCCCCCCTATTAGGGGGTTTACAAGGGGGCGGTAACCCCCCTGCACGGGGTCTAGGATAGTGCCCTAGGAATTTTTTTTTTTTTTATGCAGACCCAATAATAGTTGGGCGAACCCAAGGATGGGGGGCAGACCCAAATATGGTGGGCATACCTACCCATTGTTTTGTACATGGTTTTTGCACATGGTTTTGGGCATGATGGATTTCTACCCATGGGATTTTGTAGATATGGTCAATGAAACTACGATTATGTTCTAATCCAGGGTTATGGATTGGGGTTTATGAATGCTTTGGCGTGTATATATATGTATTTTAACATTGAAAGGAAAATAATAAAAAATCAATCTGGTACTCCTTGTTTTGGGATCTAGGGGAAAATATCTGTGTATATTTGTTTTATGTTATAGCCATTGTTTATTTTTTTCTTTTAAGAGTTTTTTTTTAGGTAATTTATGTATAGGATTAAACCCTACATTGATTCCACATTCTTTCAACTGGAGCAATAAGGCTTTGAATCTTGTGAAGAAATATTGAATGTTTTTTAAACTACTTGGATCTAAGAGTTGAGGTAATTTTCAAGGATGTCACCCCACATCTAACTATGCTTCCAAAACAATGTCTCCAAAGTGGCCCAAAATTGATTTGGAGTGGTGCATAATTCAACATGAAACAATAATTATAGATAAATTGATAAGCATAGGAGACTGAAGGCTGTGTCCTAGTGGTTCAAATATTTGAAATTTTCAACCTTAGAATTTGGTTCAATCTCTATTTCCATGGATATCCAAAAAAATCCTCTACTTCTAATTTGAAGTAGAAAATTTGGCTTCCATTCAAAATATTTATATGACATGAGAATCGTGGAAGGTGGAAACTCCATAATTTCTGATAACTTCAATATTTAGTACCCAAAAATATATTGTTTATGCTCCTTATTCCTAACTCCTGTGGGATATAATACTATGTGAAATTGTTGTTGAACCCGCACAGATTGGATCTAGCTAGAAAACAATGAACAAAACTTGCAAGGAAAGAAGAAAGAAATTTGATAGAGAAAAGAATTGATTAAATCTATTCATGCAAAAAATAGAGAATTATGAAAGCATACAATATAATTCAACACAATATATTTTACATGGTTGAACTAATATAGTAATGAGCCTAGTAGTGAATCTAGAAAGATGTGAAAATGCACTAAAGAAAAGTGACACATAGTCCTAATTTACTAGCCATGCACTCATCAGTTAATACTTTCAGTAAGTGGAGATTAGTAGAACTCATGTATGCACTCGTGAATTTCCCTCTTGGTGATAATAACAAGTTTTCCATGCATGACTCCACTCTTTTGTAACACCCTCCTCCCACATTTACCTAAGCTAACTATTCCACGAAGGTAAACATGTGACAAAGAGTTACTATGATATGATTCAATTCCCCAAGTATAGTTAATGAAGTGGAACCAACAAGACAATACCATTTTGACCTTCCTCAAATGCTACAGAACTTTCAGGAGCCAACCAACCCTTCCAGGAGTCCAACCCCTGAGATAAGTTGTTGTTTGACTAAACTAGAGCCCCAATCACACTAATGACAAGACGTGGCTGAAACCCTATAGTCGCATGCATAAGCCTGCATCCATGCGATTGCAGACTTTTCTAGAAAGTTTTATGCGAGCGACCCTGGATTTTGAGGCACTTTTAAAGGGAAAAGGCACATACCACTTCACAAAACTTCATGAAACTTCTAGATGTTGGGGTTCCCATGTTTTGGCAAGGTTGGAAATACCAAAATATGAGACAACATCAAACCACTTTCGGACCTCAGGATCTAGCCCTCCTGGGTCCAGAGAGGGATCTCTCAATGATTGTCAAAAGTATATGTCTTTGAAGTTCAAAGGTTAAAATATTAGGCTAGTTATAAGGCTCGGGGTTTGTTTGTTTAATGTATGTTTGGTTGTTGGGAATCAGGAAAGAAGGGTGCAATATAAGACAAGGGTGAGCAAAGAGGGTTTTAGGCAAAGGAGAGATATTCCAGGAAACATTCAAGACCATTGGGCAATGGAGTCAGGAAAGGGTTTACTTTCTATTCAACCTGCAGGCTTTCAGTTGGGCTAGTCATCTAAAGCATTGGATCCTAAAGATGATAGTGTGGCATGAAATGGTAAGAGAAGAGGAAACAATAAATATTTAGAACACAAAGTTAAAGACCTGAGATTAGAGAGAGACTTTGAACTCTCAATGCTTCGGCCTCCAACTTGAGGGATCTTAGAAAGGTTCAATTAATTGAAAAGGATCCTAGTGAGATAGAGACAAAGTTCTAGACCTCCCTGTGCTCCCAATTCATTCAATTAAATCCCAACAGGAACATCTAAGCACAGATTCATTAATTCATACATCAGATAGCAGGCAATGACATCCGCTACACTGGTTAAATTAACTAAAATCAACCCTTAGATAACACATTTAGTAGAAAACATTGAAGGCAAGGAGAGCAGAAACATAGGGTACCTAACAAGGGTAAATCCTATGCTATATTTCTGATGCGAGCCAATAGAAATGAAATGAAATGAACTGCAAGTTAATAACAAATACAGAGATAGGAAAATATCACCCCTGCTTTAGATCAGGATCCGAAGAAATGTGCTTGTCATATTAAAGAGAAACACCAATCAAGTACAACATTACCCATAGCTGGATATTCAGTCTGAAAACATCTTCCTCAGCCTATCTTGCAACTTTACACAAAGACTATGTCTCAAAAGAAACAACTTGCATTTCTACGATAACTGATCAACAACAACCTTTACAATGAGTTCCTTCATGAATTTTATCTCAAGTGAAGCAGAGAAGGTAGATGGAAAACTAAATGCAGCATTAAAAATCAGAAGAGGAAGGGAGCCGAGGCCTCGTTCTGTTTTAAATTCTGATCATTTATCTCTGGTACTCTTTGGATGAAAGAGTGGTCTTCGTCAGGCCTCCATTTACTCTAGGTATGTCTCTGATGTACTTGCTATAACATTCTGGTGAACTAAACAAAAAGGTAGAATAATGATGCTAAGGTCTGCCATACTATGTAACAAATGCTTCTGATAGCATAGGACTGTTGTCAGGGCTGGAATTTCATCAGGAACCCAATATAGAATGGAGATAGTATGGGCACTTCGTCCTTTGTGGAAAGGACATACTACTGATGTGAAACCCTGATAGTATTATTTTCTGCGCGCTGGGCCTTCCATGCGATCCATGATGTTTTTGAACTGGTACCTTTGCCTTCTAAAATCACTGAAAAAGGCTCACAATCTTCTATTACGTGCCTTGAACTCTCTGCTGCTCCAGTACTGCCTTTGTTTATGCAATCTGAGATTTAATGGCGCCGGAGAGGTTTTGCAGAGTTTGAATCCTGTACTTTGATGAAATTCATGTTGCAGACGCATTTCCAGACATTTTCCTGTAAGATCAAGCTCTAAATTCAGCTTCTTTTGTGCACTGTGCCACTACAATAGTGTATATGGATCATGGCATTTTTCCGCCTGCCTGTAACCCTACAAAACAAGAAAACAATTAAGAAAACCATGCATTGGGAATGGTGAATGCAGCGGGGACAATGGGAATGGCCATGCAGGTTGGCGAAATGGTGGAATAGTTGCAGGTTGATGGTGGAAAACGCAGCAAACAGTGGAGGATGGAGGGGTGGAAATTTTAACGTAAATCATTTAAAATTTGACCTTTGAACGAATTATATAGGGGGCGGATGCAAAGAGTGATGAAAACACGTGGAGTGGTAACGTGGCGGGACTGACTTTAAATCTGGACCGTCCGATCTCAGGAGGAGATCGACGGCTGAAAATGCATCAGAGGGCGACAGACGGTGGGCCACGGGTCTATTTTATTTAGACTAATTCACGTGCATCTTCGCATCGCGATCGTTGTTGGATGGGCGGCTCTGGATCGGACGGTGTATGTGCATATCGTGCCGGATTTTTTTCCGAATGTTAATGTGCGATGGAGGGGTGGTTTTCAAATAGTGCCCGAGACACATGTCGTTCAGCTAGTGGAATCGCTGCAAAATTAAAAATACTGGCCGACCTCCGAAGGCAGTGTGATGAAACCGACAGATTTTGAAAAGTGACCGTGGCGCGTTAAACGGACGGTGGACGTGTGATCGGGGCGGTGAAAAGGTTGAACGGTGGACGCTGTGGGGACGCGATGACTGTCCGATCTATACAGATCAACGGTTTAAAATGCTCTCGATATAAACTTTTGATAAGCACCATTCGGGTTAGCACTAGGTTCTAGCGCCTGGGTCGTGTGGAGGGAAAATTAAGGGGGCTAAACCCCATATATGTTAAAATGTGGGTTTTTCAACCTTTTCAATGCAATTCGAGGCCAGGAAAAGGATAAAAGTAGAGGGAAAAAGGGGATTTTAAACCAAAAAAAGTGTATTTGAAAGGTTTAAAGGGGATTTTAGGATGGTTTAGGAGGACTAGGGGAGGGATTTTGGGGGTAAAAAAGGAGAACTTTGACAAAGGGAAAAAGGGTTGAAATGGGACATTTTGCAGGGATACAAGGGGAAAATGTAGGCCTTTAGGAGCACAATTTATCATCTTCAGTGAGGCTTATTGACTCAAGAAAAACAGAGGGAAACAATCAAAGGGTAGAGAGCATGAAAAGGCTTCAAGGATGATGTGTTTTCAAGATAAATGCATTCCTTGAAGGCTCATAAAACAAATTAGCCTCCCTGCTTGCTTGTCAAGGAATTTATAGGGGGCTAACAGTGGCTCCACATGGGGATGGCTTCTTCTTGAAGGAGTCAAGAATTCAGAAAATGATCTTTGGTGTAGGCCAGATGCCTGCTACTTGAGCCACCTTTCTTCTTTGATTTTCAACTGCCACAATTGTGAAGACATCAATTAGAAAAAAAATTACCGAAACAATCTACCTACGCATCCTACAATCCTAGCATTTTTTTCTTCTAGGGTGCATTTGAACTAGCAGACCCTTTACATCATTTTTATTTTTTACAAACAAGAAAATAAGCCTATTATATTTCTACCCTTATTGCTCCATGAGACCAGATTAAACCATTGGCCTCACATGTTTCTCTACCTAATCTAACATCTATTGGGATTAAACTATCCAGGAGATTTCTTCTCTACATTCTACAAGAGAAATTTAAAAACAGTCAAACTAGGATTAGACAGTCTAGTTTGCTGTGGATCCAAGGCATAAAGACAGTTGCATATGGAAAGAAACTTGCAGAAACTAGAAACAAAATCTTGAAGGCTTGAAATATGAAATTTTGAAGCATCCTTCTTTCTTTTGTGACTCAAGTTTTGAGCTTGTTAGAGTCACTTTCTCTTCTTCATTCAACTCTGGTTTTGGGCATGTTAGAGCTGATTCTTCTTCCTTAGTTGCTGGTTCAGATTTTGAACATGTTAGAACCAACTATCTTCCTTAGTTGCTGGTTCAGATTTTGAACATGTTAGAACCAACTATCTTTACTTCCCTTGGCTTAGGTTTTGATCATATCAGAGCCAATATTTTTGCACTCCAGAGGTTCACGTTTTGAGCATGTCTGAACCTCTCCTTTCTCTCTGTTTTTTGAAACATTTTCTCTTTTTCTTGAAAACAAGACACCGCAATGGTATGTACAATGGAAATGGAAAATGGAAATTGGAAATCAGTAGAAGTAGTGTTTGAGCATCCTGCCATTGACAGGACCCCCAAACAGCTCTGTACCATATAGTCCTTGTAGAAAAAATGCATTTGGACCCACAGTGGCTTGGATGATGTATGGACCTTGCCACAAACTGTCAAAATTGCCATGCTTTCCTTTGTCCTCTCTTCTCAAGTCCCACTTCAGAACTTTATCTCCAATCTTGAAATCAAAGGCTTTAGTCCTTTTTTCAAATAACTTCTTTATATTTTCCTGAACCTTCATAGCTCTGTTATAGACCTCTTCCCTTTTTTGCTGGAGATGGATTGTTTGGTTTATCCTCCTTACCATGCTATCTTCTTCTGTCTTGATTTCTTGGACAAGTTTAATCACTGGTTCCCCAAGGCTGGTAGGAAACACTGATTCTGTTCCATAGACAAGCTGATATGGTGACATGCCAATGGAATTCTTTGTTGTAAGCCTGTCAACCCATAGGGCATGCACTAACTTGTTATGCCATGACTTTTTGTTCTCTTCCAGCAGCTTTTTGATGATGGTCACCAGGCTCTGGTTTGATGATTCAACTAAGGAATTACCTTGTGGGTAATAGGTAGTTGAATGACCGAGTGCTATTTGATACATGTGACAAAAATCAACCATTTTCTTGGATCCAAAAGCAACAACATTATCAGTGATTATTTTCCTTGGGCAGCCAGACCGAGAGAGGATATGACCTTCTAGGAACCTAATGATGACTGAATCTGTGGCATTCCTAGTAGGTATGGCCTCTATCCACTTAGTGAATTAGTCTGTGGCTGTTAGGATCCATTTGTGTTGTGCAGAAGAAGCAGGGTGAATTTCTCCTATGAAATCTAGGCCCCATTGCATAAAGGGACCTTCAACAGTGATGGGTTGTAGAGGTAAGGGGAGGAGCTTTCTTTTGCCTTCAAAAAACTGGCACTTGTGGCAGGTAATTATCATCTTATGGATATCATTGAAGAGTGTAGGCCAATAGTAGCCAGCTCTGAGTATTTTTTTTGCAGTGGCTTTCCAGTTCAGGTGTCCTCCACACTATCCTGCATGGAATTCTTGTTTAATCCTTTCTACTTCAGACTCAGGAAAACATTTAAGCAATAGGCCATTTGCATTTTTCCAGTATAATCCTTCATTCATTATGCAATAGCTTCTGGATTTTAGCTTTAAGAATCTGGCCTTGGTCTTTGATAGTTCAGGAGGGGCATTGAGGTGTGTAAGCACATACAAAATGTCAGAATACCAAGGAGAGCTCTGAAACTTCTCCTCAACAGTGGGATCAGGCAATCCCTACTGCTCATCCAAGGCATCTACCATGTTAATGTCAAGGGCTTGTAGATTTGATTCAGCCATTAGTTGAGCTAAGCCATGACCTTTAATTAGTTTGGTGGGTATTATCTCAAGGTCGTATTCTAAGATCACAGCAATCCATTTGCCCCTCTTCCCATCTGGGTCTTGGGACAATATGTCTTTAACCACTATATTTGGTACATAGGATATGGTTTGGGAATGCAGTATGTACACCCTAAAGTCTTTCAAGGCCTTAACCAGAGCATAGGCTTGTTTTTCCATTATGTTGTATTTCAAGGGTGCGTCTCTCAAAGCTTTGCTGAAGAAAGAAATGGGCTGTTCCATTCCCTCTAGATTTTTCTGCAGCAGAACTGCAGCTACTGTATGCTCAGAGGAAAATGAAAAGATGAGGAAATCTTTTGAGAAATCAGGACTAATCAAGACAGGAGCCCGGGTGAGTGCAAGTTTCACTGATTCAAAATATTTCTTAGCCTCAACAGTCCACTTAACTCCTACACCTTTCCTCAACATGTTTGTCATATTCCTGAGGTGTTCAGCTAAGTTGGGAATAAACCTCCTGAGGAAGTTAATTTTCCCAATGAAGGACTGTAACTCTTTGATATTCCTCAGGTGTGCGATTTGTAGTATTCCCTCAACTCTTTGTGGGTCTATCATAGTCCCCTTTTCAGATATGATGTGGCCAAGAAGTTTTCCTTCTTGTAGACCAAAGACATTCTTTTTAGGATTCAATGACAGACCGAACCTTCTACATTTTTCAAATACTTTTCTCAGGTGTTCTAGGTGTTCTTCCTCAGTCTTGGAATAGACTGTTATGTCATCCAGATAGATGACAATGAAGTGTCCTATTTCATCTGAAAAAGCTATGTCCATTGCTCTTTGGAAGGTTGCACCAGCATTCATCAGTCCAAAGGGCATCTTTACATACATAAAAGTGCCCCATGGAGTGGTGAAAGCTGTTTTGAGCTGGTCTTCTGGGATTACTAAAACTTGGTTGTACCTTGAGAAACCATCTAGCAGTGAGATAATTTTTGAGCCTACTACCCTCTGAAGGATGTGTTCCATTTTTGGCGAAGGGTAATTGTCTTTGAGTGAGGCTCTATTAAGATTCCTGAAATCAATACACAGCCTAATCTCCCTTGTTTTCTTTCTCACAGCCACTAGGTTTGATACCTAATCAGAGAACCTCACAGGCACAATTATGCCTACCTCATACATCTTCTTAATCTCTTTTTCCACTGCAGGCAATTGTTTTGGGTTTATTCTGCGGAGTTTCTGTCTGAAGGGCTTATGAATTTCTTTCAAGGGTATTTTGTGCTGTATGATGTTTGTGTCATAGGCCTTTAAGTCCTCATAACTCCAAGAAAACACATCAATGAATTCCTTGAATAGGTCAATGTACTTCTTTTTCATGTTTGCAGGCAAGGACTTAGCCAATTTTATCATCTTGGGTTTATTTTCAGTGCCTACGTTGCATTCCTCGACATCAGCATCCGCATGTTCTATAGTGGGATTTTTTGCTACATCATCAAAGTCAAAAAGGTGTTCTAAAGGTGCCAGACCTTGAGGTATGTTCTTATCTTTGGTCTGTAGCACCTCTACTTCTTCACTATCTGCATTTTCACATTTTTCGTTTGGATTTCCAATCTGTTCATTCAAGGTGTTTGTTCCTATGTTATAGGGTGGTTCTTCCTCATCTGAGGACTCTTCACTTAGGCAGCTACTGTCAAATTTAGAATCTGAATCAGAAAATTCAAACTCATCTCTGCCTACCAAGAAATCTTCAATTTGTTTATCGCCCTCAAAGACATGCCAATATTTTTCATTGTCCGGCACTGCAGGTCTAAATTTGGTCTGAATGATGATCTATTGGTCATTGGGAGGCTTATGATACGAACTAGCCATGCAGGCTAATCCATTTGAAATTTCGTTGTGACCTCTAGGGACACACACCATATCGTATTATACAAAGGTTTTCAATAGATCCATAGCGTCATTCATGTACGCTCTTAGCCTAGGATGTCTCACTGTGTATTCACCATTTACCTATTTAATGATCATCTCAGAGTCTCCATGCACAGTTATCCTACGGGCTCCTAATTTTTTCAACAAATTTAGGCCTAGGATAAGAGCCTCATACTCTGCAATATTGTTTGTACATTTGAAGTGCAGGTTATAGGCATGGCTCTCTGCGTAGTCACTCTCTGTATTATGTATCCACACTCCTGCTCCTATAGTTCTCTTGGTGCATGACCCATCGAAATTCATTTCCCATAAAGTTTGGTCCTCAAGTTTACCATTGTTTCGCTCTTGATGTGGTGTATGAGCTTGCAGAGAGTGACTAATCAGTTGACTGCATTCTATTTCTGGTTTACTCTGAGTTTTTTCTTTAGTGCACTGTTCAAATTTTTCTACATCTTTCTCCTCCAAGTCTAGAGTAGCCATTATGTTAAAGTCCATAGGCTCTATTTCCTTGTGTGTATCTCTGTTTTTGAATCCTAACCTCTCTGCAGATTCATCATTGCAAAGGATGAAGGAGTCAAGATCCATGTGTACAAAGTATAAAGGTGAATTTTCAGGTTTTTGAGAGCTACTGACCAGGAATTTCATCTGTGCCTCCCTGTACAGTCTTCTCGGTTGGCTAAAAACAGGGATGGTGGCATATGCCCCATCCATCTGCATGGTACCCTGCAGCTTGGCTCCCCAAGACCTTGACAGTAGCATACCATACTTAGGCGGCACATCAGCCACCACAACATCCATGACCATAAATTTTGCTGGAATCTGGGTTAGGCTTACACATAAATCTTTGATCAGGCCAAGACACTTTACTCTACTAGAGTCAAATGAGTATAGGTCTTTATAGGGATGAGTTATCTCTAGGCCTAATCTTTCCATAACTATCTTAGGCATAAGGTTGTGTGAGGCCCCAGAGTCATGCATTGCATTGTGAAGGATCTTATCGTGGATATTAAGACTGATATAAAAAGGGGGAACTACCCCTTCCTAAAATTTCCCTTCAATATTTGGACCAAACAGAAGGGCTGGTTGGTCATCACGCAGGTTGATAGTGTCACTACTTTCAGCTATGTTCAAAGCTTTCAAAATTTGGCCTTTATATACATCCTGAGTGGCCAGCTCAGAAAGTGGGACATAGATTTTAATTTTTGCAATCTCACTTTCTAGATTGAAGGTGGACTGATTCTTCGGAATGTTCGACTCTGTTTTGTTAGCCACTGCCTTGGTGGCTGAATTAGTGTGCTGATTCTCGTTATGTACAGTGTTGATGACAGTTTTATCAGGATCACTAATTGCAGTGCTAGTGCTGCTAGTTGGTTGGCTTTGTTTCTCACTGTTTTGGTTGTCCTTTTCTTTGTTCTTCCCGAAACTTTCAACAGTTACTTTAGAAGTTTTCTCAGGAATTTTCTTGATGGCAACCTTAGAAGCCTTTGGTTTTGAAGTGTCTGGGATCTTTTTTCTTCTAAGTTCATATTGTTCTCTGACCTGCATGATGGCATCTTCAAATCCTAACCTGTAGTCCTCAGATTCTAACCTTTCCTCATCCCAATATGAGGGTGAGGGCTGATCTTCTTCTGTGGAACAATTTTGGATTGAGTTTTCTACTTCAAACATGTTTATTGTGTTTCCCTCAGAATCTTCTATGATTCCCTCATCTTCATCAAGAAAATTCTCTTAGAATGGGGGAATAACTTGCTGATATGATTCTCTTTGTCTGTTGGGAGTGGTGTTGTTTCTTCTAAAGTTCTGGTTCTGGTTATGATTTTGATTTTTGTTTTGGTTACTAACTGTGACAACCATTTTTTCCATCATTTGCTATAGCCTTTCCATTTTCTTGGATGTGCGGTCATAATTGGGGTTAGATGTGGAAGCTACACCGTCATCTCTATATGTTACCCTTTTCTTAGCTCTCAACATTGCTTTCTTCTCAATCAGATTTTCCTCTACACTCACCGCTCCCTTTTGCATGTCTTCCAATGTGTTGTAATCCCTCTCCCTAAGATGGTAGGCCATATAAGCATCTAAGCCCTCTGGGTATTTCACTAGGACCATACCTTGGGGAGGTTTCATGTGTGGTGGAAGAGCATTATAAACGTTGTTGAACCTTGTAGAGTAGTCTTGGACGCTCTCTCCTACGTTTCTTTTCAGGTTCTTGTATTCTGCTAGGATTTGAAGAGGATTGGCCTTAACTTCCCATTTGTTTACGAAGGTATGATATAAAGCTGGGAGGTCTTGGATACTACTAGGGGGTAGGCCTTTAAACCATTTTTTTACATCACCTTCTAGTCTCTGGGAAAATATTCTCATATTGACTGTATCATCATCTATTTCCATGTAGTAAAAAGAATCTTACATCCTATCTACATGGTGCTGAGCTGTGGTGGACTCCTTTGTAGTGAAGTGTGGGATCTTTGATTGATAATCATTGGGTAAGGGTACTAGAGGCTGGGGTAAAACCAGAGGTGCATACCAGGCTGCCATAATGATGTTTTGATGAGGTGAAGGGTTAACTTGAGCAGCTGGTATATGGATGACGGGGATATTAGGACCAACAAAAGCTTGCTGGGCAGATTTAGGGTGGCAGAGCCCCATGTTTTGAATGAAGTGAATATCAGGAGGTGTAGATGGTGGGTTTTATCTGTCCCTAATGTGCTGACCTCTATGAGATGGTGAACCAGGAAACTCAAGGTCTGGCTGGTCTAGAACACTGAATGACCTAGTTCTTGGTAGCCTTTTTGGTAGGTCTAGGCCAAAAGGTGGGAATAATAGGGCTGTGAAGTCTTCTGGTGCAGATTTAGCTCTATGGATGTGACCGGAAATAGTTGGTCTTTTGGGTGTAGGAGATCCCTTGAGGATGCTCTCAGGGTTGTCAACTATTTCAGGTGGGTTTGGATTAGGATAAGCTCTTATGTGAATGGTTCTTGAAGCCAGAATTCTATTTCCCAAGCAAGCAGCTTAACCCTACTAGTTACTTCTATTATGGCTGATGTTGTAATGGGCTCTGGTCTCCCAGTGGGGTCTTATGTGAACCAAGATAATCAGTAGGCCTACTGATCACCGGTGGAGTCTTTGAATCGTTTAGGAATTATGGAGTCGCCAGGTGGAAGGTTTAGGATGCTTCTGGAGGGTACACTATCCACCACAGTGCTTATGAGATGTCCCCTTCCAAGGATATCCTGAAAACACAACAAAATCTAACCAGAGATTTACTGGGAGGGATTTTACCAGATATGTCACCTCTGAAAGAGTGTGAGATCTGGAGGCTACCTGGCCCTTTCCAGACTCTGTCTGAGAGTGTGGGATAAACAAAAAAAATGGTATAGAGGTTGATCTGTGAATAGGAATGTTTAACTGCCAACCTAACCAGAGATTCTGGGTTCGATCCCCAGCGAAGTCGCCATTACGTTGGGGTTCCCATGTTTTGGCAAGGTTGGCAATACCAAAATATGAGACAACATCAAACCACTTTTGGACCTCAGGATCTAGCCCTCCTGGGTCCAGAGAGGGATATCTCAATGATAGTCAAAGGTATATGTCTTTGAAGTTCAAAGGTTAAAATATTAGGCTAGTTATAAGGCTCGGGGTTTGTTTGTTTAATGTATTTTTGGTTGTTGGGAATCAGGAAAGAAGGGTTCAATATAAGACAAGGGTGAGCAAAGAGGGTTTTAGGCAAAGGAGAGATATTCCAGGAAACATTCAAGACCATTGGGCAATGGAGTCAGGAAAGGGTTTAATTGCTATTCAACCTGCAGGCTTTCAATTGGGCTAGTCATCTAAAGCATTGGATCCTAAAGATGATAGTGTGGCATGAAATGGTAAGAGAGGAGGAAAAAATAAAGATATAGAACACAAACTTAAAGACCTGAGATCAGAGAGAGACTTTGAACTCTCAATGCTTTAGCCTCCAGCTTGATGGATCTTAGAAAGGTTCAATTAATTGAAAACGATCCTAGTGAGATAGAGACAGAGTTCTAGACCTCCCAGTGTTCCCAACTCATTCAATTAAATCCCAACAAGAACATCTAAGCATAGATTCATTAATTCATACATCAACTAGCAGGCAATGACATCCACTACACTAGTTAAAGTAACTGAAATCAACCGTTAGATAACACATTTAGTAGAAAACATTGAAGGTAAGGAGAGCAGAAACATAGGGTACCTAACAAGGGTAAATCCTATGCCAGATTTCTGATGCAAGCCAGTAGAAATGAAATGAAATGAACTGCAAGTTAATAACAAATATAGAGATAGGAAAAAATCACCGCTGCTTTAGATCAAGATCCAAAGAAATGTGCTTGTCATATTAAAGAGCAACACTAGTCAAGTACAACATTACCCATAGCTGGATATTCAGTCTGAAAACATCTTCCTCGGCCTATCTTAAAACTTTACACAGAGACTATGTCTCAAATGAAACAACTTGCAGTTCTCCGATAACTAATCAACAACAACCTTTACAATGAGTTCCTTCATGAATTTATAGCTCAAGTGAAGCAAAGAAGGTAGATGGAAAACTAAATGCAGCATTAAAACTCAGAAGAGGAAGGGAGCCGAGGCCTCGTTCTGTTTTAAATTCCGAGCATTTATCTCTGGTACTCTTTGGATGAAAGAGTGGTCTTCGTCAGGCCTCCATTTACTCCAGGTATGTCTCTGATGTACTTGTTGTAACATTCTGGTGAACTAAACAAAAAGGTAGAATAATGATGCTAAGGTTTGCCATACTGTATAACAAATGCTTCTGATAGCATAGGACTATTGTCAGGGCTGGAATTTCCTCAGGAACCCGGTATAGAATGGAGATAGAATGGGCACATCGTATTTTGTGGAAAGGACATACTACTGATGTGAAACCCTGATAGTATTGTTTTCTGTGCACTGGGCCTTGCATGCGATCCATGATGTCTTTTAACTGGTACCTTTGCCTTCTAAATCCCTGAAAAAGGCTCACAATCTTCTATTACGTGCCTTGAACTCTCTGCTGCTCGAGTACTGTCTTTTTTTATGCAATTTGAGCTTTAATGGCGCTAGAGAGGTTTTGCAGAGTTTGAATCCTGTCCTTTGATGAAATTCATGTTGCAGACACCTTTCTGGACATCTTCCTGTAAGATCAAGCTCTAAATTCAGCTTCTTTTGTGCACTGTGCCACTACAATAGTGTATATGGATCATGGTGTTTTTTCGCCTGCCTATAACCCTGCAAAACATGAAAACAAATTAAGAAAACCATGCATTGGGAATGGTGAATGCAGCGGGGACAATGGGAATGGCCATGCAGGTTGGCGAAATGGTGGAATAGTTGCAGGTTGATGGCGAAAAACGCAGCGAATAATGGAGGATGGAGGGGTGGAAATTTTAACATAAATCATTTAAAATTTGACCTTTGAATGAATTATATAGGGGGTGGACGCAAAGAGTGATGAAAACACGTGGAGTGGTGACGTGGCGGGACCGGGTGATGGCGGGGCTGACTTTAAATCTGGACCGTCTGATCTCAGGAGGATATCGATGGCTGAAAATGTATCGGAGGGCGACAGACGGTGGGCCACGGGTCTATTTTCTTTGGAATAAATCACACACATCTTCGCAGTGTGATCACCGTTGGATGGGCGGCTCTGGATCGGACGGTGTACGTGCATATCGCGCCAGATTTTCTGCCGAACGTTAATGTGCGATGGAGGGGTGGTTTTCAAATAGTGCCCGAGATACATGTCGTTTGACCAGTGGAATCACTCCGAAATTAAAAATACTGCCCGACCTCCGAACGCGGTGCGATGAAACCAACGGATTTTGAAAAGTGACCGTGGCGCGTTTGCGGGGACCGCCGGGCGTGTGAAAGGCTGACTGTCGATTCGGTGGGTTAAACGGACGGTGGACGTGTGATTGGGGCGGTGAAAAGGTTGAACGGTGGACGCTGTGGGGACACAACGACCGTCTGATCTATACAGATCGACGTTTTAAAATGCTCTCGATATAAAATTTCGATAAGCGTCGTTTGGGTTAGCGCCAGGTTCTAGCGCCCAGGTCGCGTGGAGGGAAAATTAAGGCGGATAAACCCCATATATGTTAAAATGTGGGTTTCTCAACCTTTTCAATGCGATTCGAGGCCAGGAAAAGGGTAACGGTAGAGGGAAAAAGGTGATTTTAAACCAAACAAAGTGTATTTGGAAGGTTTAAAGGGGATTTTAGGATGGTTTAGGAGGACTAGGGGAGGGATTTTGGGGGTAAAAAAGGAGAACTTTGACAAAGGGAAAAAGGGTTGAAATGGGAAATTTTGCAGGGATACAAGGGGAAAATGTAGGCCTTTAGGAGCACAATTTATCATCTTCAGTGAGGCTCATTGAATCAAGAACAACAGAGGGAAACAATCAAAGGGCAAAGAGCATGAAAAGGCTTCAAGGATGATGTGTTTTCAAGAGAAATGCATTCCTTGAAGGCTCATAAAAAAAATTAGCCTCCCTACTTGCTTGTCAAGGAATTTATAGGGGGCTAACACCAGAAATGATAAATAAAATGATTAAAAGGCCACTATTGGAAAACATGAACAATGACCTAACTTGACAAGGTCTCTATTGGAAAACATGAACAAGGACCTAACTCGACAAGGCCTAGCCATGAGAAACATTCATTCAAACACGTCATGAACATGTAACCGACAAGTCATATAAACACATTTGAGCATAGAGAATTCATACTTATCTAAGTTTGTTCAGGAGGTTCTGATGCCTCCTCATAATAGTTGCAAGATCATCTATTAGGTCATACATTCATTAAAATTTCATCTACTAATCAAAACATGATGAGAGCCATAATGCAAGTATGTCATAAACCATGCTTATTACTATAATGTAAACAATAGAATAACAATGATATAAAATTCATTAAGATCACATAATGATAAGTAAATTTACCCATAAAATACAATAGGAAAAACAATCTTATTAACATATGCAAAATGCAACCAGGTTAGGGACTTCCATGTACCACCGACCATAAATTGGGTTGAACCAAATATTTTTCTCATCCAATCTCCCATGTGCCATATTCCAACCATGAATGTGGTATCTCATGGAATAACCAAAATAAATCAAAATAGGTCCTCCAGAGGCCAAACTGCCTCAACCCTCAACCAGTGATTCCACCTCATGGTCATACATCACTAACCATAACCAGATTGGTCTATACCCAAGTTTTCTAGGGCTCTAGAGCATTTGTTCCAACTAGGGCTTCTAGGACTAGTAGCTCAACCCACAACTATTGTCAGCCTTCCAAATAATGTTTTCAACCAGGGCTTCCAGGACCAGTGAATCAACCCACAAAGAGCTTCTAGAGTGTTTTTCCAAAAAAGGCTTCTAGGACTAATAACTCAACCCTAGTTTTTACATGGATTATAGAGTGTTTGTCCAACCAAGGCTTTAGGGAACTAATAACTCAATCCACAACCATAAGGAACATGAGCACCAACCAAAAAACTAAGGTAAACCCACAACACCATGGCTATCCAGGAAATGGCAGGGCTAGGAAAAATCACATTCAATCTAGGCAATCCTCCATGCCAATGACAGATCACAACCAAGAAACCACATGCATGTGTCATTCATGCCAAAAATAGCAAGGAAATCATACATGCAACTTGGTTCCTGCAAGAAAAACTCGTTTTAGTTGTTGATCCCGCTTTCCTCTTGTGCATTCATACTTTTCCTTTTCCTTCTTGCTTCAAATCCCAAGTATGCCACACTTCTCTAAGAGTGCTCCAAGAAAAATCTAAGCCCAAGAGTATGAGAGAGAGAGAAGAGAGAGCTAGAAGTAAAACTGACAAAAAGTTGAACCAGCCCCCAAAAAGCCATGAAATGATCCTCATAAGCCTTTTTATCAGTAAGGCCTCTATTTTATTCATTTTTCCTTCAATTTCCCTCTCATGCAACTTGTGACCTTTCGCCTTCCTTTTCTCCTAATTTCCTTTATTTTCATAAATAAAATGCCAATTAATGCTTCTTTTCCTCTGTCAATTCCTTTTCCAATTTCCTTCGCCATAATAAACCTATGTGACACCCATTAGGATGTTTTTCCCAATAATCAACTTGGAATACTTATCCTGTGACCTTAGTAATATATATATATATATATATATATATATATATATATATATATATATATATATATATATATATATACTACATGGAAATTCAACTAGTGTTGCTACTCTTGGGGGAACACCGTCCTTGGTGTTCTATGACACCTATGACCAACAAACCGCTGAGAAAAAAAACACATTTCCCATGGTGCTTTATAACACGGCTCATTTTAGTATTTATGATGATCAATGCTAAAAGAAAAACAACATACGGCTTATTCAAGCTTTAAAACACAACTCATTATGGTATTACAATAACAACCACATATACACTCATGCACATTTGCTTCAACCAAAAAATAACCATTTTTTCTATGGAGCTTCATAACACAACTCGATACAGTATTTATATTAATATGCACATTTTATCTAACTAGAAAATAAAATGATACGATGCCTATATCTGCAACAAGGGAATCCATAGGATCACACCTCCACCCTCGAAAGTAGAACCATGATTCACCTCCTTCCTAAGAAGTCCAAAATCCACTTCCAAATTCAAAACTTCATCCAATATCCAGTGCTACAATCTTGCGGCACTTTTCCTCTTCCATGAACAATTATTGGCTCATTCGTCTAGGGTGCACTCCCAATGTGCATATGATTCCATATCACAATGTTAATCACCAAAATAAATGTATTACATGACCTTCCCTTCTATGCTACATATTCCCTTGGGAAATGAGGTCACCCCCTTCCGTGAAGATACACATATTTCGAGTTGTATAGGCATCCCCATCTCTACTAATGATTTGAAAATGGTCTGGATAACTTGTATGTATTTCAAGAACCTACCACTAAGTTTAAATTAAATGATCTAGCTTGTACTTGACAATTTTGCGGAATTATTTACTTGAAAGTGGTGCATGAATTTTTACTGTTTATGTGTTTTAAGTTCATTTTTTCTTGCTGAAATTTAACATGTATAACAGCAACATAATGAAGCAAATAAAAATTTCAACACAACAACAAACTTAATCTAGAAGTTCACCTAAAATCTCGTGGGCTACGTCTCCTTTGAGCTTTGTCATCTTGACTTGGCTCTTTGGGATTATGGTAAGTTTTTTTGCAAGTAAATACTTAACTCCAATGAATAAAAAAATGATCCAAAGGACTGAAAATACCATCAATATCCCTCTAATGGCTGTCCAAACTCTGCAAATAGCTTTAGGCTCTTGTTGACACGATTCCTTCTGTCGGTGCACTAAGCTACTCTGAGATTATAAATGGCATGAAATCCCTCAGAATTATGTTTCTGTCACTGAAACCACTCCTGTTGTATCCAACACACATCAAACACTAGATATCAACTAATAAATTTCTCACATCGAGCACTGCATCCCCAAAATAGGCTATCCTTCACGGTTTGCCTAGGGCTACCCAAAACTTCACATCAGCTTCTTGAGCTCTAGAAGTTCTCAAAATGTTCTAAAAAAACTTCCATTGGTTCCCAAATGTATGAAATAGTCAATACACACTTTTCATTCATAAAAAATGGCCTCCAGCTTCTCCGGTTTCACCTCAATCACCTATTGGCATCCCCTGGCACTACGGTCAATGAAAAATTCATTGCTAAGTTTTCTACCTCTAGAAGTCTTAAAAACTTGCTGAAACCTCTGTCATTAGATTCATAATGATGTTTTTAGTCAATAATGACCACTGGTTCACTGCATATGGTCTCAAGCAGCTCTGGATAAGCCCTGCACTGCTGCTGGCAAAAGCTGGTAGTAATGGCCCCTCGAACTTTACTGAAGCTTTTTAGCCTTCAAAATTTATCTACAAGCTCTGAAAACAATTTCATTAGATTCATAAAATCTTAATTATCTAATTTAGACTATTGGAACTCTAGAAAAGGACTCTAGCTCCCCTGGCTAGGCCTCAAACTGATTTGGCCTCATGGTGGCCCTCATGGCCCCTTCATCTTCCTCGAAGAAAAAAGTGACGAAGATCAATTTTTTTTGACCTGAAACCTGTTCCAAACTCTTTATAATGCTGAAGAGACCCAAAATTGACTAAAATTTCATCTTGCTTTGGTCGAAAATTGAGAAAGTTATGGAAAAAACAAATTTTTTCCCAGTGTCCCCTAAAATCCTCCTCCAAAACTAGAGGAACTCTAGTTAACCCAACCAAAAATGGCCAAACTCTGAAATTAGTGGAATTTGCTCCAAATGGCAGATAGTTAACATTGACATTTAACGTTGGGCGGTCGCGTTCACATGCGCATTTAACGCTGACGTTTTTGGTGGGCGGATAAGGTTTTACAATCGTGACATTAAATATTTTGGAGTGGTCACATTACATGGCTTCCAACTGCCGCCGTGACCATTGGGCAGTTAGCTCCTGAGCACCGAGTCCTGGTCACATGGTGTCGTATAGTGTAGGGGCTGGTCCCCATTTTTCGCCAACCAAATTTTATTTAAAATTCAAATAGAACCTGTCTGCAATAGATGTTAAGAAACACTCTATGGTCTATTGGTAATGCACGTCCGTTGCGGGAGATAGGTCCGTGGTGCAAATCCGTTAGACTACATAAAATTTTACCATACCATTGCTTCTTGGCCTAGGTCCATGTGGTGGCCTCCGGGCTTGCCACGTGACACCCTCTGATTTGCCTAAAATTTTCAAAGTCAACCAAACATCAAATAGCAAGCTGCGACTTATCGAAAGATAATTCTCCCTCCAAGGAATATTTAGATGAATATTCTAAGGAATATTCTTTAAATTTTTTCCAAATTTTAAAAGTCAACTTTGGTCAAATGAATTTTGGAGTTTACTGGAGATTTCAAACCTCAATAAATTTTTCATATGACCTCAATTTTGAGAACCCTTCAAGGCGCCAGAATTACAGCGATGAGACCTTTCTGGTCATTCAGGTTCGGCACTCTTCCAAGCACTTTGAATTTTGAGCTATCATTCTAGTCCATGATCCAGTTCTAATCACACCTCCCCACTGGGAATCTTTTGGATCCCAAAAGACTGAAATACTGATCTGTACAGTAAATGAGAGTACAACACCCTCTTCTCTTCAGCCTCCAAACACTTGCCTTGAATGGCTAGTGACTTTGAACCACATCTAGAAATCAATTCATACTTCCCTTCCTCGATGTGCTTGTCCTCCTGTCAAGAGCTGTCTTTATTACACTCACTCAAAAAATTTCTAGCGAGAAATTTGCAGAAGGAAACTGAACATCGCTGCCTTGAAGAATGATCCAAGGTGGTTCAAACAAATGAGAGATTACAACATAAAATACATGCATACAACCGAAATTTGCATATGTACAAAATGAGTACGTCTTATTGTACTAAGAAGTCCATCCACTTCTTACCAAGCCACTTCCATGGAGAATTTTGTTGCTGCTACTCTTCCTCATGTGAAACTTTCATTTTCATATCAATAATGGAATCCTTAGTTCCACTTGCGCCAATATTTCTGTCCTCTTGCTGCATGTGCTTGGGATGACTAGTTGGATGCAAAGTCCAACAATGGGAGACAACATGTCCCCTCTTTTGACAATATGTGCAAGTCTTATGCACCTTCTTTGAAAGTTGTCTTTGCTTCATCTGCTTCCTGTATGCTTTCTTCCTCATCCAGCATCTCGAAACATCATGGTTAAATCGACCATAATATGTATAGTAAATATTTCTTCCATTTAAGCATGCAAAATTATCATGCTTTGCAGAAACACAATCAAAATTATCATGAGAATATTTATACCTCTTGTACTGCTTTGAATGTTCATCCTTTTTGGCTTCTTGAGGATATGAACTAGTAGAAGCTTCAACTTTCATTTGTAGACTAACATCATTGTTCTTGTCTTGAAAACTGTATGAACTTGCATGCTCGCCATAAGCTGCATGTCTACCATATTCTTTCTGCAACAAAGGCTTAAAGCAATGGAAATCATCTTTGAAACAAATTTGACATATTTGCATCTTATAACTTGGAATAAAGGTTCTCTTTGAAATAGCCTCACATGCCTTCATGGATTTGGAGTCTTTGACATTAAATTTCACATAACCAAGACCAATATTCTTGGGTTGTTCCTCAACCAAAACAGGTTCAACCATGTCTTGTGCACGCTTTCCTAACCCTTTGCCTTCATAGCTCATTTTAATCATTAATTTGGAAACTATACCTCTCGTATGCTTTTTGAAAGAACCAACACATATTTCTAATGAGGAAACTGAAGAAAAATTAGAATGGATTACCTCTTCCTCACGCATGTCCTTGGTAAAAGCTTCTTGAGCTTGATGGAGCTGCATCTCCATATCATGCAATATTTGAATAATTTCTTCCTTCTCTCGCTTCATGGCAAACAATTTCTCTCGAAGCTCAGTGCTTTCTCTTCTATCCTCAAACAGAATATGCACCATGTCCTTCAATATAATAAAGTCACGCTTCGTATCTTCATCAAAGAATATTATGAAGGAGGAAACCTCACTTGTAGAATTTTTCATAATGAAAATGAACAAATTTACTTCAACAAAGTTCTCAAAGCTTTCAAAACAAACGACAAAGATTTTTTTTAAACCAAATGGCTGTAGAGACGAACTCTTATTCAAGCAGCCAAACAACAAACAAACTCCAAGAGATTCTTAACAAACAATCGTCAAGTGGGTTTGTGTTCCAAGGGTGATCTTGAGGTTCTTTGGGGTAAGGAATATCCCTTCAGCCCTTTCTTCCTTTTGTCCTCTCCAGAACTTAGCTAATCAGTAGCTATCCCTTCACCTCCAGCAAACTCAAACAACAGTCAGTTTGCAAATAGTAAAACAATCATTATTTTACACTGTTTAAACACCTTTTCAAGTTATACAAGCAATAGCTTACTATTGCCAATCAAGCAACCAAGTGCTCTGATACCAAATTGATCTGAAAATGGGTTGGATAACTTGTATGTATTTCAAGAACCTACCACTAAGTTTAAATTAAATGATCTATCTTGTACTTGACAATTTTGCGGAATTATTTACTTGAAAGTGGTGCATGAAGTTTTACTGTTTATGTGTCTTAAGTTCATTTGTTCTTGCTGAAATTTAACATGCATAAAAGAAACATAATGCAGAAAATAAAAATTTCAACACAACAGAAAACTTAATCTAGGATTTCACCTGAAATCTCATGGGCTACATCTCCTTTGAGCTTTGTCATCTTGACTCGGCTCTTTGGGATTATGGAAAGTTTTTTTTACAAGTAAATACTTAACTCAAATGAATACAACATGATCCAAAGGACTGGAAATACCATCAATATTCCTCTAATGGCTGTCCAAACTCTGCAAATAGCTTTAGGCTCTTGTTGACATGATTCCTTCTGTTGGTGCACTAAGCTACTCTGAGCTTCTAAATGGCACAAACTCCCTCAAAATTATGTTATGTCACTGAAACCACTCCTGTTGTATCCAAAAGACATCAGACACCAAATATCAACTGATAAATTTCTCAAATCGAGTACTGCATCCCGAAAATAGGCTATCCTCCATGGTTTTCACAGGGCTGCGCAAAACTTCACATCAGCTTCTTGAGCTCTAGAATTTCTCAAAATGTTCTAAGAACACTTCTATTCTAAAATGTCTGAAATAGTCAAGATACACTTTTCATTCATCAAAAATGGCCTCCGGCTGCTCCGGTTTCGCCTCAATCACCTATCGGCACCCCCTGGCACTAGGGTCAATGAAAAATTCTTTGCTGATTTTTCGACCTCTAGAAGTCTTCAACACTTACTTAAACCTCTGTCATTAGATTTAGAATGATATTTTCAGTCAATAATGACCACTGGTTCACTGCATATGGTCTCAAGTAGCTCTAGCTAAGCCCTGCATTGTTGTTGGAATATTCTGAGGAATATTCTCAGAATATTATTTTTTTTAATTGTTTCCAAATTTAAAAAGTCAACTTTGGTCAAATGAATTTTGGAGTTTACTGGAGATTTAAAACCTCAATAACTTTTGCATACGACCTTGGTTTTGAGAACCGTTTGTGGCACCAGAATCAAAGCGATGAGACCTTTCCAGCTGTTCAGGTTCGACACTCTTCCAAGAACTTTGAATTTTGAGCTATTATTCTAGTCCATGATCCAGTTCTAATCAGCTACACAGTCACTCGGGTGACCCCTCCCTTTACATGGTTTCCTCACATCGAAAGGTCCAAAAACAAGTCATATCCCAGCCTCAAAACCATCATATTGGTCATAGCATGATCATTGAAATAAATGGACATTATTGTGTACCAGTGTCCCACAATGGCCCTGCTCCTGAAGTGCTTTACCAACATACCGCATCCTTTTCCAATTCCTTTCACTATTGTTGCTAAAATTCTTTGATAGCCAATTCCAAACACCCAAAATAGGCATTCCCATGCTTTGTTGTACCAAGCACATAATTTCCATTAGATTTAAAATAAATTTAAATAAATTCATATCACACCTCATTGGTATCTCTTCAATGAGGTACACTTGCAATTATGTTCACTTCCTATCACAACAAGTCAAACTAGCTATTTTATCAAATCATTATGTATAAACATATCACATCTATTTATCTCAAAACACAACCATCATATTAAAAATCATAGATCACATAAAACTAGAATCATAGATCACATGTAATCATTATAAACCATAATCATTAATCACATGCATAATTAAAACATAAATAAAATATTGATATTTATCCTTTAATCGATCCTTAGCTTCTACCTTTATCCTTTATCCTTTTCGTACACACATTGGATTGGTTTCCATACCCGAGAGACACCCAATTCCTTCTCTTCAATCACACACATATACACATCGTGTACATCACACACATACAACCACACATGACATAAAACACCATACAATAAATGCACATACACCTGATAGACAACACATACACCTATACCCGGGGTACAACACAATACATACACTTGCATCAAGTGTATGACACAACACATACACCTACACCTAGTGTAGAACACAACACAATACATACACATGCATCCAGGGTACAACACAACAAAATACATACACCTACACCCTGTGTAGAACACAAAACATATACATACACAAAGTACAACACTACGCATGCACATGTCACGATATCAAAACTACGCAATGTATCTACACGGTACCACACATACACAAAACAACATGTACAACATGAACACAGTACCACATGTGCACAACACAACATGTATGACATGCCCACACTACGACATGTACAACATGTACACAATACCACCTATACACAACACCATCTGCACGACATGTACACAACACGACCTGCACAACATGTACACAAAACCACCTGCATAACGTGTACACAACACCACATACATGACATGTACATATCACCACATGCACACAACACCACATGCACGACATGTACACAACACCACATGAACGACATGCACACAACACCACCTGCACACAACATCCCATGTACAACATTTTCACGACACCACATGCACACAAAACCACATGTATAATCGTACAAACAACACCACAAGTACATAGTACCATATGTACAACATGCACACCACAACATATGTACACAACACTGGATATGCAACATCAAAAAAAACCATATGTACACAACACTACATATCCAACATGCGCACAATATGATATGTACATAGTATTGCATATCCAACATGTGCACAACACCATATGTACACAACACTGCATATCTAACATGCGCACAACACCATATGTACATAGTACAACATATCCAACATGCGCACAACACAATTTGTACACAACACTGCATAAACAACATGTAAACAACATCATAGGGGAAGCATGTACAATATATATACAAAAATAGTACTACACATCCATAGACCACACACTTACTCTACCAAGAAACCTTTCTTCTAGTGTCTTTCCACTATTCATGCATGTTTTGGCATGATGTCGATCACACTGCTTCCATTATGCTGATGTATCCCTTAATATTACTTATCCATAACATAAACATAGACATGGTATAATGACATAATATCAATTCATAGACACATGATACTAACCTCATAGATATGTTAGGGCTACTCTTCCCACTTGATTCCTCATAAACCAAGAACCTCTTCATGCCATTCACCCCCATAAGAAATCATTTCTCCACAAGAATGATCCCTGGTGACCATATCAGACAATGAAATACATACATAGATATATACATATAAAAATCAACATAAAAAAATCATGATATCTAATGACCCTTTCAGGCAATGGCATGCATACATACATACATATAATCATTAGCATAAAGAAATCATGATCCCTGATGTCCCTGTTAGACAAAAACATACGTACATACATATATACATATATATACATCATCATAATCATAATCAAAACATAATTACCATATATCATAAGGTTAAGGTTAATATAACTCCATTTATCCATGCATCACATGCACAACATCGAGAACAATAGTTCCCAACATAACTAAGGCATCTAATGCCTCAAATCCCTTTACTTTACCTTTCTCATTGTAGAAAATACACATAGATTCAACTGAACTAGTAATATGCTAAAAACAAATATTTGAATATATTCTACAAATTGTAGAAACCAATTACGATCGCATAATCACATTAACAAGAAAGAGAAATAATTTCAATCTCACAACACAAAGATGTATCTACGGAAAGCCTCGACTAAAAACCCTGCTATTTGTATATTGCATTAAGTCAAGAATATGAAACAATACAATGCTTCTCTCAGGCTTGAGAGCTCTTTGCACTATCTTTGACTGTCTCACTTTAATCCAAGAAATTTTGGTCCAATACTTAACCAATTTCTTGCCTCTAGATGCTCAGCCTTTCTTATGCATTCCTCAAGGAAATTGAGCCCATATTAATTAGGAAATTCCCAATAATTGATTGCACAATAATCCAAGGCATCCTGTTGGAATTGTGAATGACTTATACAATTTTTTAATTATAGATATGATAGTATACTTCCCTTTACATTCAATCTCAACTGGGTATTCCTTAGAACTAACGTGCAACAACTATTTATAGTGAATTATTAGTTATCTAATTTATCATTGCATGTGAATTAAATCAAATTTAATTCACTGGATCTCTCACTAGCTCATCCATCAGTTAGAACTAGTTAAAATGATTTTAACTCAAATAATTAATTTAAAGAATTACAACTCAAAATGTTGATATTCAACAAGATGATGAGCTTAGTGAAAAGAGTCGCCTTCACTAAGTGGGCCCGCAAGCTATTTTTGGAACAAGTTTATTTTTAGACTATGTCTATTTTTAGACATGGTGATCATATTTCAGAAGTTGCAAGATGCTATTTGTGGATGGTTGGTCAAGTTAGAAAAATAGATGAAATTCTATTTTTAGAATATTGGGCGACGTTTATTTATAGATCATCGATCTAAAAATAGAAGTGTCGATTATTATTGGCTCTCAATAATAATCTGAAAATAAACATCAACTTATTCTCTTAGAGCACTTAATTTCAGTGCACAGATTTGGAAAATCAATGGGTTGAAGGAATTACACAATTCCTAGGGTTTACTAGTGGTTCATGCATGGAGGACTCAGTTAGAACTAAAGTGGCAAAGTTATGACAGAGTTGGAAGAGTAGTTCATGGAGTTGTATTTAGTTTAACTCAGTTAGACTCAGTTGAGGTAGTTGTATCTAGTCTAACTGAATGATACACTAGTGAGAGTGGAGTGAATTAATTAGTTAAATAATTCACAAATAATAACTCATTAATCAACTGAACAATATAGCAGTTAACTACAGTGCATGTCAGTTCTAGTGGAGACCCAGTGGCGAGATAGGTGAAAGGGCAAGATGGACTATCTGTTGTGACTATAGTGATGCATTGATTGCACTACACACACATTGGGGTTGCCAATGAGGATTGCGCATTGAAGGCAAGGATAATTCGAATTCATTCAGAGCTATTCTTAAGAGGGGATTGCGTAGTGGAGGTAGGCTAGCAGGTGGCCAGAAATCGGTGCATGGATTTTTCGATTTCTTCTCATTAGTGTGTAATGATTGATTATACTGAGAGCTTGATGTACTAAGATTTGTATGAGATTGTTATATGATCTCTATGATACATAATATATGATATTTGGGGTTTTCAGCTTCAGGCTTTACCCTTAAACAACTGTGTTATGTGCGATTGTTTTTATTTATGCTTCACATGTGTTTGCAATTAATTTTCCACAAAATATTAAGAGTGGAATGATTCTGTATTTTGCAAGAAGTTAAATATTGTGAGATTAGGGGAATCTGGATGTATGCATGCTTAGTGTATAATCATTCCTACATGGTATCAGAGCAGTGTTAATTCTTTAATATTGCAATTGTGAAGAATTGTTGAGTTTGTGTTGGTGGACAATTCAAATTTGCTTCATAAAATTCTTGGTGCGACAGTTGAGTATACATTGAAATTTCTTTCAATGGGTTGCGATTGAGTATGCCTTTGATGGAAGCTTGAATTACATAGCCTAGAAGGATAGGATGGAGGAAGTGCTGGAGGATAATGGATTGAAGGAGTTCAATGATAGTGATGTTCCTAAGCAGGGATCTAGCGATGTTGCATTACTTGACGCATAGCAAAAGAAGGTAGAAAATACAAGAATAATTATGTTGGAAGGTGTGACGAACCATATTGTGTCCAGCCTTCATGGGAAATCCACTCCATTCTTAATGTGGAAGGATTTGACATATTTTTTCCAAAGCAGCAGTGACCAGAGGAATTTGGTGCTGAAAGACAAGCTCAGAAAAATAAAAATGGAGAAGGGCGACAATATTCCAAAATATCTCACAAAGTTTGTCCACTATAGGGATGAACTGGGAAGTGTTGGGATCATTTTTGATGATGAAGACTTGGTGAGCTTGGCTCTCCTTATGCTTCCAAAGAGTTGGCACAGCTACGAAGACTCTGTCAATGGATGGGAGAAACTACCAGGATGGGAGCGACTTTGGTTGGATCTTTTGCAGGAGGAGATAAGGCGGGGTATTAGGGATGGCTCTTCATCGAAGAATGAAGATGAAGAGAATTTCTCTTTGGTTTCCAAAGTAAGGAAAGGGAAGGGGAAGAAATTTCCTTCAAAATCCGAAGCTAAAGGCAAGAAGAAGGATTTGTCCATGATGAAGTGTTTTCATTGTCATGAACATGGGAATTTTGCCACTAACTGCCCACAAAAGAATAAGAACAAGAAGGCTACTGGAGCTACAGCTAGAGAGGCCTTAGCCTCGCAATTTTAACTTGATTTCTCTTTGATCGCATGCTTGGTTTCAAGCTATATGGGATCGGTGTGGTATCTTGATAGTGGTGCGTCTTTCCATATGACGGGAGACAAGGAGTTGTTTAGTGACTTGGAGGAGAGGGACCTCCAGATGCATATAGAGATGGGAGACGATGGTCGATACAGTGCGACTGGAATTGGGACCATTATCTTTGAGAGGGAGTCTGGTAATCTATTCTTGTTGAAAGATGTTATGCATGTTCCAGGTCTGAAGAAGAACTTGGTCTCGGTCGCAATGTTGGAAGACAAAGGTTATGATGTTGTTTTCAGTGAGGGAAAATCCTTCCTTCAACATAAAACAATGGTTCAAACCAGGAAGATAGGGATTCAAGTTAAGAATCTCTACAAGCTGGAGGTAGATGGTTGCACTATAATGGTGGGAAAAGCAGAAGAAATGGTGAGCCGGGATGAGGGCGAATTATGGCATAGGAGATTGGGCCATCTTCACCATGGCGCTTTGAAGATTTTGTAGTAGATTTCTACTGGAATTCCCAAGGGTAATCTCGCGCAGTCATATTAGTGCAAGGGATGTACTATGGGTAAGTTTGTGAAGACCACCTTTCATGAGAAGGAGAACTGTGCTTCGGTGATCCTGGAGAGAATTCACATAGACGTGTGTGGACCTTTCTTGATTTCTTCAACAAAAAAACATAGGTATTATGTTATATTTTTTGATGAATATTCTTGTAGATGTTGGATATTATTCATGTAGAAGAAGAGAGAAATGTTCTCAAAGTTCTGTGAGTTCAAAGCATTGGTGGAGAAGGAGTCGGGGAAGCAAGTGAAAGCTCTACATAGCGATAATGGTGGTGAATACATCTTGGGCGAATTCAAATACTTTTGTAGTAAAGAAGGAATTAGAAGAGAACTCATAGCGCCTCATAACCCACAACAGAATGAGGTCGCAGAGAGGAAGAAAAAAATGATCGTGGGTGCTGCATGAGCGATGCTACATGACTAGGGCCTACCGATGCACTTGTGGGCGGAAGCATGCAACACTGCGGTTTATGTGCAAAACCATTGTCCTCATAGAGTACTTGGCATGAGTACACCTGAAGAAGATTTTACTGGTAAGAAGCATGATATTTCTCATGAAATTTTTGGCTCATCTGTTTACATTCATGTGACAAAGGACGCCTGGAAGAAGCTGGAGCCTACTGCGAAAGTTGGGATATTTGTGGGGTACACTGAAACACCTCATAATTATTGTGTGTATTTTCCAGACAGTTAGATGACTGTAGTGCGACGGGATATAAAATTCAATGAGGTGAAAGCCATGAAGTTGTCACTTGAGAGGGAGCTACACTTGCATGCACAGGAGGAGCTAATTGTTCCCAAAGATGAGCCTCTAGATGTGGATCAACCACAGGAGGAGATTCATGGAGTGGAGGAGTCCACTCATGCAGAAAAAAACATCAGACAAGGAAAAAAGCATCCCAAATAAGCTTGATGCAACACAGAATGTAGGAGTCCCTACATCATAGCGCAGATAGAGATAGTCACCTAACCGATTTACTAGATACATGGCTTTGATGAGCAAGTGTATCGTGACAGAGCCATCTTCTTTTGAAGAAGCAGTGCAGGAGCCCACATGGGTAGATGCCATGGTGGAGGAGCATGACTCCATTTTTAGAAACAGTGCTTGGGAGATTGTTCCAAGGCTGGTGGGAAAATCAGTTTTAGGATCAAGATGGATCTACATGGTAAAGCAAGCTACTGATGGAAGCGTCGAGAAGTATAAGGCAAGATTTGTTGCCCGAGGCTTCTCATAGATTGAGGGGATTTATTATGAAGAAACCTTTGCACCTGTCGCATGGTATTCTTCCCTAAGGAACATCCTTGATCTCTCAGTGTAGATGGGTTGGCACATTCATCAGATGGATGTGAAGACTGTGTTCCTTAATGGGATCATTGAGGAAGAGGTGTACATTGAGTAGCCGGAAGGATTTGAGATCTACAGTAGCGAGTCACATGTGTGCAGGCTCAAAAGAGCACTGTATGGGCTGAAGCAAGCACCTCGTGCTTGGTACACACAGATCGAAAACTATTTCACTAGAATTGGCTTCACCAAGAGTGAGGCAGATGCAAACCTGTACCAAATTGTGGTGGAGGGTAAGCTTTTAAACATTGTTCTTTATGTTGATGATTTAATACTAATGGGTGATGAGCAGTTGATACACTCATGCAAGGAAGATCTTGCAAAGGAGTTTGAGATGAAGATTTGGGCCTCCTTCATTATTTCCTTGGATTGGAAATATGGCAGTGGGAAGGTGAACTGTTTGTGTCTCAAGGAAAGTATGCTCGGGAGATACTGGAGAAGTTTCACATGCAAGGCTGCAAGACTATCGAAACTTCTCTTCCAGGAAATTGGAGGAAAGAGGATGCTACATCGGCAGAGGTAGTGGATGCCACTGTTTATTGACAATTGGTGGGTTTGCTCATGTATTTAGTTAATACAAGACCAAACATATGCTATGTGGTGAACCAACTTTCAGAAGTGATTGTTAAGCCTTACAGGCTCTTTTGGAAGGCATGCAAGCATGTACTGAGATATCTCAGGGGCACATCTGAGTATGGCTTATGGTACAGACAGACAGATGAGGTGAAGTTGCATGGCTTCACAGATGAAGATTGGGTAGGCAGCCCAACAGACAGAAAGAGCACATCAGGAGGGATTTTTAGAATTGGATCTACAACAGTTTGTTGGTATAGCAGGAAACAAAGATCTGTGGCACTCAGTTCAGTGAAAGAAAAATACATGGCAGCAATTCAAGCTGCATGTGAGGCTATCTGGATGAGGAAGATCTTGGTTGGTTTGTTCGGTTCACATTTAGATCCTACAGCGATACATTGTGATAATCAGAGTTGCATTAAACTCTCTATTAATCCTGTGTTTCATGATAGATCTAAACATATTGATATCCAATATCATCATATCATATATTGTGTGCAGCGGAAGATCATGTTGCTTCAGTACATTCCTATGGAAGGACAGGATGTAGATATTCTTACGAAGGCGCTCACCAGGAGCAAATTCGAATACCATAGAGGCAGGATAAAGGTGAAGGATAATCCCTATCTTGTTGAGAGGGAGTGTTGAGATTCAACAAGATGATGAGCTTAGTGAAAAGAGTCGCCTTCAGTAAGTGGGCCCGCAGGTTATTTTTGGCGCAAGTCTATTTTTAGACATGGTGATCATATTTCAGAAGTTACAGGATGCTATTTGTGGATGGTTGGTCAAGTTGTAAAAATAGATGAAATTCTATTTTTAGAATATTGGGCGAAGTATATTTATATATCGTCGATCTAAAAATAGAAATGTTGATTATTATTAGCTCTTAATAATAATCCGACAATAAACAACAAATTATTCTTTTGGAGCACTTAATTTTAGTGCACAGATTTGGAAAATAAATGGGTTGAAGGAATTACACAATTCCTAGGGTTTATTGGTGGTTCATGCATGGACTCAGTTAGAACTGAAGTGGCAAAGTTATGACAGAGTTGGAAGAGTAGTTCATGGAGTTGTATTTAGTTTAACTCAGTTAAACTCAATTGAGCTTGTTGTATCTAGTCTAACCGAATGACACACTAGTGCGAGTGGAGTGAATTAATTAGTTAATTAATTCACAAATAATAACTCATTAATCAACTGAACAATATAGCAGTTAACTACAGTGCATGTTAGTTCTAGTGGAGACCCAGTGGAGAGATAGGTGAAAGGGCAACATGGACTATCTGTTGTGACTATATTGATGCATTGATTGCACCACACACACATTGGGGTTTCCAATGAGGATTGCGCAGTCAAGGAAAGGGTAATTCGAATTCATTCAGAGCTATTCCTCAGCAGGGATTGCGCAGTGAAGGTAGGCTAGCAGGTGGCAAGAAATTGGTGCATGGATTTTTCGATTTCTTCTGATTAGTGTGTAATGATTGATTGTATTGAGAGCTTGATGTACTAAGCTTTGTATGAGATAGTTACATGATCTCTATGATACATAATATATGATAGTTTGTGTTTTCAGCTTTAGGATTTCCCGTTAAACAACTGTGTTATGTGCGATTGTTTTTATTTATGCTTCACTTGTGTTTGCAATTAATTCTCCACAAAAGGTTAACAGTGGAATGATTCTGTATTTTTTAAGAAGTTAAAAATTGTGATATCAGGGGAATCTGGATGTATGAATGATTAGTGTATACTAATTTCTACACAAAATAAACTGCAACTGTACCCCTCCAAACTTAGAGTGAACTCTACATGCCTCCGCAACTCGAATTGACTTAGCTAACTAAGTCTTCCAAACTTAGTTAACTAGTACACGCTGTCATGCGATGTGGAATTAAAATTTCCTTCTATTTTAATTAAGGGAAACTTAAATTAGAATCCATTTTGATGCCATTTTAAATATTTCTTATTACCATTTTCAACATTCCCTCTCAACAAAAAGGGAATTCAACTCTATCCCAATTCGGTACCTATGGAATGTTCTGCATGAAACACTCCTCTCTAGTGTTGTTTTTACTACAACTTCTGAAACTGAAAAGAATCCAAACTTAATCAACTATGATTAGTATAATGAATCTATCACCATATTCTCTAACTGCTACTAGCTATTGCACTATCAACTGAAAACTCTATGTTGTTGTTGACTCTACATTGTGCCATCTCCATTGTTGTCAACTCTGCTTTGTACTCCCCAATATCTGACTGATGCTAATCTCTACATTTGTCACTCTGAAATCTGACTGCATCATTGTCACTGATCCATCCTACTGCTGTGTATTGTGGGTCCCTGTAGCAAGGTAATGATCCATGAGATAAAACATCTCAATGGACCCTGTCCAAATTTATGCACTCTTGGGACTATGACTTCACATCTCCCCACCTCTCACCTGGAGGTATGGCTGCATGTGATCCCTTTTCCCACTTGGATCAAAATACCCCTCTATTGGAGGTCTCTGCTTGAGTGGATTTTTCCACTCTATCTCCTCTATGCTTCTCCAATTGTGGTTTCTCCACAACTTGTTGAGGCTTCTTCTGAGGCTGCATGTTGAGAGGTAATTCATGCTCCCTCTCAACCACCAGATATTTATTATTTCATGCCTAACCAGAACATAATTTGGAATTCAATGCCTTACCTTTCCCTTTCTCTGCCTTTCCATCCAAGGCATGATTCTCCTCATCACCAATCTTTGATGAGGATCCATCTCTCGTATTCCACCGAGTCTCTTCTTGTACCAAGTCAGACCATAATCGCTCCCACTCTGGTAGCTTCTCCCTCCCATTCACCAAATACTGGTAGTTGTGCTAGCTCTTGGGAAGGCCTAAAAGTGCTAGGCTCGCCATATCATCCTTAGAAACTATCACACCAACACTTCCAAGATCATTTTGACATTGAGTGAAATTCATCAAGTATTTTGGTATCATGAAACCCTTCTCCAACTTGATCTATATGAGTTTTTCCTTCGACATGAGCTTCTTATGGTCTCTTATATTCTAAAACAAATATGTTAACACCTTCCGCATAGCATATGGAGTTTCCTTTCCATGGAGGTTCGAGATAATATGATCTCGAACTCCTTCTAACAGAATCCTTATTGCGTTTGCTACATTCTTCTTCCATGCATAAAAATTTTGAGCATCTGTTGTAGCTTGCATAGGACTATAATTGTCTATTAATTCCTTCAACCTGTTTTCCTCCAATACTGCCTCCATCATGTCCTTCAGAGCTATGTAATTCCAACTACCCTTAAGTAAATATTCGAGTCTCAATCCAAAGAAAGAGATCTAGATATGTTGTTGGTCGTGAAGAATAAATCCGCAAATACAATTCACCTGTTCAAAAAATACTCATATTATTCTCTTCTATAGTGATTCGTGATCTCATACCATGTATAAAATCCACATAGGTTCAACAAATATTCTAATATACTAAAAAAAAATACTTGAATCTATTCTACAAATTGCGAAAACCAATTACGATCGCACAATCACATGAACAAGAAAGAGAAATAATTTCAATCTCACAACACAAAGATGTATCTGGGGAAAGCCTTAGCTAAAAACCTCGTTAGATATATATATTGAATTAAGTCAAGAATATGAAACAATACAATGCTTCTCTCAGGTTGAGAGCTCTCTGCACTATCTTTGACTGTCTCACTCTGATCCAAGCAAGTTAGGTCCAACACTTAACCAATTTCTTTCCTCTAGATGCTCAGCCTTGCTTACGCATTCTTGAGGGAATTTGAGCCCTATTAATTAGAAAATTCCCAATAATTGATTGTGCAATACATCCAAGGCATTCTGCTGACCTCATGCATGACCTATGCAATTTTATAATTATGAAAATAATAGTGTACTAGCCTTTAACTCCAATCTCAATTGGATATTCCTTAGAACTCACATGCAACAACTATTTATAGAGAATTATCAGTTATATGATTGAACACTACATGTGAATTAAAACATATTTAATTCACTAGAACTCTCACTAGCTCATATATCAGTTCGAACTAGTTAAACTAATTTTATCTCAAATAATTAAGTTAAACAATTACAACTCAAAATAAACTACAACTGGACCCCCTAAAACTTAGAGTGAACTTTACATGCCTCTAGTTTGACCTCCAACTCGAATTGACTGAGCTAACTAAGTCTTCCCAACTCAGTTAACTCATGCAAGATTTCATGTGATGTGGAATTACAATTTCCTTCTAACTTAATTCAGGGAAAAATAAATTAGAATCACATTTTATTCCAATTTCAATATTTCTTGTTTCCATTTTCAATACTCATGACTGCCCTACCACCGTCCATTTACACCAATGGACCCAACCAATCCAACTGGTTGTCATAATATTTGATTCAACTTCCATTTACTCATGCATCGAGCTTCATCCAGGTCCTAAATTTACTGATGGGTTTCTTTCAGATCTTCTTGAGCTCCATTAACCTTCCTCTTCCCCCAACCAATTCCAAATATTCTCAAAACTTGAAACGAAAAAACAAGAAACATGCAAGAATAAAACAATGAAAACCAATAATAATATGACACCACAAACAAAGTGGCAAGGTATTACACCAGCCAAAAACAAAACTGCAAACCACACACAAACAAATATCAAAGAACTGAAAGAAAAAAACAAGAAACAGACACCATGAATCGACCTGATGGTTCCCAATGATTCCAAGGGAAAGATCAACCTGAGCCTTCTCCAAGATTTTATGGTAGTATATTTTTCCATGCATCCCCTGCATCATAATGTCATAAACACATAACTGCCAGAGTATAATGAATATAACAATATACCAAATACCTTACCTTACTGTACCCAAAATACTTGTAACTGAACACGTACATATATCATCTCTCAAGGGATTCGAATTCCTTGATGAATCCAACCATAACTGAAAACCAATTGTTATAACTATCAAATACATGTTCACGAAGATAACACATATCCACATAATGTGTCAGAAAAAATCAAGCTTAAGAATATGTCATGTAATTATGCAAAGAACTCATTCATTTTGTTTCCAAACATAGCCAAAATAATTCTCACCCAATTCCTTTCTTTTAACTATTACCTTGCCGCAATTGAATCTTATTATACATTGTCACATCACCAAAATGTTAGTTATATAAACAAATCAATTGTTACCTTGTCATGATAATACCAAACATGTTTCCCTGCAATTGTTCACACATGTCAGCCACATGTTCCAAAGATCAATACATTGTGTCTATTAATTTGAAATCAAACTTCACCAAGACTAACAACCATGTCATAATTTGGAATCCACTCACACTCATAAGTCATAATACTACAACTATCACCCACTTGAACTCAAGTGCATATCAGCTATCTCAACACATTTCGCGTTACTACAACTGTCCTAAAAAAATTTCATTTCTTAATGCAATATTATAGGAACATATGCGATTAATCAAACATTCAAACAACCTATAAACATACTATGTTAGATAAAACAAATAGACAACATAATCATCTCATACCTCAATATTATAACCATAACCATCTACATAGGTCAATCCATATTAACACGATACATATAACATCAGGCTCTTAAATGCAACGACTATAATCATCATGCAAATGATTGTAATGCATATAAGAACATGTTAACTGACATACATGACTATCTAACACATGTGCATATGACCACACTGATTAAATAGAATATATCATGTATGTAACCATAAAAAGAATAGATGTCAGGCATGAATATAACCGCAAGTTATATAAAAACCATTAACCATCATACTTATAGGCCAAACATACAATACCTGTATGATGATATGCCCTTACCCAGTGCTGCAACCTCACTCTAATAATATGCTTCTCCTGCTCTATCTTAGCCAACACATTATAATCATACCAACATACCAACAACATCAAGATGACATAGCTACGTACAATGACCTCACAGTGCATATTGATCTAGACTTATGTAGGAATGCAATAAAATACAAAAATACACATAAACGTGGAGATGCTTCAAAAATAATACTTCATAATATCACATAACTTAAATATGCTTACAAATAGAATGGAATTAAAATATCTAGGGTGTTGGTAGCTTATCTTTGAGAAGATATGTGGCATCTAAAAGCCTTTGAATTGTGTTACAATTAAGCTCAAGGGCATTTTTATTATTGAACAATACGAGAAAACCCTAAACAACTAAAACCCTAACTTGAGGAGATGTAACACCAAGAGTTTATGGGCCCTGTTGGTGTTAATTGGTCAACCAACTTCCCGTGGTTGTAACTTGGTCATATTGTATTTTTTTGACACATATGATACCTCGTTGGAAATATTTCTATGAGGAATACAATTGTTGTCATGATTTTTTTCCAATCATCGAAGAAATCATTCACAAAAAACGTTGTTTAGGGCCTCAAAATGGCTCCGGAAGTTCAGGACCCAAAAAATTCTATAAATGGTAAATAAAAAAACTGGTGAAATTGACTATGTGGAATAGGTAGGTGGCCACCAATATCCACCTAGATCATTCCTCCCCCATTAGGAATAAATGATCCCCATTGCATGCAAATCCTCCATGAGGCGGGGAAATTTCTTTTTAACCTTGTCCCTGGTGAACCACTTTCCTTGTTGAAGGAGTTGGACAAATTTGATAAACCAAAACAATTAGATATTATTCTGGTGAGTGATTTTAAGTTGTGTGTCCATGATCCAATCGGTTGCAACCTGTTCCATACAGTCTGGATTTAACTCTGTTTGGGTGAGTTGTTCTGCAATATCGGATGTGTCCAATAATGCCAAAAAGTATGGCCGAAGGCGATCCACGTTGAACACTGAGAGCAGGTCAAGGAATGGGGGAATTATAAGCTCAAAATAATTGTCTCCCATGGCCTTGGTGATGGTATATGGACCATACTAGAGTGGGTGTAGCTTGTAGTGGGGTCCATAGAGGCGCTCCTTCTGCAAATGTAACCAAACTTTTTTGCCCACCTGGAAGCTATGTGGCACCCGATGTTGATCATGTCATTGTTTTTACTTAGCATTGGCTCAATAAAATATGTCATGAACCTATTGGCAGATGTGTTGAATGTGCTCAATGAAGTTGTTCGCCTTGTCTGCTTTAGACTGGACATGAGCCAAATCGGCCTAGGTAGCTGCAAATGGCATGGATACGCTAATGGAACATAGTGGTTGGAATCCTAGACCCACCTGAAAGGAAATGTGGTTGGTTGACTTGTGGAGGGCCCGGTTATAGCTATGATATACATAGGAGAGGCTCTTGTCCCATGTGCGTGGATTCTTTGAGTTGTACATGCACATAATGTGTACGATCATCTTGTTGACGAAATCTGTCTGGCCATCAATTTGGGGATGGAAAATTGTGGACTTGGTGAGCTTAGTGTCCAGGATTGACCAGAGGCTGGACCAAAATTTACTGAGGAACCTACTATCCCGATTTGAGATGATATACTATGGGATCCAAAAGTGTACCCACACTCATTCAAAGAAGAGTTTAGCAGTGGCTTCTATTGTGATATTCTTCTTGCAGGCCGCCATAATGGCCATCTTTGAGAATATATCGACAAAACAAAGTTGTTTCCGTGCTTAGTATAAGGAAGTACTAACATGAATCCATGGAGATGGATTCCCAAGGTCTACTAGGAGTAGGAAGTAGAGTATAGAGGCCTTGCTTCTTGATTGTTGGTTCGGCAATGGAGAAGGTAGTGTAGGATTTGGTGTACTTCTCGACATCCTGTCGAACGTTTGACTAATAGAAATACTTCTCCAGTACTGCCACTATTTTTTTGACCCAAAAATTCCCAATGAACCAACTATAGTGCGCTTCCAAAATCATCTTGGCATGCTCACTCGAAGGAATACAAAGGTGTTCCAGGTGACATAGTAGTGCATCCTGGAGGTGAAATTTTGGAACTTTGTTACCCTCCAAGAGAGTCTTTTATGTGTGGCTAAATTCTGGATCGCCCTTGTAGAGAAGCGGCCAATCAGAAGTCTCGTGCCCAAAAGAGTTGAGCATGGTAGCTAGCGCCATGATCAGTGGTCGACTAAGGAAGTCTGCAACATTATTGGTGTTTCCATTCTTGTACTTTATGTTCAAATGAATTGTTGAAGATATGTGGACCACTTCTAATGGCGATTGTTCTGCAACTTCCCTTGTTTTGTATGAACTGTAGGGGTAGGTGGTCTGTGTGGATGACCATTTCCTTCCCAAAAATTTAATTCTTCCATTGTCGGCAAGCCTACACAATGGAATACATCTCCTTGCCATAAGTGGGATACTTCTAGACTGTGTCAGACAATGTCTCACTATGATATGCCATTGGATGCCCCTTTTGAGTAAGAACTGCCCCAATATCATAGTCATAGGCATCTATATGAATCTCAAATGGTTGTTGCAATTCTAGTAATGTAAGAATTGGGGTAGAGTAGAGGCTATGTTTCAACTCTACAAATGCCTTATATTGAGATTCATACCAAAAGAATTTGTTTTTTCTCCTCCCTTGGTGACATGACTCAAGGGCCAAGTGATATGAGAGAATCCCAACATGAACCTGCGGTAGAAATTAGCAAGACCCAGAAAGATGTGGAGCTCTGTTAGAGTGGTTGGGGCTAGGAAATCCTGAATGAGTTGGATCTTGGTTGGATCCACATGTACCCCCCTGCTCATCAATAATGTATGCTAGATACTGAACCTGGGTCATGCCAAAATTTCACTTCTCCAAATTGTAATACAACTTGTGTTTCCACAGTGCTTGTAGGACCTGTCGAATGGTGGAGGTTCTCTTCCCAAGTCTGGTTGAAGATTAGGATGTGATCCAAGTACACTACTCCAAATGAGCTGGTGAATGGTTGCAATATGTCTTCCTTCAGCCTCATGAATATTGTAGGAGAATCATCAACCCAAAAGGCATGACCAACCATTTGAATAGGCCCTCCTTGAATTTAAAGGTCATCTTCCACACATTGGATGGTTTGATTGGTACTTGGTAATACCTAGTGTTAGTATGAATCTTGATTTGAGGTTTATGAAAAAAGACCACTTTAGCTGCGCATAACAAACAACCCTAACAGCAGAAATGACTGCTAATATCTTCAGATCTGCAGCTAGATGATCAAGAAAAATGCTGCAAAAATCTAGATCTATGCATTATAAGACATTAAACAGTATAAAAATAATATTTACTCCATAGATCCAATAGACAAGACAAGAATATATCCAATGAAATTTTTATTAATGGCACCTGGGAGGAAAACACAAGAGGGTGTTCCCTGTTCTCCTCAATGGGATGGGTCTCCGTAAGTCCTCAACACTTCAGATCTAGAATTCCTCTCTCTTGATGGTGTAGAAACCCAGACAAAAATAGTAGCGAAATATGACTATGATGGTGGATCAATAGTCAGACCAAAAGTACAGATCCAGAGTGATCTTTAGGCAACAAAAGGTGGTAAATGAATGGGAAAACCCTTCTATTTATAACAAAATATTGAGTTAGTCTAGATATTGGTGCATAATTAAAATATTATTAACCAAATCAAGATCCAATTTTATGGAATATTTTATTATATTTGTTGGAGGGAAAAGGAATTTGACTTGGGTCAAATCCCTTTATTTGTAAATAATAAATAAATAAATGATTTATTTATCATTTTAAGGATGTGGTTGAGTAATAATCAAATAAATAATGATTTATTTAATTGTTTAAGGGTGATTTAGTCATATTTAACAAAGAATATTATTTAAATAAGGTTTAAATAATTATTCTTAGAAAATAATAAGATAAATAATGATTTATCTAACTAATTTCCTTGTTTTGGGTTAAATATAACCAGGAATATTAATTAAACTGTTGTTTAACTAATTATTCTTGGAGGAAAATCAAACAAATATGGATTTATTTAATGTTTCCCCATGGGGTTTCCTGTTTAGACCATAAAAAACTTAATAAAGGTGGTTTACTAAGTTATTTTTCATAGTGAATGCGATTTTACTTGGGGTAAAATTGGTCTTACTTGGTGTACTTGGGTCCATCTAATAAAAATGGATTAGATGAGCAAAAAATGGTGTAACACCTGGACTTCAAGTCTATCTTATCGGAATATTTCCCCCCCTTGAGTTGGTATAGGAGGTCATCAATCTGTGGGATCGGGTACCTATTCCAGACAGTGATCTTGTTTAGCTCCTGATAGTCAATATAGAGTCTCCAATTCTCAACCTTCTTCTATACCAACACGATCGGGCTCCCATAGGGCGATGAACTCAGCCAGAAGTGACCTTTTTGCAACAGCTACTGAATCTTCCTCTTGATTTCATCGTTCTCCAAAACATAACACCGATAGATTGGTCCATTGGGAAGCGGCACACCTGGGGTTAGATCTATGGGGTGCCTAACCTAACAGTGCAGTGACACCCCTGCAAGTGATGTCAATATGTCCCCATACTCCTCCACGAACTTGTCCATTTTTTTTTGTCGTTCAGAAGAGCATTGTTTGGAGGTCATGGCCAAACTCTTCTTCTTTCCCTGAGGGCATATTTTTAGGATCCTGGTTTTGGAAATGAGCTTACTGCATTTTTTTGCAGTAACCAAAGAGATGGTGACATGTGGTACTACTTATGGTGTCCTGTACAACTTATTTCCCAAAGTAACAATAACAACATCAGGTCAAGACTCATACACAACATGTCGCTTCCACAAGTATGGTTGGACTAATAATACATCACAAACATAAATATGGGAAATGTCACATAATACCTCATCTTTGAAGAGCTTGATGTTGTAGGGAAGGAAACACTATTGGCTAACACATAGATCCCGTCCTTGGTGAAGCCACCTGATTTTGTATGGTTGTGGGTGTGTTATGGTTGGAAAACCCAACTGCTTTATGACCTCTGCCGAAATGAGGTTGTTTTGGCTGTTGCTGTCAATACTAAACTGCAGTGGGGAACCCTTTATCCACATCTGGGAATGGAAGAGGTGCTCCTCCTCCTCAGGATCTTCCGGTTCCTCTTTCTAGATCTTCATGGTGGCAACGGTGGAGTTGGGCTCCACATCGATAATTTTCTTCCCTTTGTCACTCCCCTTGTCAGGTTTTAATCAGAATCAGAGCACACATTCGATTCATAAGCCTTCAACTCGGCCACCAGTGAATACTTGGCCCAACACTCACATGTGTTGTGAGTGGAGCTCTTATGGAACTCACACCACTTTCCCATGTCCTTCTTCGGCTTCACGGTGTTTTTCTTTACTTGTAGCTTTGGTGGGTTATCCTAGGTCACCTTGCCTTGCCTTTGTCCTTTGTTCTACAGTTTGGGGGCACCTTTCCCTTGCTTCTGATTCACAGATCCAAAGTATTCCTTCTTCTATTCGAACTTCTGCTAAATCTTGGCAGCATACCGATATGCGGCACCAAGCGAGGAGATGTCAAGGAATTCCATTTCCTCCTGAATGTATTTGTGCAGACAACTACAGTTCTTCAACACCAAATTTTTCTCTAAATCTTTAATACCCAATTTTGTGTGCAGGGTATGGAATAGTTTTGTGAGCTCAAGCACATCTTCGTCCCTTTGTTTCCGCAATGTAGTCCAATGTATGTACTTGTCCTCATAGCTCCCCACGGGATAATATTGTTCCTTGATGGTGTCTAGGAGAGAATTCCAAGTGGGTGTGGCCAAAAACAGAGAGGGTTCCCTCTCGTACTTTTGATCACAGTAGGTTTCCCACCAGTCCTTGACATAGGGGGCAACTCTGAGGAGTGAAAAAGTAATATTTTCCTAGTTGTAAAAGTCATGAACCGAGAAATACCCTTCAAATTGATTCAACCATCTATCTGTGACGTCTACATCTATTTGGCCCTCAAATATGGGAATTTCAAAGTTTACTTGTACCTTAAAAGTGCCTCCAGAGTGGCTACTAGATGCATATGTGCTGCCGGTGGGCAGTCGTTGAAGAATCTTGGAAAAGTTATCCATCATCGCATTCCGTTGTTACTCGAGGGCCTCCTCGAGAAATATCTTGATAGGATCTCATGCTCCGTCGTTTTTCTTTTCGTCCCCCATGGGTGGTCGTCAGGGTTTGCAAGGTTGATCCTCCAAACGTTCAACCAGATAGAGCCCTAAATCATACCCTGACCTCATTGGGGACATGAAAATAAGGATTGAGAAAGAGCAGACGAATCTGATACCAATAATATAGACTTATGCAGGAATGCAATAAAATACATAAATACACATAAACGCAGATGTGCAACAGAAATAAGACTTCATTTCATTAATAACACATAACTGAAATATGATTATAGATAGAATGGAAAAAAACTAGCTAGGGCGCTAGTATCTTATCTCTGGGAAGAGATGTGGTGGCTATAGGCCTCTGAACTGTGTTAAAATGAGGCTCAAGGGCCTTTTTATTATGGAACAATGAGAGAAAACCCTAACCCGAGGAGATGTAACACCAAGAGTTTATGGGCCCTGTTGGGGTTAGTTGGGTAGCCAACTTCTCAGGTCGTAACTTGGTCATATTATCTCTGTTTGGCACGTATGATACCTCATTGGAAATATATCTCCAAGGACTACAACTTCTATCGTGATTTGTTTCAAATCACCAGAGAAATCATGCCCAAAAAATGCTGTTTGGGGCCTCAAAATAGCTCCGAAATTTTAGAACCTAAAGGATCCAAGGGTTGAACCATGCTCTGATACCACTATGTGGTATCAAATATCACCCAAATATAACCAAAACCAAACATCACTCAAATAGAATGGAAACCATATATCGTCCAAAGAGAATAGAACCATGATCTAATACCACTTTGTAACACCCTCCTCCCTCATTTACCGAAGCTAACTAGTCCATCAGGGTAACGAAGAGTTATTATGATATTGTTCAACTCCCCAAGTACAATTAACGAAGTGGAACTAACGAGACAACACCATTATGACCTTCCGCAGATTTTACAGAACCTTTAGGAGCCAACTGAACCCTTCCAGGTTTTCAACTCCCGAGACAACTTGTTTTTTGACTGAACTAGAGCCCCATTCGCACTAATGAAAAGCCCTCCATGTGGTTGAAACCCTCCAGTCACATCCACAAGCCTTCATCCATGTGACTGCAGCCTTTTCTAGGTTATTATGTGCCAAGGACCCTAGATTATGAACCACGTTTTCAGGTCCAATACTTAGACCACTGCCCAAAACTTCATGAAACTTCCAGAAATGATAAATAACATGATGAAAAGGCGTTTATTTCAAAACATGAACAAGGACCTAACCTGACAAGGCCTAGACATGACATACATTCCATCAAAAACATCATGAACATGTAATATACATGTCATATAAACACATATGAGCATAGAGACTTCATACTTATCTAAGATTCATCAAGAAGGTCTAATGCCTCTTCATAATAACTGCAAGATCATCTATTAGGTCATACATTCATTAACATTCCATCTACTAATCAAAACATGATGAGAGCCACAAATAAATTCTATCGTAAACCATGCTTATAACCAGCATGTAACCAAAAAAATAAAAATGATATAACAATAATTAAGATCACATACTAACAAGTAAATTTACCCATAAAATACAAGAGTAAAAGAGCTCTTATTAACATATGAAAAAGGAAACCAGGTTAGGGGTTTCCACATACCAACCGACCATATATTGGGCTTAACCAAGTCTCCCTTCAACCAATCACCCCTACGCCATATTCCAAACATGAATGTGGGATCTCATGGAATAACCAAATAAAACCAAACCAAGGCTTCCAAAGGCCCAACCACCTCAACCCTTGTAATATCCCCAAATTGGGACTGTCAGAAGTGGCCCATATAATGTACAAGAGAAAGACATAAGACTTTTGTGAAGAAAACCCTCTAAAAGAGGTGCTGCAACAATGTATTTCACTGCAAAATGCTTGACAATGTTATTTTTATGAGCATACAACAATTGTAGGTTACAACTTAGATCTAGAAAATATTTGTGTACAAAATATTAGATCTATATCAGATCTGTACACTATGAAGCATATGGAGTAGATATGAGATCTCATGCAACATTTCTGCAGATTTCTTCAGAATTTATGAAGCATATATAGGAGTATTAAGATGAGATCTGAATATGACATGGAATAGATCAGAAATCCATGAATCACCACAGTGAAGGGCAGATTCCCATCACTAGAGATCACTCCTCAAAGTTTGCCAAAACTCCCTGCAAATTTCCTCTCACAGATAACGCAGTCCTGGAAGATAAACTGTGTTGTAGACTTGATGAATAGTTTGGCCTGATGCCAAGGTATGGATTTGAAGCTCCAATGATCCAATACACTCTTTCCAGGGGGATAGAAGGCTTTCCCACTCAAAAGAGGCACTAGAATGGCTTAGATATGAATAGATCTAGCCTCCACTTGCTGCAGCTTAAAAAGACAACCAAACCCTCAACAGGATCTGCGTTGTAGTTGGAAGAAGAGCTTGGCAAGATTCCTGATAGTGGACAATAACTTCAAGACTCCCTCAAGAGCTACTCAAAGAAGGAGGTGGGATTCCCGATCAGGAACAGCTAGTGCTAAACAACACTATTCTCTGCTAAACAACCAAGAGAATGAGAAATGTCTAAACAGACATGTTCTTCCAAAACAATATGTTCAACAACCTTCTTCTACTGTCCTCCTCTTCCTTTTATAAGATGAAAGTCTTGTCAAACCCTAAACCATCTCAATGATTTAGCTCCATTCACATGTGTAGCCTCCAACTAAAACTGCGTTGTGCATCTAGGAGATTCACTATATCTAGACAACGCTGTTGATTTGGTCCTGGTTGACTTGGTCAAGTGATCCAGTCTCTTTCACACCTAAATGTGCTTATGTAAATAGCCCAGATTTAGCTATGTTCACATGTGGAATTGATTTATTTTTCCATTTAGGATTTTTATTGATCCTCTTTTACAATTTTATTCATGAAAAAAAAATTAAACCAAAATTGTATATTCCCATTAGCTTGGGCTAATTGGAAATATTACAGTCCTCCCCTCCAAAATGTTGCTTGTTCTCAAGTAACTGATAGGGTAAGTGCTGTAACATTTCTCCTCCTCCATTAGTGACACCATCAAAGATCAAGCTCTCCTCACAAGCTAGGTGTTCACCATTCCAAGCCTCCATGAATTGTTCCTCCAAAGTCATCATGAGATGTACATAATTCATCCTATAAGGAGTCAAAAACTCAATATAAACAAACATGGTTGGAGAAATGCTCTCTCTAAAACATGTAGCATGAGGTACATAGAAAGTTTCCATTGCATGTGGTACATACAAACTTCCCATCCCCCCTTTATACAATCCCATAAAAAGCACAACTATATCATCCAAGTATGGAAGCATAATTACATATATACAAACATAAATTTGACCATGAGGAGGTGGGTCATAGTCCCACATATGGTACCAGCGCAGTGCATATCCTGCCTGCATCAGATCAAGGTATGGTAAGTGGTTTCCCGACCACTTACTTGCTGCACAAGTCATCTCACCATGGCTGAAAATGTGAGATATGTTTCGTGCCTTTGGGAAGCACCCATCATGAAAGAAAATCTCCCTTTGCACAACAAGGGAGTGGCCAAATTCAGAAATTTTACTGGCCCAATGTTTTCCATGAGATTTACATGATACAACACTCCTATTTGGAGTCATGGCCTACTTAAACGTGGGGAAATAATATGTCAAATTAGAGAATGAAACTTGCATTACATGATCAGGTTTTTCACCAACAATGTTTCTCCTACACATGGAATTGTGAATATATTTTTCTCTCCTTTCAAGAGAAGGAAGAAATGGCTGAAATGAATCTTGCATAGATTCCTTTGGCTGCCCAAAATCCACATAGCTCTTGCATTATATAAAATGATGATGTAGCTCCCCTATAAATCCTTCCCATTCAAAGCATCTCATGATAGTGTTGTAGATCTTCATAGAATAGGTAGGGCTCAAACAGAACTCTTTGTAGGCCCTTTATAGCATCCTCTCCTTGAGCTTGGAGGCTCTAGGTAAGAAGATCCTATCATGATGATAGATTACTCCCTCATGGACTAGATATCCCTCTTCATGTAGCTGGTCATCAAGCATCATACAAGTGTGAAGATCTTTGGAATAATCCACCAACAATTGGGATTTCCAATATAGATCTACACTCCCCAATAATGATAGTGCTGATGATGCATCAATAGGAATGCCTGCCATGTTGCTGATCTCCTCTTTGACACCTCTTACGTCGAAGGTATAAGTAGTAAGGACATGCCTTCCCTTCTTCTCCTCCAATAGCGCAGAATCAGAAATGAAGGTGGGTGATGATGATGAGAGAAGAAAACCTCCCTCCTTCTTGTGCTTTCCCAAGCCTTCCAGTGCTGTAGCTGTGTCTTTTAATGCTCCCATCCCTCCTGGATCTGATTTTGGAGCATCAAGTAGTGAGATATCTCTCACCAAAACTGAATCAGGTGGCCTCCCAGGTGGTTTTCCACTAGATAAGAGTGTCCCTTGCAGGAATCTCATGAACATAATAGAAGGGACAGTGAGGTCCTTGCTTCCACTGCGCAAATCCATATCTATTTTTTGTGTGGATGTTTTGTGTGAGGGGTAAGTATGCATGCCTTTGATCATTTGAGGTGCACCACTCTTCTTTTCCACCCATTCCATTTTCAAAGCCTCCCAACCAATGGTGACTTTCCCCAATGTAATCAACCATTGAACACCCAAAATAACATTGGTGTCTTGTATGTCAACTACAAAGAAGTGATCCACCAAAGTATAGGATCCCATAGTGACTAAAAGTGATGGGAATTAATGCATGCATTGCATTGTTCTATCTCTTGGGACCAAAACAAAGAATCCCTCAAAAGTATCAGTGGGTATTTCCCTCCTTTGCACAAGATGGGCTTCAATAAAATTGTGGGTAGCCCCATTGTCAATCAATATAGAAATCCTCTGATTCATGATTGAACCTTGAACTCTTAAGGTCAAGTACTTAGGTACTCCCCTCAAGGATGCAAGAGTTCCTCCAATAGGAGCAAATTCTCCATTCCCATCTCCTAATGTTGTTGGATCTCCTCCAACATTGTCAACGCTGTGACCCCTCCTTGGCTCATCATCTTCATTTTCTTCAAGATCTGAGAAGACCTTTATATAATGTTCTTTACCAAAAGCACATCTATTTCTAGGTACCCATGGTTCTTGGCAAGTGAAGCATATCTTACTCTTTCTTAGATCTCTCCAGACTTCATCATCAAGAGGCTTCTTGTATGAGCTCTCCTTTGAAGGAGAAACTTTCTCTTCCTTTCCTTTAGATGGAAAAGAGGGCTTGTTCTAAAAGTTTTCCTTTGATTTTGGCAAGGCATCTTGAAGGTCTCTAGCCCTCTCAATGGAATCATGCTAGTTAGTGGGCTTGGTAGATTTAACCAACCCATGCAGAGTTTCATCTAAGCCATCGATGAACATGTACACCCTCCTTGCTACAGACAAATCAAGAACCATAGGAGATAATCTTCGAAACTCAGAGATATAAGACTCTGTATTTCCTGACTGCTTCAACTTTGCAAGGCTCATGAAAGGTGCTTCTGGATCATTTCTGTTAAACCTTTCCACCAGTCTTCTAGTGAACTCAGAATAGGAAGTCACATTGGCATGACCAAATGTAGACAACCCATGGAACCACTAGTTGTGTGCTTCACCTTAAAAGTGCAGCGCTGCAATCTTGATAGCTTCCATCTCCGAGACTTTGTTCAACTGAAAGTAGATATCCAGTTTTTCTACCCATGCTTTCGCAGAACAAGTAGATGACCCATAAAAATTGGGTAAAAATAATCTGCCCATAGAGTGATGTCGATCATGATTATGAGTGAATCCACCATCTCTATGCTGATGCCTTGGTATTCTTTTGTCCATGAGGTGACAAAACTCTTGAAAAATCAAGTGGTTCTTGAATATATGATTCTTAGACTCATATTCTTCAAATTATTCTTCAAGGGATGCTTGCTCATGAGGCCCTTCATTCTCCACAACCAAGAAGGTAGGCATGATAGAGCATTGTGGAGCTTGTGGCTGGTTCATTGGTTGATCATTCTAGTGGTGAGACATGCCAGAGCTTTCTCTAGGATGAAATTTCCTAAGATATTCCTTGATCCCGTACAATCTCATCTCTTTGATCTCTCTAGCAAGATCTTGCATGGCTTTTAGAAGGGTTTTTGCAAACACCTTCCCATCTTCATCACTTCCAGATTCAGGGGCTTTTCCCTTATCTTTATCATCATTGGTGTAATCAAATTTCTTTTGTCTTCTTCTCAGGTACCTCTTCTCTTTGTCAGTGAGAGGCTCATATTCTTCTATAGACATATTGGCTCTTTAAGAAAGAAAATCACAGGATGTGCCAAGATGATTTCTCCTATACCATTGTAATATCCCCAAATTGGGTCTGTCATCAAGGCATGTCTGAAAAATGCATTTTTCAAAAATGAATGCTACATAATTTTAAATCAGCCCTTTTATCCCTTATATCTGATAATCTAAGACCCAAATCCAAGAGGATATCAAAAAAAAATCAAAGTAGGTGAGGTAAACAGACCTCCCACACCTAGTATGGCTTGAAAATTGCCCAAGGAAGGGACTGCTGCAATATTTAACAACACTGCTCATAAAATAACGCAGTTCAATAGAGTAAGAGTAGGAGACCAATATGGAGGTTTAGAAATATCTTATAAATCAGAAAATCAGATTTACAAAGTGTCCCATACAATGTACAAGAGAAAGACAGAAGAATTTTGTGAAGAAAACCCTCTAAAAGAGGTGCCGCAACAATGTATTTCACTGGAAAAGGCTTGAAAGAGCTATTTTTATGAGAATACAATAGATATAGGTTAAAAATCAGATCTAGAATAGATCTGTGTACAAAATATTAGATCTATATCAGATTTGTACACTATATTGTCTCTATTTTACATACCCCTTGGGGTTTTCTGCAAAACATGAAGCATATGGAGTAGATCTGAGATCTCATGCAGCAGATTTGCAGATTTCTTCAGAATTTCTGAAGAATATATAGGAGTATTTAGATGAGATCTAATTATGAAATGGAATAGATCAGAAATCCATGGATTGCCATAGTGAAGGGCAGATACCCATCACTAGAGATCACTCAAATTTTGCCAAAACTCCCTGCAACTTTCCTCTTACAGATAAAAAAGTCCTGGAAGATAAAATACACTATAGACTTGAAGAAAAGTTTTTCCTAATGCCAAGGTATGGATATGAAGCTCCAATGTTCCAATACACTCTTTCTAGGGGGATAGAAGGCTTTCCCACTGAAAAGAGGCACTAGAATGGCTTAGATCTGAATAGATCTAGCCTCCAATTGTTGCAGCTTACAAAGAAAACCAAACCCTCAACGAGATCTGTGTTGTAGTTGGAAGAAGAGCTTGGCCATATGCCTGATAGTGGACAAGAAATGAAAGACTCCCTCAAGAGCTACTCAAAGAAGGAGGTGGGATTCCCGATCAGGAACACCCAGTGCTAAACAACACCATTCTCTGCTAAACAACCAAGAGAAAGAGAAATGTCTAAACCGACATGTCCTTCCAAAAAAATATGTTCAACAACCTTCTTCTGCTGTTCTCCTCTTCCTTTTATAGGATGAAAGTCTTGTCAAACCCTAAACCATCTCAATTATTTAGCTCCATTCACATGTGTAGCCTCCAACTAAAACTGCGTTGTGCATCTAGGAGATTCATTGTATCTAGACAGTGATGTTGATTTGGTCCTGGTTGACTTGGTCAAGTGATACGTCTCTTTCAAAACTAAGTGTGATTTTGTAAATAGCCTAGATTTAGCTATGTTCACATGTGGCATTGATTTATTTTGCTGGTTAGGAGTTTTATTGATCCTCCTTTACAATTTTATTCATGAAACAAAAAATTAAAACAAAATTGTATATTCCCATTAGCTTGGGCTAATTGGGAATATTACAACCCTCAACTACTGATTCCACGTCACGGTCAGACATCACTAACCATGAATAGATTGGTCTCTACCCAAGTTATCCAGGGCTCAAGAGTGTTTGCTCCAACCAGAGCTTACAGTACTAATAACTCAACCCATAGTTGTTGTTGGGATTCCAGAGCGTTTGTCCAACCAAGGCTTATAGGACTATTAAATCAACCCAAGTTGTTATAGGGCTTCCAGATCGTTTGTCCAACCAAGGCTTCCAATAATGAATAACTCAACCCACAACCATAAGGAACATGAGCACCAACCTCAAAAACAAAGGTAAACCCACAAAACCATGGCTATCAAGGAAACAACAAGTCTAGGAAAAGCGACTGGAAATCTACGAAATACTCCATGCCAATGACAGATCACAACCAAGAAATCACATGCATGTTCCATGCATGCCAAAACTATCAAGGAAATTATACATGGAACTCGGTACCTGCAAGAAAAATCCATTGTAGTTGTTTATCCTGTTGTCCTCTTGCACCTTCCTTACTTTCCTTTGCCTTCTTTCTCAAAATCCCAAGTATACCACACTTCTCCAAGAGTTCTCTAAGAAAAATCTAAGTGTCCAAGTGTAAGAGAGAGAAAAGAGAGAGCTCCAAGAAAAACTGACAAAATTTGAACGAACCCCAAAAAATACATGAATTGATCCTAAAAATCCTTTTTATCATTGAGGCCTCTATTTTCTTCATTTTTCCTTAAATTTCCCTCTCATGCAACCTGTGACCTTTCACCTTCATTTTCTTCTAATTTCCTCTATTTTCATAAATAAAATGTCAATTAATGATTCTTTTCCTTTTCCAATTCCTTTGCCAATTTCCTTAGCCATGATAAACTGAAGTAACGCCCACTAGGATTTTTTTTCCAAAATTAAGCCTGGAATACGTGTCCCGTGACCTTGGTATTATATATATATATATATATACATCTAAATTCAACCAGGGTTTTTACATATTTAGTCAAATTAAAGTGAAATTAAGTGTATATTATCTCCAATAAAATCACAAGGCTAGTAGACATAGGTCTTCCTACTTTTCTATAGTCACCTAGGTTTTTGACTCAAATCAATAAAATCCCCTACTCTTTTTTCCTATCTCTAAAAATTTCAATTAAAATAAAATCCTAAACCATTCACAAACATGTATTCTCTAGCTGACAGTTGTCCAAAATTTGTCTCAAAATGAACAATATCTTAGCCTTTGTGCTTCCCATTGGTTAAGCTTGCAAGAAATTGTTGGAAAATAAATGGTTCTGCGCATTGTTTTCTATTTTACTTCTTGATAATTACTTGTGACATTATTTTGAATTTTATTACTTATTATTCCTTTTTCATTGAGTAATTACCCAAACAATTAAGATCACAATGAAACAAAGTACACAATATATAGGCTCCAAGCGAGGGGAAAACCCCTCCAAGGGGAAAACCAAAAGAATGATTCTCTTCATATAGAATATTCTTACAATGAGACTTCGAAGACCCAAAGAAAAAAGCCCAAAATCCTCCAAGCACCAAGTCAGCCCCCCAGAAATATCTCTCCAAGGCGGCTTCCAAACTTCAGTCTTCTACAACTTTTATTTAGAATTTTGTCCCTACAACTACTCCTTAGAATTTCAACCCTACAATTTCGGCCTCTTGAAATTGCAACTACACATAAACCGTAACTTCGCACGTGTGGATATATATATATATATATATATATATATATATATATATATATATATATATATATATATATATATATATATATAGATATGTATGTATGTATGTATGTGTGTCTATGTGTGTGTATATATATATATATATATATATATATATATATATACACACATACATACATACATACATATATATATATATATATATATATATATATATATATATATATATATATATATATATATATATATATATGATCCCAAGAAACTTCTCTTTTTTCTTCCTCCCTTCATCCTTCTGGTTCTTTTTCTCCTTTGTTGTTGGAAATCAAATTTATTATGAGAGAGTGAGACAAATGAGGTCGAGCGCCTTGTATTTATAGCCTTCTTGAGGGGTTGAATAACCCTCCCTCTAGGCTGACTTGTCCTTGACCTAGGTTGAATTGGTCTTGGAGGAATACTTGGATTTTTCATGACAAGGTAAATATTTTTCTCTATTATTGTTGGCTTGAGGGGTACAGAACTAGGTTTAGAGCTAGCGCGTAACCAAAAACACCCTCTTACTACTGGCCCTTTTGGCAATGACCTACTTGCACAGGCCAAAGTGTCACACGAAGCAGTATGGGGGGGTTCTGGAACTAGGTTTGCATGCCCTGAGAGAGAATTGAATGAAGTGAGTGCCTTCAGACCTACTTTAGTACGCAGACTGACTTGCACACTAGAAACCATAGGTTAATTATCAAAGGTTAATCCTGTGCACGCGCATAGAAAATAGTTCTGCAATCCCTTTAACTATTCTAACAATGTGATATTCATCCATTATAGCAATAGATCTATGCAACTAACAATAATTTCAACAGTAAAAAAGGTACACAATTGATCCAATAAAAAATAATATAGCTTTAATGCAGTGAACATAAATCATATGTAGAAACAGATCATAAAGCAAGTCACTGATGCATTTTGTATACAGAGTTATCAAAAAATGTCTTTATTCATCAATAGTTCGCAAAAAACCTTAAAATCCTTCAGATCTACTTGTGCACACAGCCAGCGGGGTCCGCACACAGCTGGACTAAGGTCTCCGTGCACACAACCAATAGGAGCCTTTCAGACACAGACACTTACACATATTTTCTTCAGATCTCAATCATCCATCAACACTTACATCACAACTTATCCAAAAATTGTCTTATCTGACTCGATCTAGACTTCTAATTATACCTTAGCCTGCACTCATCGTAAGGTCCACAAACCGTGGTTTAAGACTCCTATATTTACCCTTTAGCCCATTACAACTCATGAAGGAACTTTGAACCTCCCCAAAGCCCCTTGACTGTGCATTTCTTAGTGTGCATGACTCAAAACTACAAAAGTTACTATTAATTACTCCAAAAATGTGTTCCTAAAGGACCCTGCTTCAACACTCCCCCAACACAATCTTGTGACTCGTCCCGAGTCACAGAGGCACTCGGGTCTTCATATTTGTCTTCAGCGCCTCGATGGCGGCAGTGAAGGTTACAAGGATTCCCGCGCTTTGATCATCAACACTCTAATCTCTATCCACCAACTTTTGAGAGGTCAACCCTCTATTATGAGACTGATACTCTGTATGTCTGGCTCAGGTTCTTGAAAAAACATCTAAGTCCTGTGATATATTCATTGCTTCATCTACCCATGGATTCATGTGGGTGGTAAATATGTGATTCTTCCTCTGCAGGTCTTCAACCTCATCATGCAGCACCTGACATGTTTGTAATCGTGCCATTCTATGAGCAGGCACAAGTGTGGGAAGTGCCTCCTGCAGCTCATCGAATGTCTGCTCCTTGGTGTTCAGTTCCTGTGAGATTTTCTTCACAAGTGGTTTAGTCTGTATTGAAGTACACAAGCCCATTATTGTGTCCAAGAGTTTAGTGCCCTTAGTGACAAGGACTACATTTCTTGCTGATGCTTCCTTGACTAAGGTGGTGCACTACCTTAGACTTCTGACATAGTTTCTAGTTGGAGCTTTGCTTGTAACTCCATAATCTGCTGCTCAAAGTCTGCCTTAACTTCTTGCGCTTCTGAGTGAGAGGCCTTCAAGGAATCCTCTAATCCTTCTATCTTGGCTTGGTGTGTAGCAAAGGCAAGGATGGAAACATTAGGAAGGTCATCACAAATTTGATCAATCATGCTTTCCAATTCTGTGTGTTGTGCCATCGCTACTTGTTGAGCCGTCTGAGCCTGAAAATATTATTCTGTGCGTGCGACAACATTTTTCTCGGAATTTGAGATCCGCTATTGCATGCGTGCCTCACGACACTGCAACTCATCTAGATAGCATGCAACTTCCCGCTAGGAAACATAGATAAGTCGATTCCAACCTTTGAACATGTTTGGACTTGTGCGCACAAGATAGGTTGTTATATTGTAACCGTGGCTCTAGGGAATGGGAAGATCTGACTATCTGTTGTGATGATAATCATACTGGTGCTCTCACTCACTTGATGTGGCCTCGACTGAGTCACGCTCGATTTAATTCTATCGGATTTTAGCTGAAGGGCCTGAAACCCAGTCTGCAGTGATTCTATGGCAGCTTTGTACTACTCCTTGAGCGCAATCCTCTGATACTCGGATGTATATGCAACCACATCGGCGATCTTGTCCAAGTCATCATCCATGAGGGTGACTTCCTCCATGCCTCTTGTCTTTGAGACTTTCCGTTTCTTGCGCGTGCCCTTAGGGGTTTTAGCGCTGCGCTTGGTACCTCTCGGTGACTTGGCTCTGGTACCATCCTGGCCATTTGTGCCATTGAGATTGATGTCCTACTCCGACTCATCTTCCTTATCCACATCTTTCTCAGCATATTTTTCTTTCTCCTTCTCAATGACCTTCTCTTCTCCTTTCTCCTTAGTGGCGTATTTTTTCTCTTTGCCGTGTTGGGGTTCCTATGTTTTGGCCAGATTGGAAAAACCAAAAGATAAAACAACATCAAACAGCTTTGGGATTCAAGGATCTAGCCCTCCTGAATCCAGAGAGGGATCTCTCTATGAATGAGTTAAAAGATGTAATATTTAAAACCTGAAATGTGATATTAGGCTATTTATGAAGAGCATGGGTTTTTTTTGTTTGTTTTTGGTTGGAAAAAGACATGATGAAGGTGAGGGCAGTTGAAAATAAAGGGTGAAGATGTCTGCAAGTGAAGGAATTATTCAGCTGACAGAAAAGGCAAAGATATTTTTAACCCATTGGGCTATGGAGTCATAGGAGGATTTTAATTGGACATCAAGGTTCAAGAAGGATCCATGGGGCAAGTCACTTATGTCAAAGGATCTCTTAAAGTGATTTATGGAATGAAACAGATAGGAAATGGAGAAACAAACAAATGAAGAACAATGAACAACCTAAGATCAAATAAGTGCTTTCAAACTAATTTTCTTTCGGCATGTACTTAAGGAAAAACATAAAAGTATTCTGAGATCAGGTAAGTTCTTTTAAACCAACCTGCATTGAAGTAATTTTAGTTGGAAAACATTTTTTTAAAACAGTTGGAATATCTTAAGATCAGGTGAGTGCTTTCAAACTAGCCTGCTTTCAACATATTATAAAGGAAAACACATATGATAATCACAAAGAGAAATCTAGATCAGGCAAGTGCTTTTAAACCAACCTACTTTAATATACTCTTCAAAGAGAACGTTCGAATGAAGAAAACATAGAAATAAAGCTTTCAGTAAGAGTAGGGTACTGTTGAGAGTAAATCCTAGCTCTATGTTTGCTGCTCTTTATCAAAGAAAGTGGACAGAGTGAAAAACATTTAAAGAAAATAACAATTGATAGTAAGGAACACATCACCATTGACACAAATCAGGATCCCATAAATCAGAAGCTTGTATTAGATGTTCAAACCAGTTACGATCAGCAAGCCCGATGGGTCTCTACAACTTTGAACTTCTCATATTAGCTTATGTATCTTCAAGTCACAAACAGGGCATCAGTAGCTTCAGAAACAATTACATGCATTCAGATGTCCAGAGACCAACATTTTTTCATCCTATACAGAAGTATTTATAGAAGAATGAGGAGGTGGGATCTGATAAAAGATCTCCTGGGTCAATTAATACAGATTAATGACTCCTCGGCCTTTGAGGGGCTCGATGAAGTAATTTACAGATGACCTGTCTGTATTAAATTGATGTACATTTATGAATTAAGCTCGGTGAGAGCCTTTGTTGACTTTTGAGGCTTTGTGTCATGTTGAAGTAACTCTGTTTCTGCTCCTCGAGGCCTAATGATCGAAAATATTTGTTTCTGGGCTGTTCTTAATCTTTAAAATAGTTTTGCCAACAATTAGAGATAAGATCTTTGATTTGAATTAATTTTTCAGCTGTCTTCGGGCAAACACCTCTTGTTTCAAATAATGACTAAGCCTTCTTTGATTACTGTGAGGCTGCAGGTGCCTTTAGGAGCTAGAGAGGGTTCTACTAGCCTCTGATTGGGGCGGTGGAAGCTTTCTCGGATCGACAGTTGTCTTTGTTTCTTCCCAAAACACCTTTAAGTTACTTGAGATCTGTGTTTTAGGTCTGATCAGGCTTATCCTATGTCTTCCGGTCTTTATGACGCTTTAATTCGTGGACTTAGGCCTTTGATTTTCTGAATGTATGCCTTAATCCTTCAAACTGTGCTAGGAAATCTTCAAACACTGATACTCTTTGTTTCTTTTATGCATTGCTATGTCTTGTTGATGTGCAGGCCGCACAGGGCTCATATGGCATCAATGCCTCATGAAACATCGACGAGACATAGTTTTTGAGCCGAGCGAATGGTTCTCTTTGATGCATCAAGGCAAGGGAATCATCATTCCCAGCCTTCAAATTTCCCTTTAATAAAATGGAAAACCATTGATAACCTGCAAAACACGAAACCAATTAAGAAATCCTGCGTTTTGGTTTAAACTGCTTCAGAGGCGTGGGAAGAGAGCAGGGCTGTTGGATGGCATCATCTAATGGTTTGGATTCATTGGAAGCGATCAAAGGAAATTGGAGGAAAAGAATAAATTAGATCCATCGATTGCGTGGAGATCAACGGTGGGGATTAATTGAAATACGTAAAGTGGGAAGGCGAAAGGCGACGAAAGCATGCGGGAAATATCTGGGCCATCCAATTTGGACACGTGGGCGGTCCAGATTCAATTGGAGGATCCCAATCGGTGGGGAGAGAATCAAGGTGCGATGGAAATTGCCGATGCAATTGTGCGATCGGGGAGGGCGATGCGATTGAGCGCTGGCCATTTGATTGGCTTACGATCAACGACGGGGATTGCTTTTAAAGCGAACAGACGGAAAACCCTTTAAAAAATTATAAAACCCAAAGTTTAATATGATACAAAGGTTTTGGCTTCGGGGGCAGGTTTTATACATATGAAAGGCACCCGGTTGCGGGGCCTTGGTTTATATGGAACGATAATAGGCTCGGGGTTTATAACAAAGGGCTAATCGCAATCGGAGCCTCGGGCTCGGGCTTTTCAATCAACCCATTAAAATTTTCCGATGCGATTAGTGCTTCGGCCTTTGTGCTTGGTTTTACAAAGAAAACAAAGTACCGAGGTGTATACAGTAAAGGGCCAATCGCATCGGAACTATCGGGCCCAGGATTTTCAATCAAACCATTGGATTTTTGCGATGCGATTAAGTGCTTCGGGACTTCAACACTTGGTCCCGGGGTGTAGGTTGTATGGAATGGAAAGCGGAGGGTGGGGTTTTATATATATGGGACTTAATTGCATCGGAGTTTTGATGCGGGTCTATTTCAATCATCACATTTTATATTTAAAAAACATAACTCCGACGTTTCAGACCAAAACTTTGGGTAAGTGGGTTTTATGATTTTACAAAGAAAAAAGGTGATCAGGGATGGATTTTCAAAATGGTTTAGCGCCAAATGTGGGCCCACTGGTTACATGGAGAAATAATATGATCGGAGTTTATAAACATAGAGCTAATCGCATCGGGGCTTTTGTTAACACAATGAAATAGACTTGCGTGCTTTGGATTTTCTCCAATGCGATAAGCACCGAAAGGTTTAGCTCTTGGTTCCAGCACCAAGGAGCATGGTGGTGAAGTGGTTAAGACTTGGCCCAAAGGGCTTAAACCCTTCATAAAAAAAAATGGGTTTTTTCATAGAGTTTCAATGGTTTTCAAAGGGTTTTGGGGGTTTCGATATAGTCTAAAAAGGAGTTTTAAACTATGCAAGGTGGATTTTATGAAGGGGAAGTGAGGAAAAATGAAAATCAGAGGAAAATGAAGGGAAAAAATAGAGCAAAAATGAAGGTTAGTTTCTGAGTGGAGGAAGGGGAGAAAGGGGATTTTACAACAATTCTTTCTCATGAAATCAGCAGAATTTCTGAGTTCTGAAGGGAAACAACAGTGAAGATTTTTAGACAAAGTCATGAGGTCTACAAGAGGCTTCAAGAAATAACATTTTGGTAATAAAAACTATTTCTTGAAGGCTCCAAAAAATGTTTTGGCCAACTTTGATAGAACAAATTTTATAGGTGGCCAACATGCCAGACGTTGAGGCCGTGATAGGCTGGGTGAAGCCAAGCCTAGTCTTCCATGCATCGGGCCAAGTCATAATGACCTGGTCGATTTCAGTTTCCATCACCATATAAGGCAGGTTGTACCATACTCAATCTTTTCACGATTGGATCTGAACGTTGTGCATTGACACCTTGAAGTCTGCAATGGCCTTGTATTTCTTGTGCGTAACTGGGGACAACCGAGGCCATGAGTGAATAACTGTGACTAATGCACCTTTGAAAAAGACCCAAAATATCTTATTCTCCATTACATGCTTCGGTTTTGTTGAGTCCCATAATTTGGCATAGCGTGCCCCTTAAAAAACACCAGGTTCAACATCTGAGAGGATTGCACTCTCTCGCGTCTCCCATGCAGCTAGAGAAATTAATAAGAGTAGCCATGAATAAAAAAATGTCTTTCCTTCTTCCTACGCCTTGTGCATGTTCTCTAAGAACTCGGTGCAGAGGAATTGCGACCAATTAAAACTTATGCCCTTCTCGTACTAGCAGGGATCACCTTAAGGCTGTATTTACACATCATTTTACAACCCAACACTAAGGTGCCAAGGTGCACCGTTGGATCCTCAAGCTGCTGCACCAAGAAGCCCCTAGTATCCCATCCCACCTTGTAGTCCTTCTTGACCTTCGCAACTACTTTCAACTCCTGGCTCTTCCCATAATTAGCCATGGGATTGGGTCCCTTCTTTGGAAAACTAGTGATCCGGTGGATCAACGTGGCATATACTAGGATTAGGCTCTTGATCCAGAGGAAACCATCATGTACTAATGCTAGTAGCTAGCGCACACATATATCTATGTTGGGATATCTGCCGAAGTGAGGAATCCTCAACAGATTGAAAATTCTAGCATTACTCAACTCACGCGCCCAAGGCATGGGCTCTACTTTCATGACTCCAATGTAGACAATGCGCTCAAGGTAGAATTCTGGCACTAGCTCAGGGAAATATTTCTTGTTTTCCAGGTCGTAGTCATCGAAATTTACTATAGGGATCTTTTGAAACATATCCCCCTCCAAGGTGATCGCCTATGAATCAATGGCATTTGTAGGTAATTGCGCACCATGTCCAAATCCTTTGGTTCCTTCACAGAGGGTCTGCGTGGCCTTACATACTTTGGGTGCCACAAGTTGGGCTCGACGAAGAGCATGACCTTAGTATTTGCGCTCATAGGTATGACCTATCCTTTGATGCTTGGCACGAGGATGTGATCTATATAGGTGATGTCCGCGACTTTGAGGAGGATCCCTTGGTTATATTTCCTTTTCCTTCGGCAAGTGTGGACATGACTTCATGCACTTCATGGAAAAATTCATGCAAATCATCAGAGCCTAGTTCAATAGAGGCCGTAAGCGGCATAGAGTGCTCCTCATACTGCACACTCTCAGCAGTGGGGTTAGTGGATGTCATTCTAGGTTTGAAAATAAAATTAGGTTTACTCACGTCAAATGCAGGGGTCTCACAGCCAAACATACAGTTCACAGAGATAATTATGGGGCACAATTCACTCAAACAACAAAGGAAAAAAATGTGACTCACTTCCTTACTTTTATAGGTGATCCATGGTAAAAACGGTCGGAACTTCATTAATGGTGCCTTATCCTTGTAAAAATGGTTAAAACTCCTATAATATCTCCTCATTAAATTTAGAAAACTCACTCCATCCAACAATAAAATCAATTTTTTACCCAGAGTTACTGTTCCAACGACTAGTTTTTCTTGCCGCGCACTACCTCTGCGCTCATGTCGCACCTGCCTGCGTATGTCCTCTGCGAAGCACACATAAAAGTGTATTACTGTTCATATAGTCATTTGGTAGGCACATGATTATCCCTATATGGATTCAGTCAGCTTCCATTGATGTACCTGATAATACTCTCACCGCGCAATGTGGCCAGGTGCACTGCACCTCCAATAATGATCTCCTTCACAATATTTGACCCCAACAAATTATTTCTGAAATTTCCTTGGTGGCGCGTGAAATGACTGTCATACAACAAAACCATATCTTCTTCTTTGAATTCCTTCTGCTGGATGTGCCTATCATTCCAGGCCTTTTCGCGTGCCTTCTGTACTTGCTGATGAAAGTTAGCAATACACCGATCCTCCTCTAGTGAAAATAATTGTGATAGATGTTCCTACATGATGCTTGGTTCAATCATATTAGTTAACACTGCAATTCACAGGCTTTAGATGATATATTCCATCGACATGATTTCTTCTTGGCCATAAACCATCCTAATGGTGTTTTACCAGTCAACGTCTTACATGTAGTCCTATAAGCCCATAAGACAAAAGGGATGCACAAGTCCCAGTCATTCTGGTTTGCATTGTAGATCTTTGTGAGTGCTTTCTAAAAGATTTTTTTGAAGGCTTCCACTGCACCATTTTCCTGAGGGTGATAGGGAGTACTCTTCTAGTGATGTATCTAGAATTCCTTTGTCAGAGATTCAATGGTCTCATTAACAAAGTGCATACCCCGATCACTCATCAATATCTTTGGGAACACAAATCTAGTAAAGATATTTTTGAAAATGAACTGCACAACAATATCAGTAGTACAATGTTTCATGGGCTTGGCTTCTACCCATCTATTTACATAATCTGTTCCAGTGATGATATATTGCGCACAAATATTTTTCCAAGGAGGATTAATAGATCCAACAAATTATATGGCCCATTTATCAAAAGCCTGTAGGACAATCTGTGGCTGTAATGGAATTTCATCTCTGTGTGATGGCTTCTCTATTATTTGGCATACATCACAAGCTTGACAATATGCATGTGCATCACTATGCAGTGTGGTCCACTATAACCCAACACGTAACACCTTTTACGCAGTAGCTTTCCCTACATAGTGGCCTCCTGCCACTCCCCCATGAGATTCAACCAATATTTATTGTCATTCATGTTCTAAAACATACCTTCTTAATACTTCATCCGCTCCCAACTTGTACACTTTACCAAAAATCAATGTAAAGTCAGTTGCGCATGAAACCAACTCCTTTTGTTGCATCGATTATTCTGCAGGCGCACTACCAGTAGTCAGAAAGTGAATGATATCTGCAAAGTGTTCATCAACCACTTTAATAGAAAAGAGTTGCGCATCAGGTAGTCCCTCCTCTAGATTGGTCGGTTCCTCCCCATTCTCAATGTGTGATAAGTGATTAGGTCCAATATTCAATCTACCAGGCTTAACAATGATTTCAAAATCATATTCCTAAAATAGCAAAAACCATCTAAAAATGTTCGCCCCCCAACACAATCTTATTAACCAAGTACTTCAAAGTAGAGTGGTTAGTGAACATCTTGAATTTCCCTCCTAGCAGATAGTGCCTATATTTTTGCAGAGCGTAGATCATAGACAATCCTTCTCTATCTGTGGTTGAATCATTGTGCTTTGAACTGGAGGGCTTCCTTGAGAAAATCAAAGATCTTTTGACATTCCTCATCCCAGAAAAAGGACACATATTTATTCAACAATTTCTCCATGGGTGTAGTGATCAGAGCATATCCTTGAACAAATTTTTTATAATATATGGTGTGTCCTAGAATAGAGTGCAGTTTTTTCTCATTGGTAGGAACTTCCAAGTTGATAATAACTACAATCTTGGCTAGATCTACCATTAATCCTTGTAAAAAACAATGTGTCCCAAAAATATTCCAAAAGGAACACAAAATATACACTTCTTCAAGTTGAAAGAGATCCGATGCTTATTTCAAGTGTCAATCATCATGCACATGTTGGAAACATGCTTCTTTACCATTCAAAACACATTCCAATTATCAAAGTACACTTCCGTAAACTTGTGCATGAACTCCTTGAATACGGCTACTACTACGCATGAGAATATAGCAAGTGCATTATTCAATCCAAAAGGCATGACTGTGTAATGGAAGGATTCCCATTCTATTGCAGAAGTGGTCTTACTTCATTCTTCTGGTGCAATCTCGATTCGATGATACCCTAAAAATCCATCAGTGAAAGAGTAGGCCTCTTGTCCTCCCAGATTGTCCAATATCTCATCTGGAAATGGAGTAGGGAAGGGGTCATGTATGCATGCATCATTTCTTTTGTGCAGGTCCACACAAATCCTTATTTCTCCTTTAATATTCTTTTCCTCAATAACCATTCGGCTCACCCAATCAGACTACTCCACAGGCTCAATGATTCCTGAATCAACCATTTTCTCCAATTCTTCCTTCACTTTCTGCTTATATTTTGGATTTAACCGATATGGTCACTGCTTGATGGGGCACACATCTGGTTTCAGAGTGATTTTAGTAACTCCCAAATCTCCTACAATTCCTTTGAGCTCAGAAAATTTTGTGGGAAACCGTTCAAGATATTTGGTCAATAGCTCTGCAACCTTTCCCACTATGTTATCATCCCAATAATCTCCTATTTTGGCCAACTTGGGTTGTTCCTCCATCCCACGGTTTAATTATTTTATTTTTAAGGGCTTCATTGCATCCACCATTCCTATCAAGGGTCCTACAACTGCGTTCTCCCCCTCAAATTCTGGGATATTAATATTCCTTGGGTCTTCCTTGTTATCTTCCACTAAAAGATTTATGCAGTTGAAAATATTTTGCATATGCACTTCCCATGCTGGTGCAATAAATTCTATCAGAGGCCAAGAATCATCAAAGACAATTGCTTCTATATTCTGTAGGGCTTTGTCCAATCCCTCTAATCCACCGGCCATGCCGAAGGTTAAAAAAAAACTTTCACTCATTGTAACCCAATTAAGGGCCCGTCGGTGTAGCCTCGTCTCCATATACCATGCAGTAGGGATTGGTCCCAACGTATGGAAAAACATGTGAACCCATTTGGCCTTGGTCTTCTTATCCCAAACCTCCATCCATGTAGCCAGGTGTTTGCATGGATCACCTCGGCCACCAAAAATCTTGCTGATGGGGTAGTGGGTTGCTCAAAGCGCAATTGCATCATTTTGCTTCATTACTTCCAATCCTCAAGGTTCCATTTGTGCGTATCCCACCAACGTGTTGGAGTTGCGCATATGGAAAGATCAAGTGCCCAAAACCTTCACTCTTTCAAGACAACCTTTTCCAATTTTTCCAAGATTAGGACAACATTGTTAGAACCATCAAAATAGGGTAATTCCTGTACCTATGAGGAGATGCATCAAACATTTTTAGTGACTCTGAGGCAGTGTGGTGTAGAAACATCATGCAAACGATTCTTCCAGTTCTCCATTTCTCCATATGAGTCTGAGAAGCATGAGCTATCATTTTTTCAGCATCCCTTCACTATTTGGTTTGATCCAATACTCATCTCGTGCAGTCAACTTGTAGATATGGTCGACATCATCTCCATCGTGCATTGGTTATGCATATCTCTCCCCTTTCACAGGATCCAAAGGTACTATAACTTGAGTGCCATTTTTTTCAAAGATCATGCTTATGTACTTCAAGTTGATGATACACCCCATGTCGATGGCCCAATCTAGCCCTAGCAGCATAGGGTAGGGGTCTGCATCATCCAAAATTCATATTACTTCAAATTATGCGCATAATTTTACTCTAGAAATGTCTACCAGAACATGTGGGAGTCCCCATGGTGGAATGATATTCTGCTGATTATCCATCCGTAGCTGAATGGTGGACCATTCCAGCTTTGGTTCTCCCGTATTATGCCATGTCTGCTTAGGTAGAACATTTGCATCATATCCCAAGTCCAAAATGGCCTGATCCATCTCATATTCCCAAATTTGCACGGTCACGTGCATCTCTCGACCAGTTCTCTTCTTATTCTTGTAGATATCATTTACAACCTTGCTCTCAGTTCAAGGCAACTCCTTATCCGTGCAACTATCTATCAGATCCTAAAGGTTGTCTACTGCTTTCTGTTTATGCAATATCTTGATGCAGGCTTGCAGGAAAGGTTTGACTTCATCATCTATCTTCTCTTCTATGATTGACTTGGATGTGGACGCACCTGCAGCAACAAAATACTTTCTAGATTCTACAAAGGTCTCCTTCTCCTTCTGCAGGTTGAGTCCTTCCTTATTTTTAGAAGCCTTCTTGATTCATGGCCCTACATCAGCCTTATCTCCCTCATCTTCTCTGGTGGCAGCACCACTATGTGTAATTATGTTTACACTCAGATCATCATGCCGTAACTTAGCTCTATGTATTTTTATACTCTGCGTAGGTGTCTCCCGTTGCATCTCCTGTATTATAGCAATCAAAACAGGACAATATTCAATAACACGATCAAACTATCTACAAAAATTGCAAGACTATCGTGCAGGGTTCAGACAGTCGCGCGCATAGTATAGAACATCTCCACGGTTATAGAAAATCAATTTTCCTCTTCCACGACCTCACCTCCACCTCTCCCTCCTCCCCTTCCTCTGGCTAGAGATCCACCATGCCCATAAGGGAATGTTGGTGAAGAAGGGTCGACCTACACTCTATAGAGGTTGGCATTGTCTATCATCAGATCAACTGTGCAGCAGTGGTGCTCATCATGGCCAATTGAAGAGAAAAACATACACCATTGATGCTTTAGTTCTGGTACTTAAATTCCTAATCGAGGGAAATGGTTTGTGTCATGCCATCCAACCACTTGATAGTCAGTGCACCACAATGTGCGAGTACCACTCGGTCCTGCAACATCCCTCAGTTGCAATGGATTTGATCCTCCCACTTGCATGTAATATTGAAGAAAGGTACACTGATATTTTGTGTGACTGCAACCTTTACAATGTATGTACCATACATCTGTTTTGACTTCTTTCCCTTTGTCTCTGCGTAGGTTCTAATTTCCAAGTGAATCGCTTCTAACTGATTTTATATTTTTAGAGTTCTAAATTTGGTCATCAGTTCTGGGCACAACTTCCAGCTTCATGGAAACTTCAAGAGCCTCATCTTGAGAATCAATTTTATGCTGATTCATAGGGTCGTGCAGGTGTGGTAGGATCATCGCAATAAACCATTCTTTATGCTGCTTATCATCATAGATAAATCCTCCACCACTGATGGTGCACTTTAATTGTTGATCTTCTTCCTAGACAGATTCGTTTGGTTCTTGTCGGATTTATTTTAGCTCTATTACACATTTTGAGTGTGAATTTGGTTTCCTGAACTTCTACTTTAAATATTTATTTATCTCATCGACATTAGGGTCATCATTCTGAGCCAAATATCCCATAAACTAGTCCAACGCATGACCTTCAAATGCCATGGCTAGCTGTGCCCTTTTGACAACATCAGTATTGAAATTTTTCGCAGTCCATACTACATCTGCAACAAGCCAGAATCTCTCCATGTCTTCATCACCCATGCCCTTGAATATGGGTAGCTTCATACGCATAGCCATATCACCCCTTGGCAGTGGAGGTGGTGGTGGAGTAGGAGATTACCTAGTCCTGCGCGAATTCGATTGTGGGGTGGCTAGAGGACTACCTCCAGCGTGCGTAGCCTCACCACTCTCTGTATCACTATTAGGCATGTTTCTCAGAGGGTTGTATACAGATATTTCTCCTCTTTGGTTAACCCAAAAGTAATTTCCGCTACGTGTAGTGCTTTCAGCTTTGTTTGGGGTCATTCACTCAGTGTGACTGCACATAATACCATTTTCACACAATAGAATCTTAATTAGCAAAGGAAGAGAGTGTATGAACTTATCCCTCAGTCCTTTTAAGAACCTCCTTTCTGCTTTAGAATATAAAAGAAATGGATCTACTGCAAATTCTGTCACAAATCCACCCAAAATGTTGTCAACCCAATGATCTATAGTGCGAGTGACAGAGTTATTAGTCTGCTCTAACTATTGGATCAAATCAGGTGTCCACTAAGTGATATTATCATCCTTACAGTAGGTTTGAAACTCAGCTAGTCTTAATAACCACTCCTGTAATTCATGTGCAAAGGTCACAAAGAAGATTTCATGGACCTATGTGAAAATATACTTATGTTCCCACTCTTCAGCAGGAAACTTCTTACTTATATTCTCCTTGATGGGGAATTCAAGATCTTTTGTTCAAAACAATATTCTAATTATATCTTCGATGGATACTAGAACATCTAATCTCTCTCAAAATGATCCCGGTCCCGACAACAGAACCATTTGTTGGCTTGAGGGGTCTTGACCCAGATTCAGAGTTAGTGTGCAACCAACAAAACCCTCTTACTACTGGCCCTTTCGGCAATGACATGCTTGCGCAGGCCAAAGTCTCACTCGAAGTAGTATGGGGGGGTGTTGGAATGAGGTTTCCACACCCTCTGAGAGACATAAATGAAGTGGGCACCTTCAGACCTGATTTACTACACAAACTGAATTGCGTACCAGAAACCCTAGGTTAATTATCACAAGTTAATCCTACGCACATGGACAGACAATAGTTTTTCAATCCATTTAACTATTCTAACAATGTGATATTTAGCCCTTATGACAATAGATATATGCAATTAGCAGCAATTTCAACAGTAAATCATGTACACAACTGATCCAATCACAGATAATATAAATTTAATGCGGTAAACAGAAATCACATGCAGAAAAATATCATAAAGAAAGTCACAGATGCATGTGGTGTGACAGAGTTATCAAAACATGTCTTTATTCATCAACAGTTTGCAAAAACCCTTAAAATCCTTCAGATCTACTTGCGCACACAAATAGCGCGGTCCACACACAGTCGGACTAAGATATCCGCGTACACAGCCAACATGAGATTTTCGAACACAGAAAATTACACAGATATGCTTCAGAGTTCAATCGTTCATCAACACTTACATCAAAACTTATCAAAAACTGTATTATCTGACTCGATCTAGAATTCTACTTATACCTTAGCCTGTGCTCATCCTAAGGTCCGCAAATCGTGGTTTGAGGTTTGAGACTCCTAGATTTACCCTTTATCCCATTACAACTCATGAAGGGACTTTGACCCACCCCAAAGCCCCTTTACTGTGCATTTCTTAGCGCGCACGACTCAAAACTTCAAAACATTAGGGGAATTTTGAGGTCTAAAATGGGCCTCCTAAGGAAATTATAAAATAATAATGGAAATAATAAAATAATATTTGATTACATCATCAAATTTTGAGGGAAAAAAGAAAAAACTACTTTTTCAACTTATCTCCCAAATTTTTTACTCAAATTTTGAGCGGGAGTACTCATTAGATGAAAAAATTATTTTCTCATCTAAGGAGTACCCATGTTGTATATTTTTTATGGATCCTACTACACAAAAATTGATAAATACATGAAAAACGTGATTGCAATCACGCTTTTCATGCACTTATCATTTTTCATATAGCAGGGTCCATCAAAAGTATGCAACATGGATACTCCTTGGATAAGGAATTAAATTTTGCATCCAACGAGTACTCTCGCTCGAAATTTGAGTAAAAACTTTGGGAGATAAGTTGAAAATATGAGTTGAAAAAGTAGTTTTATTATTTTATTATTTTTACCCTTTTACTTAGAAAAATGGTGAATAATCCCACATGGTTGACATCATCATATTGAATCCTATTGGTTCTTATAAAGTTTATTTTGGTTGTACTTTCTTCATAGGAGGCCCATTTTAGACCCCAAAATTCCCCTAATGATTACTATTAATTACTCCAAAAATACAGTCCTAAGGGACCCTGCTCCAACAATTACATTGAGTCTAAATGGGAATATAACACATAACATAATTTATTATTTTCCGTAGAAAGAATTACAAAGACCGATAAGCATGAAGAACATGATTTTGACTTAAACTTGAGAATGAAACCCATGCTTTACATAAAATAACATTTTCTTTCTGTATTTTTATTTCTTTGTACAAAATATACAAATTCATGATTACACATAGGTCATTATGAATACCAAACCTAGTTACAATATCCAACACTCCCTCTTAACTATGGTGGTGTTCATAATCCCATCATGAAGTAAAAGGAATCTCATCCTTGAAGCATTATCATAAGAAGAGTAGGATTGATAAGCCATGTTTTTCAAGCATCTATATAAATAACCAACATTGTCATTGAAGGACTTAACTATACATCATGCTGGGAGGATTTACGTGAGAGTCCACACTAGCTATCAGGCACATACCCCATCTAAATTTTCACTGTGTATGTCCTTTTAAGATTGTTCTTATCTTGGATTCCCAATCCCCAATCATCAAAGAATTGGTGTCCTCTTCTACTACTGTTACCTTGTATTCCCTACCTCATCCTCAAAGAGTATCAGTCTCCAACGTATTTTCCTGGATTCTAAAATCCATAAGAAGTTCCAATATCATAAGCTTATCCAATCCTCTAGACTCTATTTTTTCTTTATGGCCTTCACTTAGACTTAAGGATATTAGTCCTGGTCTAGTGCATGAACCATAAAGACAAGAACTATCCAGCATCAATCCCTCTCAATTAAGGAAGATATGTATACCAAACAAAGCTTACCTCTCAAGTACTCAAGTTTCTTGTTTGGTAAGAATATATGTTGCCTATTCATCTATAGGTATATAATGCAGCTCGATGACCCCATCTTGTACCAAGATTCTGACGTAGTGGTACTTATTATTTATATTCTTCGTCCTAGCACGAAACACTGAGTGTTCTTTCAATATTATGTGATTTTCATTATAATAGTGTATGTGTGTAGGGCTAATAAGTACTTTAGACAAATATTATAATAATTTCCTGAGCCAAATTTCTTCCTAACTAAATTGTAAGTTGAAGGATCCAACTGTTTTTATTTTTCTATCTATCTCACTTCCACACCAATTAGAATATTTTTCCCATGAGTTGAATCTTATTACCATTATAAAAAAGGTAGTGATGTATAGATCCATGCAAATATCTTAGGATGTGTTTGGCTGCAATCTAGTGATCATGTTTCAGCCCCATCTAAAATTGATTGAGGAAATTTACTCCAAAAAAAATGTTTGGTCTAGTGTTTACCACGTACATCAAGGACCCAAACAATTGTCTATATCAAGTAGGATCCACCAGACTAGAATATTAACTCATCAAATTCTTTAGATTGGTAATCATAGGATTCATCATAGGCTTTCTATCTATCATGCCAAATTTCTTAAGAATATTGATCACATATTTTCCTTAACCGAGATATATCTCACTTGACTTCTGCCAAACTTCTAGTCCCAAATAATAGTGCATAATCACATTATCATTCATATCAAACTCGAATGCTAACTTCTTCTTTCATTCCCGAATTCGACGCTCTACACTTGTAACAAGTAGATCATCCACATACAAGAGTATGATAATTGGTCCACTCTGGACCATCCTGATGTATAGGCTAGGATCTACAGAACTATTGGTAAAACAAAGCCTTAATGGGTGTGTATCCATTCTTTCATATCAAGCTCTAGGTGTTTACTTTAAGCCATATAGAGCTTTCTTCAGTTTGCAGATATGAGTCTCCATATGATTTATTTTGAATCCTTAAGGTTTTTTAATGTAAACCTCTTCATCAATAGTCCCATTGAGAAAATTTGGGCTTAACATCCATTTGATGGATGTTCCATATCATAGTATGAACCAAAGAAACAAGTGATCTATTTTTTGTATATCTACTTGTAGGAGAAAATGTCTCTTCATAATCAATACCTTCTTTCTGTGAGAAGCCTCTTGCTACAAATCTTTCTTTGTACTTATCGATGATCCTATCTGTAACATGCTTTATATTATATATCTATTTTGAAGGGACTATAGATTTTTCACTTGGCATAGGAATAATTTCAAAGACATCATTCTTCATAATTAACTAGTATTTTTCCTACATCACATTCTTCCACTCTTGATGTTTAGTTGCATATTCATATGAGCAAGGTTCAAATTCAATGATATTTGTCATATATGATGGATATCTAGAATGCATTTATGGTATTTTACTTTCTGTAAAGGTCCCCTTTGTTTTTTTTCCTTCTACCTCTTGTAGTGTATTTATCAACCAAGAAAACCTCTTTTGATATTCAAGAATAATTACTTGTTGCACAGGCTCACTAGGACCTTCAACATCTTCTTGAGTCAGATCTTGATCATCATTGTCCCTCGATATATCCTCTAATATAGGAATCTCTTTTTCATCAGAGTTAAATGGAACATCCTTTGATTTATTGTAACCTATAATTTCATCAAAGATGAAATCCCTTCTTACTTTGATCCAATAATCCTCCTTAATATAAATTTTGTAAAATTTTGATGAAGCATAATACCCAACAAAGATTCCCTTCATACTGGTAGGATCCAAATTCTTCCTTTTTTCCTTTGGCATATGTATATAAATAGGACACCCGAATATTCGAAGGTGATCCACATTCAACTTCTTTCATGTAAATTCTTCTTCTAGAGTCACATTGTTAAGAATCTTGTGAGGACTCTGGTTCTGCAAGAAAACAAAAACCAAACATGATTCTCCCCATAGGAATTGATGGAAATCTTGATCATGTAGCATGGCCCTAACACATTCTTCAATTGTTCTATTCTTCCTTTTGACCACACCATTATATTCAAACTTATAAGTAACAATAAGTTCCCTCTTAGTCCCTTTTTACTTGCAAAATGCTATCATATCTTTGGAGGTATATTCTCCACCATTATTGGATCTCGGAATCTTGATCTTTCTTTTAGTTAGATTCTCCACTTCATTCTTGAATTCTTTAAAATTATCGAATACCTCATATTTGTTCTTCATAAAGTATAACCAACTCTTCCTTGATAAATCATCAATGAAGGTCACATAATATTGATGCCCACCAAGACACTTCACTTCCATAAGACCACACACATCATAGTGTATGAGATCCAAATATTCCTTAGATATGATATCACTTCTTGCAAATGGCTTATTTGCATTATTTCTTAGAGAACAACCCTTACAAGTCCCTTCATGATCTTCCTTCGATTTGGGGATGCCATTGACCATTTGATTTAGAGATGGAAAAATACTATAATGAAGTTGTCCATACCTTCTATGGAATAGTTCGAAAGGGTTCACATCCAAGTGAACTAGGGCTTGAGATAAAGGTGTAAAGAGTATATATAATGTCCCCTCATGAATCCCAACCACCATAGCATTATCAATACTAGAGCCCTTACCCCAAAAAAAAACCTTGCCATCAAAAAAGGAAATTCTATCACCCTTATCCTCTATATATGAAATAGAAAGTAAGTTTTTTCTTCAAACCTGGAACATATAGAATGTTCTTAAGGTGAATACTTCCACCAGATTTGAGCTCCAATGTAGTATATCCCACTACATGGAAAATACCCTCTAGTGGATGTTTTTGAGGAAGCCCTTATAAAAATAGACCAGATATCCGTTTGTAGTGGAGGTCGCTAGAGGAGGTTGGCGGGTGGAGGTTTTTGTAGATGTTTTTTTTTGTGGTGCATTTCTAATAATAACACGCACCGGTGTGCTTGATATGTATGTAACACACTGGTGCATAGTAGAGTTTAAAGAAGTGTTGCAGAGCTATTTTTACGTACTACAAAAACAACGATGCAATTCACACATACAACGAACCAGTGCATTTTATATAAAGCGCACCAATGCGTACTATCAAATGGAACACCAAGACACTGTGCTCTCTATACAAACAGGCTCAGTGCGTCTCAATAATCCAACGCACCTTAAATAAGTGTAGTACGCCATTGATACAACCACCTGATGCCTCTCATAATTGAGCACATCGAAAAAGTGTTAATTTAAAAAAAACTACCAGCTATAAAAAAATCATTTTTATTTGTTATATTGTTGTAGAGCTCTCAAGAACTGGTGTGAGTTTTTCTTCTTTGAGGCACCCTGCCATCAGTGCTCCCATTTCTCGCATTGCTTCCATCCATTTCTCACTATGTGCAGTTCGAATTTTGCAAAACGGTGGGAAAATTTGATTTTTAGTATTATGTTGCAAATATGTCTCCTCGATGCCCAAATGTGCAGGTAATCTACTTGATTCTCACCAACTTAAGGTTTTAGCAGATTAATTTCTTAAATTGAGTTAAAATTCACCATTAAAAAAAAAAATTTATGCGCGGTGCATTTGAGTTGTTCGGCTCGCATTGTTTGTGGTGCTCCATGTAAATTTATAGGCCGCACTGTGAACGGTGTTAACAGAAACCACATCAGACGGTCCGGCGCGGTACCGAGAAAAAGTGAATAGAGAACAATATAATAATGCGGTGCATGTCGGTTGTCGGCCGCACCACCAATTTAAGATTTTTAAAAATAACACACTATGTATGGCGGTGCGGTCATTTACCAGAATGCACTAGGCATTATGTAAAAATAGAAATAACACCCCTATGCATCCATATTACGGGAACACACCACCATCACTTATGGTAATGCCAACTGGCAGTGCGTTGTGCTATAAAAACTGCCCCTAGGCAGATAATTTGGTCAACGCACCGTACAGAAAATTTTTCTGTTTTCGCGGTGCGTGAAGTTTTTTCATTTGCATCGTGGGTGGTGCGTGATAGACAAGTACACATCGGTGGCGGTGCATGACTATTTTTTTGGGCACACCGAATGTTTTTTTTTTCGATAAAATTTATATTTATATATTTGTTTATACATTTGTCATTTAATAAAAAATTTAAGTTTTATGTATGAGAGAGGCTGATTTACTTAATATGTGAATCATTCAACGACATCAATGGAGAGAGGAAATGCAACAACAAGAGCATAGGGAGGACAATTATAACATGATATAGTAGTGGGAGGCATGAGAGAGGGAGAGAATTTTGTACCCTCACCCTATTACAACACCCACCCAGTTGCTCTTAAGGGAGGTAGGCCTCCTTAAGTTCTACAAGGAGGCTACATCCCTGAACGGGCATAATGGGTTATTACGACAGTTGATCTACAGATTGGATGCCCACCAATAGGCTTTATGGGTTGGTCCTGGCCAGTGGTACCAGCCCACTGGGGATGAAATTTATTTTATTACTGGTCTATATAGGAGAGTGAAGGATTTTCCCTAGTTCCCAGATGTCCTCATCGATTATGTAGCAAGGATTCAATTGACGTTCTCCCAGAGATACATTAGGGATGATATACTTTATCCTACATATTTTTAGGTGTCTGGTGGTCAGCTACACATTTCTTTGTTTGGTCCAGAGGAGGTTAGGTGCCTCTCACTACTTCTGAAAATGAGTGCACATTATACTAGTGACAAGTAGTGCATTAGTTTCCCTCTTTTATTTTATGTCGATTCTTTTTCCAGACACCATGACTTATGAGATGGCCTGCCATTTTTTTGCAGAAATTTTGTATAGAATTAGATAGATGTCGTTCTTAGGCACGTGGGAGTTTGACCTTCCCTTTTGCTTCAGATTTATTCTGTTTATTTTTTGAGAGGTTTCTGAAGACGAGGCCTACTTTTTTTCGCCAGCGTCATAGGACGATGTTACATGTACGGATGCAGATGTGGGGTGAGATGATGCCCAAGAGGGGCATGTCTAAGTATCCAACTAGGATATCTAGTGATGCACTAGAGCTGTTGATCACATGTTCATGATGGTGCCATGTCCTTAGGTGGGTTTAGATTGGTGAGGGTGTACCAACATCCTCTTCACAAAGGATGAGCCACCAGATGCTAGAGGTAATATTAGTGTTTTATTTAAATTAATATAGTTTCATTTTATTTTCCTAATTAATTAGAATAAAATTTATTCTAACACGTTCTTTAACTTGTTTTATTAAATTGTTTAATGAAATTGTATAATTATTTTTGTGTACTATATAATTTGTAGATATTGCCACATTCGTTGGGGACATGATCCACCCCCACTAGATGAACCCGTAGATGATAAGGTGATGGCGAAGGCCATGGATAAGAGTGATAGACCTCCTCGAGTGCAGATACCCACGGGCATGAGGTGCATGGCAGACATCCAATTCCGGATGGATTTGGATGACTGACTGTGTAGAATCCTAGTTGATGAGGAGTCTTCCCTGTGACGATCAGAGAGATACATGCTTATCGTATGCTCACAGAGCACTGGAGGGAAATTCCCCGCGATATGAATATTATTATGCATCATATCGTCGGAGCTTCCAATCTACTGGAAGCTAGGAGGGATAGGTGCCATGGAGATGTGTGACATAGAATCTCATCAAATGATAATGATCACGAGGGTAGTGATCATTCGAATACTCCATCTCCTCCTCCTCCACCTCACGCTGGAGATGAGCAGCCAACATCTAGTCTTGAGTAGCCATCTTCTAAGAAGGCACCATCTCAGCAGGCACCTAGTCCTGAGAAGACACTATCTGAGTAGGCACCTCCTAAGCAGACATGTCCATCTGGGCAGGAACCATCCACTGAATAGGTTGCACCATCTCAACAGGCACCATCCACTGAGTAGGTTGCACCATCTCAGCATGCACCTCCTGAGAAAATTCCATCTAATTAGCAGGCACCTCCTAAGCATACACACTCATATGATTAGCAGGCACCATCAACTGAGCAGGCCTCAAGTACGAGTTATAGTATAAATGTAGTACCACCATATATTTGATATTTTTATGCAGTTCTATTACACTTGTATATATATATATATATATATATATATATATATATATATATATATATATATCTATGTGTGTGTGTGTGTGTGTGTGTGTATTTTATGTTCATGTTGATGTACTTAATTTACATGTTGGTGTTTATCATGACGTGTATATTGTTAGGTCACATTAGATATGTTCATTTAATGTGTTTGCAGATAGATGTGTATGCGATAGCAGTTATTTGACATGAGATGCATATTTGATGTTTGTGTTGTGATGATGTTATACAATGCTTGTGTTTTTTTAGATGATCATGATCACGATGATTAGATGATGTTAGCGAATTTGAATGTGTATTTTAGAATACAATTTTTGTATGATGGTTATCATGATCATGATGTTTATTTTTAATATTAAATCATGATATTTATTAAATATTATGTATTGGTAATTGTAATTGTAATTGTATGGAAAATTGTAAAATTGTAATTGTAATTGTATGTATCGTGATTGTAATTGTAATTGTATGTAAAATTGTACAAAAATCGTAATTGTAATTGTAATTGTATGTATTTTCATGCTTCAGTTTTATTAATATTGTAAAATTTGTAAAATTGTAATTGTAATTGTATGTATCTTGATTGTATTTGTAATTTTAATTGTAATTGTATGTAAAATTGTAAAATTGTAGTTGTAATTTTAATTTTAATTGTAATTGTATGTAAAATATTTGTAAACTTGTAACTGTAATTGTAATTGTATGTATTGTCTTGATTCAATTTTATTAAAATTGTAAAATTTGTAAATTTGTAAAATAGTAAATTAATTGTCAATTTTGAACCATAACTACGATAAGTAAAATGTATACCGTACATATTGTTAAATTACCACAATTGTAAAATTGTAAAATTGTAAATTTGTATGAATATAAATAATTGTAAAATAATAAATCTAGACTAATATGAATTTTTGTAACATAATAACGTTTAGAAAGTAATGCAAATAAATTCATGTTTAGAATTATCATTATTTAATTATGATCACACACACACACACACACACACACACACGATATATATATATATATATATATATATATATATATATATATATATATATATATATATATATATATATATATATATATATATATATATATATATATATATATATATATATATATATATATATATATATTAGGGTGCATTTATTTAAGTAATGATATAGTGAAAAACCATTTAAAGCAATCAAATAGTTGTCTTATTTTAGGAATTGACATAAAAAAAATAACTTGATACAATGCATTACTTTTTAGATCAACATAATTGCAAATTATCAAGTGAAATGATTTTAACATTAACACAATGCAAACCAATTAATTAAAAATACATATTATAATGTTTGGAAAAAAATAATCTTAGTTATAAGGTTAAGTCCTCTTCTTTATAAAAACCCATCTTGAATAGTATAAATGATGAAATAACACATGTACCATATCACTCTTTGTTCTCATGATCACCATCATTATCTTCCAACTTGCTTGGCATGATAACACTATTGTTCTCAAAAATATGTTTTGATCTAGGGTCATGTCTCAATACGAACCACCAATCCCTATCCAACACATCTGGATAAAAAAACACCTGGTTGCAGTGATTGGGGAAAACATAAGGCTCCTTAGCTTCATCCCACATCTTTCTAGAGTTGATACATATTAGCCTACTATCACGATCTTCCTTTACATTATTTCTATCAAAGGTGTCCAACCACTTGCACCTAAAAATAACACATTGGAAAGAAAAGAAGTCCACTTCAATGATCTCTTGTATCTTTCTGACGTAACATAACGTCCCTCGTACTAGGTTTTGATCACGGTGTCTAGCTCGACTAGATTGATCGAACTTGACTTCCACTCCACGTTTTTTTGTCATGTGTCCATCATCGGCATTTTCTGTGCAAAAATGGTGTCCATATGCCCACATAGATGGGAACAAATGCACCTATAAAAAAGTTAAAAAATCATAGTGTCATGTGTCTCCATAAAGAATATGATATGTTCCTCCATAAAAAATATGAAACATTTTAAATATATGCATGGGATCTAATAAGTGGGTAATCTTAATATGCTCCCAATATGGGAGGTTATAAAAGATAGATTTCCTTTTCATCCCAATGGGAAATTTATCAACATAGGTGTTGATGAATTCTGGATCATCGAACATAGGCTCCCCATTTGAATCAAAAAATTCTATGAACTCCTTCTCCTTCTCTCTCTCTCATATGCTCTAAGCCATTCAACTAGTGTCATTATTGTAGGCCTTTGGGTTCTCTCTCGTTTACCATTGAAAGCGGATGTTGCTCTTCTGTAAGGGTGTTCTTCTGGGATGAATACCCTAGAGCAGTCATACACTGTGTTTCGTAGGCTGTTGGACCATCTATATTTTAGAGAAGGTCCACAACATTTACATCCATAATACCATTTTGTTACAAGACCTGCGAAATTATTGTATACAATATGTGTGGCACGTTAAACAATACAATTAATATCAGAAAAATTACATCGAATTAAATTAATATGCAAAAGAATATTTTTATGTATATAAACAAATCCATAAACATGTAATTTACCAGAGAAATCTCCTAAGCCTCGATAATCATGTGTCGTGTAAGCACATATGTCATACAACGTAAAAATCCTCTCTATTGCGATGGGTCTTGATACATCCCATCCCATAATTCCTTCAATTCATCTAACAATGGTTGCAAGTAGACATCCATATCCTTCACTTGTCTTCTACCAGAGACTATGAGATCGAACATAAGATGTTAATTCTTCACGGAAAATCATGGGGGGGATATTTTATTGATCAATAATACAGGACAAAAATAATAGTTGGTGTTCTGGAGGGAATATGGGTTGACACCATCCATGGCTATGTTGAGTTGTAGACTTCGTATTTCATCCTTGAATTTTTCGGGCCATGTATCCTTTAAATGCTTCATGGATATTGAATATTTTGGGACTCACATAACTCACAACACACTTATGTGTGAGGCATGTCATCCATGCAACATAGATAATTATTTTCAACGAAAGAGCCTTTAAATCCTTGGGATTATAGGAATGTGCCTCAATATCTTAAAAGTTGTTGTGTAACCAGCTCCAAAAATAGAAGAAAAGAGATATCAACACCTTAGAAATAAGCCACTTCAAGGGGGCAACCTCCAATACATTACATAAATGAACAATTCTTAGATGATACAATTTACAAAACCTCCTTTCTATATATAGGAGTCCATGGGGCCATAATGTAATCCTAGTGGGCCACAATGTAATCCTAGCCGAACTAACAATAATAATTTAAGGGCACAATAATAACAAAATGGGGGTTACAAGGGTACAATAATAACAATAAGGGGGTTACACTAATAATAATAAGGGACTATACTAGTAATATAGGGACCTAACATGCCCCTCTCCTTCAAAAAAGTGTTGTCCTCAACGCTTGAGTAGCTCTGGGTGCTTCTATATAAACTTCTCATCCTCCCATGTAGAATCTTCAGTGGGTAAGTTCTTCCACTTGATGAGATACTCTGAAATTGATCAATTCCGTAGCTGTCGAGTTCTTGTTTCTGTGATCGCTTCAGGTTCCAATATGATTTTTCCTTCCTCATCAAGTTCCGGAAATATTGTTTGAACTGGAATATTTTCACCTATAACATTATTTAAGCATGAAACATGGAAAACTGGATGCACTCGCGAAGAAGCAAGAAGCTCCAATTTTTATGCCATAGTACCAATATTTTGCAACATCTTGTAAGGACCATAGTACTTTGGCGATAATTTATTATCCTTCTTAGCTTGCTTGAGGGAAATTTTTTTTTATGGTTGTAGCCGTAAAAATACCCAATCTCCTACATCAAAACTTCTCTCGCTGTGATGTTGATCTACCTGTTGTTTCATTCGATTTTGTGCCAAATTCAGGTTATCCTTTAAGAGTTGGAGAACTTCTTGCTAATGCTCGATGTGATATTCCACTGCTTGAACCTTCGAATTTTCCCTTAAAGATGATGTGATGGATGGTGGATGATATCCATAAAGTGCCATAAATGGGGTCATTTTTGCTGCAGTATGGAAGGAAGTGTTATACCACCATTCAGCAGGAGGTAACCACTTGACCCATTGTGTTTGTTTATCAGATACAAAACAACGAAGATATCCTTCCAAACATTTATTTACTATCTCAGTTTGACCATCGGATTGAGGATGATAAGATGAGCTATGAGCTAATTGAGTACCCAAACAAGAAAATAACTCCATCAAAAAATTTCCAGTAAAAATGGGATCTCTGTCGCTCACAATAACCCTTGGGCTTCCATGTAGCTTTTGAATTCTATCCATAAATGTAGTAGCAACTGTACTTGCTTTAAATGGATGAGATAATGCACAAAAGTGTGCATACTTGGTAAGTCTATCAACTACCACCATGATGACACTTTTTCCTTCGGACTTAGGTAAACCTGTGATAAAATCCATTGAAATCTCCTCCCAACGTTGACTTGGAATGGATAAAGGTTGTAGAAGACCCAGGGTCTTAATTGTCTCAACTTTATTCTATTGGCAAACCAAACATTCCGCCACAAACTTTTGAATATCAGATTTAAGGCCATCCCAAAAAAATTCTTTCTTCACCCTGTGGTAAGTTTTTAAAATCCTGAGTGTCCTCCTAAAGGAGAAGTGTGCAATTCCAGAAGAATCTTTTGTTTTAGTTGGGAATTCTTACAAAGATATAAGCGATCTTTGTACCATAAGGAATCATTTTTCCAACTAAATGTATCGGATGTACTAGGATCTTGCTGCAACTTTTGAATGAGTGTCCATACATCTTTGTCCTTCTTCCATTCATCTCTTGCTTCGGTTATCCAATCTGGTTGGATAATAGAAATGGCACAAAGCAATGCTTCACCTCTTCATTCTTTCTTGAGAGTGCATCTGCAACAACATTAAGCTTTCCTTTTTTGTAGATTATTTCAAAGTCATAACCCAACATCTTTGTGACCCAATTTTGCTGCTCTTCTGAAGATAGTCTTTGTTCCAAAAAGTGTTTAAGACTATCATGATCAATTTTTACCTTGAAGTGTCTTCCCATTAGGTAAGTTCGCCATTTCTTTAGTGCTTGCAGTATTGCTAACATTTCCTTCTCATAAATAGGTTTTTGTAAATACTTTCCTTTGATTGGACGACTTTCAAAAGCAATGGGTCTTCCTTCCTGCATTAAAACTGCACCAATTCCATTTCCTGAGGCATCACATTCCACAATTAAGGTTTTTGTGAAGTCTGGTGTAGCTAAGACCGGTGCTAGGCACATTGCCTCTTTAAGACGTTCAAAGGCCTTAGTTGCTTCAGGAGTCCATGAAAATGCATCTTTCTTCAATAATGTTGTTAGAGTTGCTGCTATTCTCCCATAATTCTTAACAAACTTGCGATAATACCCTGTTAACCCGAGAAATCCTCGCAACTGCTTTATGGTTGTGGGGACTTTCCATTCCTTAATGGCTTTAATTTTGTTTGGGTCTACTTTAACACCCTCGTGAGATACAATATGACCCAGATATTCCACCTCTTGTACTCCAAAGAAACATTTGGATTTTTTTGCATATAATTGTTTCTCCTGCAATAGTTTGAGCACCCTGTCAATATGTTCAACATGATCCTTCCAAGACCTGCTGTAGATTAGTATATCATCAAAAAATACTAGCACAAATTTTCTAAGGAAGGGTTTGAAAATGGAAGTCATCAACCCTTGAAATGTAGAAGGTGCATTGGTAAGGCCAAAAGGCATGACCAAAAATTCATAATGACCCTCATGAGTTTGAAATGTTGTTTTTGGAATATCTTCAGTCTTCATTCTAATTTGATGATATCCTGAATGAAGATCCAACTTGGTAAAATAAATTGCTCCATGTAATTCATCCAATAATTCATCAATCACAGGAATGGGAAATTTATCTTTAATGTTGAGCTTATTGAGCTCCCTATAATCCGGACACATTCGCCATGATCCATCCTTCTTGTGTACCAATACTACAGGAGCAGAGAAAGAACTTTGACTAGGTTGAATTATACCCGCCTCTAACATTTCTGCAATCATACGTTCAATTTCGCTCTTTTGAACATAAGGATATATATAAGGCCTGATGTTTGGAGGAACACTTCCTGGAATCAAATTGTTGGAACACCTAATCCTACATGGGTAGGTGTGGAATGCGAAAAGTCACAATGGAGTCCAAGTGACCTTGGAATGTGAAACCAAGAGTCACACCATTGTACTATAAATGTACATCTTTGTATAATGGAAAATAAGAAAGTCTCACGCTTATCCTTCATTGTGTTGAGTCTCTTGTGTGTGTGTGTTTATTCTTCCTCATACACCATGTGTGTGCTTCAACATGGTGTTTAACATGGTATCAGAGCGGTCGATTTCTGGCCTTGCTCCAAATTGAGTGAGCCATTTGTGTTTATGGCCTTGCATATCTGCAAAAATTCTTGACATTTTTGCAGTGATCAGAGTTTCTGCAGCAGTGTTTTTTCCGCATTCAGAATCCCAGCATTCAGAAGAAAGAGCAGCATTCAGAATTTGATTTGAAGAAGAGCAGCAGTGGTTTTGAAGAAAGGCAGCATTGCCCATCTGAAGGTTTTCATTCTCATTTTTCCTGCAATTTCTATTATTTTCTGCATTGAAGAGTTGCTGGAAAACACTGTTTAAAGAGGGTTTCTGAAGTAGAAGTTTCTGGCTTTTTAATGGAAAAGAATTTTGAGTTTTTCTGCTGCTGAGCTATTGGAGAAATTTCTGGGTTTATTGGCAATCTATTGTTGCATTTCAGTACTTGAAATTTGTACTGTTGCTTTCATTTCTGCAATCTGCTGCCTGTATTTCATAGTTTAAAAATACGCTGCTGTTTCAAAGGTCTTCTACTCTTCTTCTCTGCTGTTTTATTAATAAAAATTAAAAAAATTAAAAAAAATTAAAAAATAAAAATTCTGGGCAAACTCTGCCCTCGACCTTCCTCCCTCACGCTCGTGGCCTCCCTCCTACCACAGTGCACAACGCTCCCCATTCCAATCGATCTGAACCTACGCGAACCCTTACACTCCTCTCCACCCAGCGTCCCTGTCTGCATTTACACATACGCCTCTCCAAACCCCGACTTTCCAACGTCGCTTCATACAATACGCTATACACTACCTCCCTCTCAACGTTGTACGCTCCACACCACAACGCTCTTCCCTTCACGCGCTTCCCCTTCCCTACAGCTCCTATTCCCTACGCCTCCCTCTGCGTGCTATCACTCCACTCTCCCACGGCTATCAACAGTCCCTACCGCGTGGATTCCCCCAACCTACCACCGCTCTACTCGACCAACGATTCCCTCCCCCTCTGCACTCAAACTACAGCCTTCTCCCCACGCTGCTCACCCTACCTACCCTGCTCTACCCGCTCTCCACTCCCATCGCCTGCGCCTATCTCTCACGGCCGCTCCTGCAGCATACGCCCCCTCATCTCCAATGCCTCCCCTCTCACCAATCCACGACATACGCTCTTCAATCCTTTGCACGCTCTACACACTCCAACGCCTCCCCTCTCACCAATCCATGGTAGCCCATTAATAAAACACCCATTTGTCCTTGTGCTCACACCTGCAAACCATTCCGTTCCCTCTCCCACTGCAAACGCTCTCCACTTAATCAATACCACTTCAATATTAATCAATACCGCCTTTTGATTCAATTCGATTTTTTAATTTAAAATTTCCCACCTTCCATTTTGTATATTTTAATAATATTTTCCCAACCCCAAATAAATTTCCTATCCTTTTTAATATTCGCCCTTCCTTTAATATAATACCCCCCTCCCATTTCAAATAAATTTCCCCTCATTTTAATTAATCCCTTTCTCCTTATTTTTAATTATTCCCAATTTTTTTTAATTAATTTTTAAAAAATTAATTAAAAAAAAAAAAAAACAGCAGAGAGAGAGGAAAAAGAGAGTTATGAACAGCAGAAAATGGAAAATGGCATATGAGGAGCTCATGGACTGAAATTTGCAGATTTGACATTTTATGATTTGTGGCATTGATAAAAGGTTGATTTTTTGAAGAATTTCACATTTGAAGACAAATTTTCCATCATTGAAAACATCTATTTGAAGAAGAGAATTCAGCTACCTCAAAGGCTTCTTCCACATTGTTCAGCTGCACATATTTTGCAGAAATATTGTATTGAACTGACATTGATTTTCATCTTCATTCAGTACTTGAGTTGTTGGATTGTTGATTGCCCTCCATCATTTGAGGAGCACACTTTGCACTTTGAGAATTTCTTGAGTCATTTGTATTTGTTGTTGAATCACATTGTAAATGGGTGCATTTTCGGTTGTAACCGACACCCTTTCATTTTTTGAGCCTAAGTTGTTGAAAATGGCCAAAATCAATGAGGCATTAGAGTTGTTGAATGACCTCATTCATTCAAATGTTCATGATATGATAAAAATGAGCAAGAATGCTCTTTGTAACATTCAAAGTTGTTTGCAAGATGCACAACAAAAGATTGAGTTTTTGCAGTTGGAAACTCAGCTTCAGCAAGACGAACTTCACCAAAAGAGTCACCATTCTGAACCTGTTTCTGTTCAGAAGATTGAGAAGGACTCTCACCAGAAGAAAGAAGATAAAGTTCCAGTTGATTCACATTCAGTTCCTTGTACTAGAGCAGATGTACATGCAGATGCAGCAGTTCAACCTGCACTTCTCAGGCCCATCATCAGACCTTGGGAAGAGCTTGTCCACAACAAGCACCGAACTGGTCTTGGATATGACAAGGATGTGTCCTTTCATGTCTCCCAGTTCTACACAATTATCTCTGTTGAGTCACGGATTATTAGTTCACCTGCCTGTTCCCAGATCTGTTTAAACTTATGATTGAGAAATGCCAACCTTGTGATCGAGTTGGCCATATGCAAGATCCTTGGTTTTGATCTTCATCCATGCAAGCACTGTGGTCGGCACACCCATTATTCAGACATATGCTTCAAAAACAAGCCTCCTGCAAGAACCAAGATTCATCTTGGATGGATCGCTTCTTGGCAATGGGCATCAACAGCCAAGAAGATGTTTAAGACACGTGTCAGAAATTGTTCACAGATATTGAGAAAAATTGCAGTTGAGTTTTCGCCATCATCTCACCTTGTCCCTGACAGGGGGGAAAATGGTGGTCATGTACAAGCTTCGACGGCAGATCAAGAGAGCCTGAGCCACAATCCCTCATTCCATGTTCAGAGTTGTAGCCAGCAGTTCAAGTGAACCTGAGCCACAATTCGTCATTCCGGATTCAGAGATGTAGCCAGAGACACGGATGCCCATGAGCATACCTTTGGTTGGTGGATAACCTTAAACCATCATCTTTGGTTGGTGGAAAACCTAAAACATATCTGTGATTTGGTGGATAACCTAAAACCATCATTTTCGGTTGGTGGATAACCTAAAACCATCATCTTTGGTTGGTGGACAACTAAAGAAACCATCACAGGTCGTAGACCTCCTTTCTTTTAGGTCGAAGGTCTCCCTTTTTTATGAGGTACAATTCCTCTAGCACAAGCCTTCAGCTTTTTGCCAGTTTTGGAAGAGTTCCGGGAACTGCAACATGTATTGCGTTCCAGTGTTTGTGGTCATCCTAAAACCACCCATTTGTTCCAACATTTCAGAGAGTTGATTCAACCCAAGTGCTGCCATGTATACTTGCAGATTTGTATTACAAATCTTTTCTTGGACTCACACATACCCCTTCGGATTAAGGGGGGATGTTGGAACACCTAATCCTACATGGGTAGGTGTGGAATGCGAAAAGTCACAATGGAGTCCAAGTGACCTTGGAGAATGTGAAACCAAGAGTCACACCATTGTACTATAAATGTACATCTTTGTATAATGGAAAATAAGAAAGTCTCACGCTTATCCTTCATTGTGTTGAGTCTCTTGTGTGTGTGTGTTTATTCTTCCTCATACACCATGTGTGTGCTTCAACATGGTGTTTAACACAAATTAATAGCATGATCATGATCACGAATAGGTGGGAGTCCTTTGGGAGTTTCAAACACCTTGGAATGATTGTCCAAGACTTGTTGGAGATCTGCAGAAATAGATGATTTTGATGTTGGAACTTATAGTGAGCATAATTGTGCAATTACGCCTCGTTGTTATTTCTTTAGAAGATTTGTCATGACATTAGAGCTTATTATCTTTCCCGGCTTCCCCGCAATACCCCGTAATTCAACTTCCTTTCCTTCTGAAAAAAATTTCAAGAAAAGTTCTTGAAAATTAAAAGCTACTGTCCCTAAAGATTGTAACCATTGTACTCCTAGTACAACATCAGCACCTCCCATAGGAATGGAAAGCATTGGACTAGTCAACACATATTCCCCCATGGTTAGCTTGATGTTATGGCATTTTCCAGAGCAACTTATAGTTCCTCCATTTGCAACCATCACTTGACATTCTGGTGCTGGGTATAGGAAACAATTTAATTCCTTGGCTACCTTGCAATGAATAAAATTATGGGTGCTACCTGAATCAATCAACACTATTACCTTTTTCTTCTTGATTTGTCCTTGTATCTTGAGAGTTTGAGGAGTGGTAATTCCTGCCGGTGCATTACACGATATGGTCGGATTCATTTCTTCCTCTTCTAGGGTTGGTTCCTGGTGTATATCCTCTTCTTGTTCATTTTCTTCTTCCTCTTCACAATCTATGTAAAATAATTTCTTCTCGACACACTTATGACCTTTAGTGTATTTGCTATCACAACTGTAGCAAAGCCCTTTTGCTCTTTTTTCTTCCAATTTTTGTGGTGTCAACCTTGTAGGTTGTGGAAATCTAGGCGTAGCAACACTTCCTTCTTTATAGAATTGAGTGGTAGGCTTCCTTGTCGCCATTACTTTACATTCAACTTTTCTTGCCAACCTGAATGCCTTCTCCAATGAATCTGGTTCCAAAACACAAACTTCATGTTGGATGTTATCCTTTAAAGTGCCTATGAAGAGATCGATCCTGTGTTCCTCTGGAATATCAGTTACCCTTATATTCAATTTTTGGAAGTCCTCAATGTGCTGCCCCACTAAACCCTTTTGTTTGAGATTTATCGATTGGCTAAAGAAGGTGTTGCTCTTTGTATCCTCATAATGTGCTATCATTTCCTCCGTAAAAATTGACCAAGTGACAATTTTTTTACGGGAGCAAAGCCATTGATACCATACAAATGTATTTTGTTCTAAATGTAAAGTTGCAATACATACCTTTTGTGTGTTTTGCACGTTATGGAGATCAAAATATTGCTCCATCTGTAGTATCCATATTACAGGATCCTTTCCATCAAACTTCCTCATATCCATTTTTGGAATATGGTGGTTCTTCCCGCCAACATTAGAGTTTATGAAATCATGATTAACATTTATTTTGTTCTCATCATGAGGTTCTTCTGCTATCTTTTCACCATTAGGAAATATTTCTTGTATCAACTTTGTCAAACCTTCTATGTCTGCTTTTAGATCATTCTTCATGTTTTCCATGTTGTCTTTCATGTCATCCATCTTAGCTTCCATGCCATCCATCTTAGCTTCCACGCCATCCATCTTAGCTTCCATGCCTTTCTTCAAACCATCCATCTTCACTTCCATGCCTTTCTTCAAAACTTCCATTTCATTTTTTGTTGCTCTTTGCGAGAGTGAAATTTGTTGCACTTGCTCTTGTAATTTTGATAGATCATGTTGCAATTCTTCTTCTTCATGAGTCATAGTAGAGCCTTCTAAAGGATTAATGGGTGTTGAATTATTTTTATGGGGCATATTTTAGAACCCAATACTGATATCTATTCTACAATATGCCCTTGGAATCAATTCAAATTGATTCTTCAAACAAGACTTATGCAATTCGGAAAAAAACAAAAATACACACCTTTTTTTTGCTTTTGAGGAGCTCGATATTGAAATTGGATTATCTATGTGATTGCAGCACTTTAATATTTTAATTTCAATATCCACATAGCCCTCTGAATTATCTTTCGAATGCCACATTTCTGACCTGATTTGGATTCTCCAAGACAAAGTTGTGTCCAGTCTCCCACAATGACCTAATTATGGACTGGTTCAGTAGAGCATACTTGTACGACTTTCCATGTGTCACTGTTTCATCCTTCAGCTCTAAAATTGATAGAAAATAAACTAAAGTCTGTGTACTTATCACTAATTTTTACGACACTCCAATCCGATGCTCAGAGAGAGAGGTATGAAGATTTTCCCACGATCACCTCTTTGAGATAAAATTCAAGAGCCTGAAAAAGCACTACCTTCCACAGATCATATCTCCGAAAATATTGTGAACCAAGATTTGAAATTTTTTGACGATTTTCCTTAGGATTTCTGCTTCGCACCCTAAAAATTTTAGCTTTTGAACCTTTGTAGAAAAAAATTTATAGCGCAAATGTCACGATGACCTGTTTAGGATCCTGAAAAAAGACCTAACTTCCACATATCATATCTCCAAAAAAACTGCGAACCAAGCTTTGAAATTTTTTGATGATGTTCCTCAGGATTTTGGCTTCACACCCTAAAAATTCCAGCTTCTGAAACTTTGTAGAAAAAAAGTTATAACGAAAATTCCACGATGACCTGTTTGGAGCAGCGAAACCCTAGAATCCAAAGCTCTGATACCAAATGTTGTGTAACCAGCTCCAAAAATAGAATAAAAGAGATATCAACGCCTTAGAAATAAGCAATTTTGAGGGGGAAACATCCAATACATTACATAAATGAACAATTCTTGGATGATACAATTTGCAAAACCTCCTTTCTATATATAGGAGTCCATGTGGCCATAATGTAATCCTAGTGGGCCACAATGTAATCCTAGCCGACCTAACAATAATAATTTAAGGGAACAATAATAAAAAAATGGGGGTTACAAGGGTACAATAATAAAAATAAGGGGGTTACACTAATAATTATAAGGGACTATACTAGTAATATAGGGACCTAACAAAAGCAGGGCCACGTGATTTGCCGTTCTTTTTTTATTTAGCATACTTGTCATGCACACATTTTGGGTATATATCTTTGTATGCATATTCTCCTCTATACAAAATATAATAATTTTGACATGCATGATATGGAATGTACTCAACACCCAACATTTTCAAAAATTTATTTGCCTCTTCACAGCTACCAGGTAAGACATTATCACTTGAAAGAACCTTATCTTTGAATAACCTATAGTTGGTGGAAAATATTAAATGTACAATGCCAATTATTATTAATGTTCATAAATTTGACCATATGTAATGTTGATTGTGTGACAATATTTCTAAAAATATAAGGGAATTGATGGTCAATTACCTCAAAATTTCCGAGAAACATGCATTCGACAAGCCAAACTTTTCTTTCAAGTTGTGTAATAACATCATTGTCCCCAACTGGGTATATTTTGATTGGCTTCCAGGTACAAAGTGAGGGGTGGTGGAAGAAAATTTAGGGCTTTTGAAAAAGTTATCAATGATTTGAGCATCATCCCCTAGCTGATCATTGTTCTAGAATGCATATAACAACATTGCCTCCATGGCAGTCATATCCCTTAAGTAATCATCCATACTAACCTCTATTTGATTGCCTCCATTTCCATCTTGTGAAGAACTACTATTATTTTAGTCATTCCTAATTGGTGAATCTGGATGTAGTGGGAATTGAATAGGTGGTTGATTCAACCTTTCTTGGTATCATTCCTATCTGAGGTTTTGTCTTAATTCAACCTTCTTTCGATTTGACATTATCGTGGGGTGCAACGGAAGATGGTAGGTAAGTCGCTTATCATCACTAGAATCCTAATAATTTCAAAAAATATATTTGAACATGACTAGTACAAAATCGATGATATCAATTAGTAAGCATGTCAATGCATTTAACTGGTTTGACATTGAAATAATTACATATACCAAACAATTATTACCATCATTGTCCCACGATTGTGGCTAGAATATGACATGTTATAATTGGCAGGGTGAAGTGACTGTCCATTTTCATCTACCAATCGCGCCTTGCAGTATGCTACTCCTGATAAGAGCTTCCGACATTTTGGAACTTTTTGAATATTTTGTGCATCTGAACACGATTATGAATCTGCATGAACCTACAAATTTCTATACATTAATTTTATTCAGTTGATTGAAATGGATAAAAAAATTAAATTCAATTAGATAATGAAAATATAAATAAAATTTGAAGTAATTACGTTTGGATATGGATAGGGATAACTCCACGATGGAATTTGATAAATATTATGGAACAAACTTCATTTTGAAGAATTGTCTGTTTGATATAATTATGAGATTTCTCGCTGCATTTGAGAAAAATAAATAATAAATTTTGATGTACATACCTAAAATTAAATTTGGTGCCTTAAAAAAAGGAGTTATTTTTATCGGTGCTAATGTACTGTTAACCGCACTGGTGCAGTTTTATTACCGAATGCATCGGTGTTGTTAGTTAACAAATGCACTAAATATCAGGAAAAAAAAAGTGCAACTTTATTTTTTTTAAGTGAAAAAAAAGCATTAGACTGAAAAATGAGTGGAAAATGGTTTTTGGAAATCTAATTTCATAAAATGTTCTTTAAATAGTAAAAGCTATTCCTTATTTTATTATTTTTGCAAAAAAATCAAGAACGAGTTTGCATGAGAAACATACCTGGAGCAAGAGAGCACTGTGGAGCGACAAAATAATTTCGAGCAACAACACTATTTAGAGAATTATAATTTGAAACATCTGGTGATTCACACAAAAACCCTGTAGTATAGTAAAATTGTTACATTTTACTGTAATAATTTTTTATTTTTTTTTTAACAGTTTTCTTTAGATTTAATACATGTAGAGTACAAAATTTAAATTTTACTGTGCATTTTATTAATAAAATCATTTAAAATCTCTATTCCTATTTAAATTTTATTAAAATTCAGAAAGAAAAAAAAACAAAAAATTCATTCTTATGTTAAACCCTTGCTTCTTCTTGTTTATGTGACTCCACAATTAGGGCTTTTAAGTTTAGATTTATAGGGTTTGTATTACTATATATATATAGGTGTATGAAATCTAACCCGCAAGACCATTTGTAGAGTCATATCCCAATCCCTGTCGAACCTTGCACGATTTTTTTTAAAAATAACTTTTTTTAATCAGTGTGCACTATTTAAAATAGGGCAACGGTGCACGATTTTAATATAACACACCAGACCTGTATTGACAAAAAACATTGTTTGATAAAAGCATATTTTTATTTATTTATGTTTATGTTAATTGGTGCTCTGGTATTAATATAATGCACTGGGTCTCCTATTGACAAAGAGCACCGTACAATGTTTCTACTGTATTGGGGGTGCGTTTATAAGAACCTATTACACCGTTTATGGTGCTTAAGTTGCGAAAGTTGCACCAGACGTTTAATTTAGATAGACACACTGTTTTCTTGATTTTTTTTTACCTGAAAAGTATGTGATTTATTTATAAAATATATTAATGAATGGTACAAGTTTTATATTTATAAAGAAATTACTAACGAGAGTTCAAGTAACAAAACTACAGATAGCACAACCAGAAAAGAAAAAAAGGCAAGTTCTTTGTAAATTCTTTACAAAAAATTATTGTTTTTGAACTATATGTAAGTTTAACTAATATGTATTGTTTCGTGTGTATCATGCAGAGCCACAAATTGATGAACCTTGATAAGGTTCTTTTTGATCTAAGACCAAAAGAGTGTAAAATCTTGATGGAAAAATTGCAGAAGGATGAATCAGGTGAATGAAAAAATACTATCGTTCTAATATGAGTTTCTTTTTTGAATTTTCATTAATAATATACTTAAAAATATTAGATACCATGTTTCAAACAATATATTAATTCGGATATGTTTAATGTTATACAGGGACCACCATCGAAGAAAAGGAACGTTGTTCTAAGAAAAGAAAAAAAATAAAACATGTAAACGAAAATGAATTTCTCCTTAGCTCATTTGGAGTGGTGCTGGAGGTTAATGAAAGGGGGAAAAACTTTTACAAAACTTCGAGGGATCTAGTGGAACGAATGTATAGACGTTCTTTCCACTTACAATACAAAAATCAATCCAATGATTCCAAGAACCAAATTTTATTTAAACTATAGGAAACGTTTCCAGAGAATTGGTCAATGAGACATGCCAGACTTCTAATAGAAAAAATGTACAAAAAAAGGGGTTCAAAAAGTAATATTCCTTTAAATGTTTTCTAGAATTATATGTATATATTACTACAAAGAAATAATTTATAAATATTACTTTTGTTATATTTAGTTTTCATATATCAATATAAAAATGAAATAGTTTATTGTCATGTTAATTTTTCGGGAAGATTATGAAAATATCAAAGGATGAACGAGCTGATATCAAAAATATGGCAGTACGAATGTCCAAAAAGTTGTGCATGGAGATGGTCAAAGAAATGGACATAATTGCATCGCATGAGCCATCTAAAAAAAACGTGTTGCAAATGTAATATGTAATCATTGAATTTTTCAGTTAGGTACAATAAATAAATAATTTAGCATTAAATATTAATTTTCAAGTATTTTCTTGTAGAAAATAAAAGAAAATGGAACCCATTTAGCACATAAAACATGACGACAAGGAAGAAAAGAGTTGATATCTAAGTTTGTGAGTAATTTTTGTTTCCTTATAATAACTTAACTATGTTTCATTTTTGTATATTTTAAGTTGTTTTACAACAATAATCATTGAATATCTTCAAACAGGTGCTAACATATGAAGAAGAACCATCAAAATAATTGATTGACATTGGGTTAAATATGGGTTGTTAGTATATGTTAGCATATCATAAATTAATTATAGAATTTGTCATTAGGGGAATTTTGAGGTCTAAAATGGACCTCCTAAGAAAAACGTACCACCAAAATAAAATTTATAAGAAACATTAGGATTCAAGATGATGATGTCAACCATGGGAGACGATTCACCATTTTTTAAGTAAAAGGGTAAAAAGATTAAAAAATAATAAAATAATAAAACTATTTTTTCAACTCGTATTTTCAACTTATTCCCCAAATTTTTTACTCTAGTTTTGATCGGGAGTACTCGTTGGATGAAAAATCTATTTCCTCATCTAAGGAGTACCCTTGTTGCATACTTTTGATGGACCCTTCTATGCAAAAAATGAGAAATACATGAAAAAATGTGATTGAAATCACATTTTTCAATTATTTCTCGTTTTTTGTGTAGAAGGGTCCATCAAAATTATGCAACATGGGTACTCCTTAGAAATTAAATTTTGTATCCAATGAGTACTCCCACTCGAAATTTGAGTAAAAACTTTGGGAGATAAGTTGAAAATACGAGTTGAAAAATGAGTTTTTTCTCTTTTTTCCTCTAAAATTTGATGATTGATTATTTCCACTATTATTTTATAATTTCCTTAGGAGGCCCATTTAAGACCTCAAAATTCCCGTAATGAAGTATCTATATTGTTTTACTTAGCTCCGTCTATAATTAATAGGCAAAAATATTTTATATTAAATCTATGATTTGTTATGGGGTATAAAACTTGCAAGAAACAAATTATGGAATTGCGCCAACAAATGAATTGTTGAGAGATAGCATGAAATTTGGTTTTGAAAGAATGTGTATAGTTCACTATTCAATTCTTGCTATGGTACATTTATTTTCAATTTAAATTGATGTATATTATTTAATATTGCAATTTTCATTATTTTCACCAATGTAGATACACTCATTCCACTTTATTTTTATGTTTGTAGATGGAACTTGAAGAAGAAGAAAACAATCAACACAATGAACAAAACATTCCTCCAAATAACCCAAGTCATGGAAGTAGCTCGAGCAGTGACAACAGTTCCAACGAAGAATGATGATCAATATGTTTGGATATCAAAGCATGGCGTTATATATTTTGAAATATTTGTTTTTGAAATCAGACATTTTGTTTAATGTAATGGACATAGTGTCCCAATTGAAAGAGAAATGGATACCAATAACTGTCTCATTTTGTATGACAAAGAATGTCTTATATGTGTGTGTGTGTGTGTGTGTGTTTTAATGTTTTAATTTATTCGATTGCATTCTCCATTGTTGCTGTGAAATGTTACACCACTAATTAAATATATGGATGATAAAATATTATAATGAAGAGATGTGAAACCCTAATGATATGATATAAAAAATTCATCCAAACATCACATTCAAATGCACTAATAAAAATTTAATTGATATGAATATTGTTATAAGATATGTGCCTACTTTTGATGAATAATGAATTTTAAAAAATGACAATAATTGCAATGTCATAGGTCGTTGTTTCTAAAAAAAAGTAAATGAACACCAGTGTGTAATATTCCAAAATTTTCACATGTTTATTTGGAATATTAGAGTACTTAATAAACTTAATTAATAAATAAATAAAAGGGTGGAGGGACCCATAATCCTCAAACATGAATAAGATCCACTTTTTGATGTGTGAATGTGGACTAATTAAACATAGATCTACATAATGGAGTAGTGGAGCAGCTATTAATGTGAAAGGAGTAGAGATCATGTCTTATTAATGAGATAGATCATAGAGGTTGAAGCAGTCAACTGAGATCATGGAGGGAATCTAATGTAAGATAATAGGGCATTCGTGATGAAGTGATGGAGAAAGTAGTGCATTTAATGCACACATGATGGAGAGGGTGCACATTGCAAGTAGACATGATGGAGGACTTGGAGAGACAGCGCAGTCGACCATGGAGGCTTATGCCCACATGAATAGTGCATTTTAGAGGTGGGACAAGGCTTGGGAAGGCTCACTTTGTATATAAGGAAGACGAAGGCATAATGGAAGGCAGACTTTAGTTTATCATTTTGTGATCTGTTTAGATCTGGGGTTGACTTTTGACATTCCATGCATGCTTCAGTTGTTTAGCTAAGTCTGTAGTGATGTTTAGCACATGGTTTTCCCAAGCGAGAACCCCACCCTTACCCATGGGGGAATTTGATTGCCTACTCTAGGAAGGTATTTTGAGATGCTATTCACCATCAGGCATTGGTTCCACATTGTTTCTACTCTCTGCGGAACATCTACATTAAGAAATTACGCATTTCTGAATATTAGTTTGAGAGGAGAAGGTTGTCTTCAGTATTTCATCTAAGGAACCGATGAAGGATTATTCCTGTCACCTGGGGCTTCAATATTAGCATTCCCGGGGCCTCATTTCAGATATGGCATCAGGCCACATATTATTTCCCTCCTATTAGCAACAGTCCCATCAAGGATTATGCAATCCATCATTGTAGATCGAGAGGAAGAAGGAAGTTTCTAGCATTTCGACTAGGAATCATGTGAGGGATCATCCCCTCACCTTACCATCACTGTTTCCATCAGCCTGGAGCTTATTTGTAGCATATTTCAGCAGGAATTGAGTCTTTCTGTCTTGTACGACATCGTTTTCCCAGGAGCTGCATATTCAGTTGCTGCATTTTGAGGAGGAGGAAGAAGAGGCAATATCTCAAGCTTCTAGCTTGGAGATATGAAGGGGGATCATCCCTCATAGCTTAGATATGTTGTATAACATATTGTAGCCATATTTAGATAATATCTAGCTTCAAATCTACAAACGCAGTTGTTCTAGAGTGAAGCCCTAAGAGGGTGATTTTCCTAGACTCGTATATCTGGAAAATCCTTTCTAGGTTATCTTGGGTTTCCATCACATTGGCCAAATCTTGAATCTTGGCATCATCAAAGCTCCTAAGCTCCATAGATCTGCATTTTACTTTCAGCCAGTAGTCACATGTTTATCATTTACTGAAGGGAAAACCCAATATTTCTTTCTGCAGCTCTCTAGTTACGCAGTGCTTGTTGTAGCATGCTTGTAGGGTCATTCTAGGCCATGTCTTGGCTAGAGTACCTTTAATTTTGTACACTATTGTATCTGAATCTTCTCCTATGAATAAAATGGTTCACATATTCTGTCTATATCTGTTTTGATCATAAATTTACATGTACATTTTCTGTGCTTCAAATATTGTGTTTGTGTATCAATGCATTATTCCATTTTGGGATATTACAGTGGTATCAGAGCATGATATTTGGCTCAGCTTGTGGACATTATTGACAACTTGTGAAAATCATATAGTAGAGATCTATAAATATGGATGGATTGAGTTTTTCTTCACCTTTCTTTACATCTATGAAGGATCCCTCCAAGGAGATAAATGAAATGAATAAATAAAGGCAAAGAGAAACCTCAAGAAGGTTTCAGGATGAAGAAGGTCCTAGTACTTCTTATCGGCAACAAAGAATACCAGAGAATCATAGATCTTCTATGCCCACTTTCTTTGAAGAAGGTGACTGGTATAGAAATGAAGAAATAAGGGAACCTAAGACTCATGAGACTCGCAGTCTATATCTTGAAGAGTGCAAAGCACAGTCTAGAGCATTCAAGGAGAATCTAACTCTCCAACAATTCTTCAAAATCAAAGAAGAAAGAAGATCCTATAGAAGCAATAGAAGGAAGAGGCACAATAGATTCTATTTTCCTACATTTGATGGATCTTCCTCAAGCACTGTTAAGGCTTGGAGGAAAGAGTTAGATGCATTCTTCAGGCTACATCATGTAGCTGAAAGAGAGGTTATTCAGATTGCAACACTTCATCTTCATGGTAAATCCAATGATTGGTGGTTTGGTCACATGGAGCATGCAAAGGTGACTAAGTATTCATATTTCTTTCACAAGTTGAGAAAGAAGTTTATTATGAGAAAATCAGAGATATGTCGCAAAGAGACATTTCCTCAAGAAACAAAGGAGGATGTCATTCTTGTCACTTCGGAAAAAAATTCACTACATTCACCACCAGCTACAGAAGTACTTATATCCAGAGGAGAGACACTTGCATCTTTTCAAGATAGTATTAAGCTCTTGACACATAAATTCCCATGCATGATTCGGGAGATGCATGAGAGAGAGGAGGTAGATTCCAGCGTTGGTACATTGATAGAAGGGCAACCATCACTCTTACAAGCAGTTGGAGAGACCATTGTTCCAGTTGGAGGAACACTTGTGGACTTGGAAGAGGTTCCCACTCATCAGTTTATCCAAGGTATGCAACCACTTTCATCTCATATTGTTTCAGTACCTCTTATTGAAACTTATGGGGACATGCCATCAGGGCCATTAGAAAAACATGCTGATTTGGAGCAACATCATATCATTGTGCATAGGACCCTTGATATAATCAAGGAAGGAAGGAAGAACCATCCTAGTTTGTCATTGGTGGACTATATTCAACCCTTTGAGTTGAAATGTAGAGTTTCAAAAAATGGGATGAGTATGATCCTATGTACAATGGATGGCTATGAGATCAGCATTGTGCCTTGCTTTGAGATAGCACATGTATCACTTTGCAGATATACGACGCTGTTAATGAGCATAAGTGAGAAGAAGAGGACCCATTCCTTATGGGAGCAATCAAATGGCAGCTTCATTCATGAAGCAATGGAGAAAAAGATGATAGATGGTATTCATATTGAGATGGGAAATATTTTCCCCTTTCAATACGACTCTTTCTCAATGATCACCTCACAACTCAAAGAGAAACTTCTACCTGTAGCAAACCCAGAACCTTATTGGTTTTTGAGGACCATTGATGAGAAGGTGGTATCATGGAGAGATATAATTAGAGGTGCACTTCAACATATCATGGAGTGAAAGGTTCTTCATCAGTTTGAGGAGAAATGTATTCTACAATGGGAGGATACCATGTTTTTGCAAAACATCATTCATCATCCACATTGGATGAGTGGGTGAGGATTATAAGAAAGGGGTTGCATGACCACTTGCATATATATGACATGGTCCAGTAAGAAGCATGGTTATGCTGGTTGGTCTTGGGTGAGTTTGGTTACTACCCAAAAGCTCCTATTTCTTTAATCCATACCCTAAATAACACTCATGTAATGAAGAAGGAGGCATGGCTACACTGGTTTCTCTTGGGTGAGTATGGTTACCACTTAATGGTTCATAATTTTCTGATTCGTACCTTACACATCAATGAAATAATGAAGAAGAAGAAGGCATGTTTACCTTGGTTGTGGTTTAGAGATTTTGGCCATCACATGACATCTCCTATTTCTATGTGTTTTGTATTGTGTAGAAATTGGCATGGTACTCTCATGATGTGTATTGATGGTGTTTACTTGTATTGGGTTGAGATGGCATTCCACATGTCTATCAGTATGTTTTTACTCCATGATACACATGAGGAGGTGAAGAGGCAACAAGATCTCTTGTTGCTTTGGTTGCTTTTGGGGGATTTTGGCTTGATCATCTTGCATGATGAAGGTGGAGGATGGCAGCAAGAGGCCTTACTCTAGTGGTTACTATTGGGAGAATATGGTTTGAAATATTTGTCTACCCATATGTCTCTATTTCTTCTTTTGCACAATGTTGGAATGATTCTTGGATCCAACAAGGCCAACAGGGCTAAGGATGAGGATATGTCAATGCTCAATATACTTCATGAAACAAGGGATGTAGAAATGCTTTGTGAGATGGAACTTTTCCTTTGTGAGAAGAATCACTTTATTTTATGTATCTCATGTATTGATGATGATGTTGGAAAACTTATAGTTGTCACTTGGTACTTCTTGGAGAATGAAGGACATCTAGCTACACAGTTGGTGGTCATTCTATGCATTTTTGAGAGGCAACTATGGGACCAAACATGCATAACACATTGCAGCAGATGGAGGAGTCCTTCATTATGTGGATGCCATTTGGATGGGGATAGATGGCCTTGCATATAATTTTGTAGTTTCTTGAGGACAATCAACATTTTTTCGGGGTTTGGGGGGGGGGGCGAGGAGACTGTAATATTCCAAAATTTTCACATGTTTATTTGGAATATTAGGGTTCTTAATAAACTTAATTAATAAGTAAATAAAAGGGTGGAGGGACCCATATTCCTCAAAGATGAATAAGATCCACTTTTTTATGTGTGAATGTGGATTAATTAAACATAGATCTACATAATGGAGTAGTGGAGAAGCTACTAATGTGAAAGGAGTGGAGATCATGTCTCATTAATGAGATAGATCATAGAGGTTGAAGAAGTCAACTGAGATCATGGAGGGAATCTAATGTAATATCATAGACCATTCATGATGAAGTGATGGAGAAAGTAGTGCATTTAATGCACACATGATGGAGAGGGTGCACATTACATGTAGACATGATGGAGGACTTGGAGAGACAACTCAGTCAATCATGGAGGTTTATGTCCACATGAACAATGCAGTTTAAAGGTGGGCCAGGGATTGGGAAGGATCACTTTGTATATATGCAAGATGAAGGAAGAATGGAAGGCAGAATTTAATTTATCATTTTATGATATGTTTAGATCTAGAGTTGTCTTTTGACATTCCATGCATGCTTCAATTGTTTAGCTAAGTTTGAAGTGTTGTTTAGCACAGGGTGTTCGCGAGCGGGAATCCCACCCTTACCCATGGGGGACTTCGAGTGCCTACTCTAGGAAGTTATTCTGAGCTTATATTCACCATCAAGCATTGGTGCAACATTTTTTGTGACTCTCTGTAGAACATCTACATTCAGAAATTACGCATTTTTGAATATTAGTTTTAGAGGAGAAGGTTGTCTTCAGTATTTCAGCTAAGGAATCGGTGAAGGATTATTACAGTCACCTTGGGCTTCAAGATTAGCATTCCTAGGGACTCATTTCAGATCTAGCATCAGGCCACATATTATTGACCTCCTATCAGCAACAATCCCATCAAGGATTGCAAAATCAATCATTGTAGATCTAGAGGAGGAAGGAAGTTTCTAGCATTTCAGCTAGGAATCATGTGAGGGGTCATCCCCTCACCTTGCCATCACTGTTTCCATCAGATTGGAGCTTATTTACAACATATTTCAGTAGTAATTGAGTCTCTCCCTCTTTTATAATGCGGTTTTCCCAGCAGTTGCATATTCAGTTGCTGCATTTTGAGGAGAAGGAAGAAGAGACAAGATCTCAAGCTTCTAGCTTGGGGATATGAAGGAGGCATCAACCCTCAAAGCTTATATTTGTTGTATAACATATTGCAAATATATTTAGATTAGATATAGCTTCAGATCTGCAGACCCAATAATTTTAGAGTGAGACCCTAAGAGGGTGATTTTCCTAGACTCATAGATATGGAAAATCATTTCTGGGTTATCTTGGGTTTCCATCACATTGGCCAGATCTTGAATATTGGCATCATTAGAGCTCCTAAGCTCCATAGATACACATTTTCCTTTTGGTCAACAGTGACATGTTTATCATCTGCTGAAGGGATAGTGCAATATTTCTTTCGGTAGCTCTTCAGTTACGCAGTGCTTGTTGTAGCATGCTTGTAGGGTCATTCTAGGCCATATATTGGCTAGAGTACCTTTATTTTTGTACACAGTTGTAACTGAATCTTCTCCTATGAATAAAATGGCTCATCTATTCTGTTTGTATCTATGTTGATCATAAAATTACATGTACATTTTCGATGCTTCAAATATTGTGTTTGTGTATCAATGCATTATTCCATTTTGGGATATTACACGGTGCATGTGTATGATACTGCACACCGGTGCATTTCTATGACCTATGAGCACAATGCCAAATACCAATACTACTTAGAATGTCCAATGAGATTTATTGATGACTACGACCTGGGCGGATAAGCATTGCATGCACTGGTATGGTTTTCCTTTAACACGCTGATGCGTTTTTATAACTTAACGACTCAGTGCGTTTTTACACCTTAACGTCCCGGTGTGTTTTTACACCTTAACGATGCTTGTGCATGCACCTTCTATCGTACATGTGCATATTTGTGGGTGACATGCACTGGGATGTTGCTAAATACCCCGAGGCTTCCGAATTTTGTTTTCCATCTCAGTGCTTGGTATGTTTACAATATCAGTGCATATAGGTTAAAACACACCGGTGCGTTCACACATGAAGTGCGCACCTATAAGAATTGCATCCGTAAAAACCTATGGACACCTAGTTTTTTTTAGTTGTGTTGAAGTTCCGTTAGAATCTCTATCAAAACCTCTATTACCAAAAACAAATGTTGTAGCAAATGTTTTTTTGACAATTTTGGTCAATTTGATAACACAAAAAACCTTGTTTATAACCTCTGCTAGAGGGTCTTTTCCTTGTAGTGTCCAATCATTTTCACTGGACAACTCTTCTGTTCTCTGAGTTCAATTAAATGAGTCTGGAGTTGGTTTCATTCTTCTGTCATATGTATAAAAGCACCATTGTCTATAACCGATGCATTTTCATCCTTGAAAATTCTAGACAAAGTGGAAAATATACTTCGATCATTAAATTCTTTTGTTAGCTTGGAGATTATATTTAAGATGTAATCCTTGATGGAGATAATAATCTTGAAACCCTTATTCTTAACCCTTGTCATGGTGCTAACTAGGATGTGATCTTCATGCTCCTTCTTCCACCTTAGTTTTGATACCATGTTGGAATATTAATAGTTTTGCAGATTATTGTTCATTTTCCTTCTTGATAATTACTTGTGATGTTATTTGGACTTTTATTAATTATTATTCTTTGTTCATCAATAAATTACCAAAAAAATGAAGATCACAATGAAACAAAGTACTCAATATTGAGGCTCAAGCCATGGAGAAACCCCTCGAAGGGGAAAATCCAAAAATAATGCTTCTCTTCTTATAGAATCTTCTTACGATGAGACTTCCAAGACCCAAAGAAAAAAGCCTAAAATCATCTAAGCACCAAGTCAGCTTCAAAAATTCGACCTTCTACAGCTTCATTCTATAATTTTGGCCCTGCAACTTCTCCTCATGATTTCAGCCCTGCAATTTCGGCCTCTTGAAACTACAGCTACACATAAACCCTAACTTCACACATGTGGAAAAAGAGACATATTATCACAAGAAACTTCACTTTCTTTTTCATTCCTTCATCCTTCTATATTTTTTTATCCTTCTTTATTGCATATCAGAGTGATGAGAGCGTGAGAGAAATGAGGCCAAGTTCCTTTATTTATATCCTTATTGAGGGGTTGAATAACCCTCCCTTTAGGTCGACTTGTCCTTCAATGGGGCCAACTTGGCCTTGGAGGAATACATTGATTTTTATTGAAAAAATAAATATTTGTCTTTGTTATAACGAGTCCAAATGGTACTATAACACATTGCATGATTTCTTCTTGGTTCTAGAAATACCTATAAGCATGAATAACATGCTTTCAATCACGAATAATATTTCAATGCCAACTCTATAATTTAACATATTTTGTGAATGAATTAAAAGGTGATATGAGTGGAAAAATGGAAATTTCAGCCACTCAAGGATTTCCATCATCATACTAGTTAGGATTTATCTGACTACATCATGCATTCTCGTAGAATCTTGTTGTTCCAACTCTATAATTTCGGTATGGTTCGTAAGGGGATTAAAATCGAAGATGAATGCCCAGATAGAAATTACAAGAACACACTAAGAAGAACAAACACAATTATTATTGGCACCAAATCCAAGCTATTCATATTAATATTGTTTTACACCTAAACAATAGAGAGTGATCATAGACTGAATGTTGTGCAAAATTGACTAAACCTTATTATTGTTTAGATATTACATATTATATAATTAGATATATTTTAATTTTCATGTGTATATTTATTTGTATTGATCCATAAAATTCCATGGATATTCTATTAGACACTTTTAGCTATGATAAATTTATACTGAAACTATAAAATATAAACTATGAGCCTGTTATTTTCCTTAGAATTTTTAATTTATTAAGTTACTACTTTTACACATGAAATATATAAGATGCAGAAAATATATAATTGGAAAAAATATAATCACTCACAACCATAATAGTTTAAGACATCACTTGGGAAACCCTATCAAGAGAAAACGAAGCTGGAAAGTGAGGCTACTATGCTCTCCCTTTCTCTAAATATAAATGGATGCAAGTACGAAGAAGAGAGATACATGTCCCATGGGATACTAAAATGCACAAAATCCATTTGTTTTCCCTCTCCCTATCCACTATTTGTTATTCTTCTTATCTATGGAACAAAATTCACTTGATAGAATTGAACCCCAAGTTTCCTCCTAATGGCACGGTTAAAACACAACCCGATAGAATATTAGTGGTTATGATTGACTCCAACTCTTAATTAGAGTTACAATATGGAATATTCTAGAGAATTATTCATCATGGTCACGTGACTATCCCATTTTCCATAAATAATGGTGGTTTACGTGGAATCATTTTGAAACATGATGGTCAAAAAGGAAGGCCAACTTTCAAGTGTCATAAATTTTGCATATGGGCTGTAATTGAAGTGATTTCTGTGTTGTTGGAAGGTTGTGTGTGTGTGTGTGTGTAATATCACTATCGTTGTTACAATTAATGTATAAAATATAACAATCATATTCAAAATGATATTGTAATGTACTAAAACAAAATACTAAATTCTTCTACAATTTGCGGAAACAAAACACGATCATACAATCACAGAACAAGTAAGAGAAAGAGACAATCAAACACATAAAACAAGATTTGTATGGGGAAATCACACTATCTAAAACCCCACTATCTGTATATTCTATAAAGTCTATACCATGAAAAAATACAATGATTTTCTCTCGTGGAGAAACTCCTACACTCTGCCAACTGTCTCACTGTAATATAGGAAAAATCATTCAATTACTTAACCAATTCTCATTGTCTTCTCAGCCTTCCTTGCTCATGCATTATTGGAGGAATTGTTGCCCTATTAAATATGAAATTCCCTTGAATGTATTTCGCAATGCATCCTTTGTCTCCTCATGATGTTATAACTGGCGTATACAATTTTCTAATTATACAATTGATAGTTATCATCCCTTTAACTTCAGTATCAACTGGGCCTTCCTTAGAACTGACATGCACCAAGTATTTATAGTGAATTATAATTTAACTGATTGATCACTACTTATGAATTAAATCAGATTTAATTCACAAGACCTCTCTCTATCTCCTCTCTCAGTTAGAACTATTTAAACTGATTTTAACTCAATTAATTGAGTTAACTAATTACAACTCACAAATAATTGTAACTAGACCCCCTTAAATAATGGGAGAACTCTACATGCCTCCTCTCTAACCCTCAACTCAAATTTCCTAAGCTAATTCAGTCATTCTAACTTATTTAACTAATACAGGTTGTCATGAGATGAAATTACAAATTCTCTTCCAATTTATTAAGGTAAAATTAAATCAAAACCCCCCTTGGGGTGCCATTTCAACACTCCCTCTCAAAAATAAATGGATTATCTGCTACCCCGATCCTATCTCTGTGGCATTCAAATTTTCTTCTTGTTAGCACCTTCATCAAGATGTCTGCATCCTTCTCTTTCGTGGGAATGTACTCTAATGACATAATTCTCCTATGAACACAATCTCTAATATGGTCATAATGGATATCAATATTCTTGGACCTATCATGGAATCCTGGATTAATCGAGAGTTTGATGCTACTCCAATTATCACAATGTATCACTATTAGATCCATTCGTTGACCAAAAAAACAAAAAAGTATCTTTCTCATCCAGATGGCCTCCCATGCTGCTTCACTAGCTGCCATGTACTTTTCCTTTTCTGAAGTGGGTGCAACTAATCTCTATTTCCTGTTGTACCAAGAAACTATTGTTGATCCTATGTTGAAGATGCCTCCTGATGTTCTCTTCCTATAGGATGGACTCCCTGCCTAATCTGCATCAGTGAAGCCTTTAAGCTTCACACCCTTTTTTGATTTGTAGCATAATCCATACTCTGTAGTGCCTCTGAGATATCTAGACACATGCTTCCCTTCCTTCAAAAAGAGCTTGGTAGGATTAACCATAGCTTCGCTTAGTTGGTTAACTGCGTAGCATATGTCGAGTCATGTGTTCACCAAATACATGAGTGAGCCCACATACTATCTGTAAATAGTAGCAACCAATACTTTGCTCGAAGTAGCATCCTCCTCCCTCTATTTTCTTGATAGAGGAGTCTCCATGGGTTTTTTCCCTTCCATGTGGAAATTCCTCAGAATATCCTTGGAATACTTGCCCTGAGATATAAATAGCTCCCCATCCCTTTTCCATATTTCCAATCCAGGGAAATAGTGTAAGATCCACATGTCCTCCATCTCATTTTATCCTGCAAAATCCTATTTTCAAGACTTTATGAGTTTCTCATCGCCTTTCAGTATCAGATCAATGACATAAAGTACAATAATAAAAAACTTACCGTCAACCACAATAGGATATAGGTCCACATCTACTTCACTCTTTGTGAAGCCCAACCTGATAAAATAGTTTTCAATCCTAGTGTACCAAGCATGAGGTGCTTGTTTTATCCCATACAATGTTCTCTTGAGTTTGCACACATGCAACTCCCTGTGTAAGGTCTCAAAACCTTCTGGATGCTCAATGCAGAATTCTTCCTCAATAAATCCATTGAGAAATCTTGTATTTACGTCAATATGATGTATTTTCCATCCCATTTTCACTGAGAGTGCAAGGGTGGATCTAATAGATGAGTACCTTGTAATATTCCTTTTTGGGAATTTCTGCAATATGGAGAGTAAAAACGTTGTTTTCAGAAATTATGTTATAGAACAAAAAAAAAAGACTTGAATGCTTTAGATTACACTTAATACACCTTACATATAGAATGGGAGTAGAAACAAATCATTCTAGCTATGTTAAACATATCTTCCCATGCCAAAACACCTTAAAAACACCCAAACCCCATGACTTCAGCAAACAGAAATTTTGAAGCACTGCAACAGCGTAATTCTGAAAGGGTTTCTATAGAAAAATATGTGTCATAATAGATCTGTACATTTCATTAATCAAAGAGCCAAGAAAATGTAGGTTTTAGCCTTTTTTACAGAAAATAGAGTCAACCTAGCAAGGGTTTCACATGAGCACAAGTACAAAATGACATATCTACATAAAATGACGTCATTTAATACAACTCTATATATGAAATGGCCAAAAAATACATGAAAGTACATAAAAATGGCTGAAGAGCCTCCCTACTAGCCTTCCAGGAGAGAAAAAGCCTCCTTCTCCAAGAAACTAGCTCCAAATCAAGGGATTCAACCCTACCACAACATCACCTTCAGAAATGACACAGTTTCTAGAAGATACTGCACTATAGGAGTTGGTGACTGCTTGACCCCAAGTTAGATAGTGGAAATGTAGCTCAGAATTCCCCTCTTAGATCCCTTAAACAAGCTGAACCAAGAAAGAGAATGGGACTCCTGCATGAGAATCCCTTGCACTAAAGAGTGCAGCAAACCCAGCTAAACAGTTGAAGCATGCAAGAAGTCATAAGACTCAAACATAGAAAATATTCTGAATGCCTCCCATGGTTGCCATCCCTTCCTCTTTATCTTTGGTGAGCCTCCTTACCCTGGGCCTCACACATTCATGAGGTTGCTTTATTGCAAAGAGTCCTCCCTCAAAACTGCGTTTTTCCCACTGGTTTCCCTCCTCAATTAGCAACGTTGTTGACCAAGTCAACAAGGTTCTAGTCCTCATGCATTGCCCCCTTTTTCACACCAAGGGTGGTTTATTTGGCCTTATTATTCAAACCCCTTTCACATAGGGAATGTTTTATTACTACTAAAGAGATTTAAGGGTCTCTTTACCCCATTTATTCCTCTAATATGAAAAATAGAGAAACATAATATTCCAACTAATTGGGAATATTACATTCCTCCCCTCTCAAAAGTTGCTTGTCCTCAAGCAACAACAAAGAAGTATGTTGTATAATATTCTCTCCTTCCCAAGTGGCATCCTCATCAAAAATATTCCTCCATCGAATCAGATATTCTATGATTACCCTGCTCCTTAGCTGCCTCTCCCTTGTATCCGTAATTACTTCAGGTTGCAAGACTAGATGACCCTCATCATCAATAGGTGGGAGGTCTATGTTGGCAACTACATTCTATCCAATGTTCTTATTGAGGCATGAGACATGAAAAATATTGTGGATCTTGCTCCCCTTGGGAAGCTCTAGCTCATATTCAACTTCCCCAACTTGACAAACCACTTTGTATGGCCCATAGAAATGTGGTTTGAGCTTTTCAGCCCCTTTCTCCTTGAATGTAGATTGTTTATAAGGTTGAAGACGAACATAGACTAGATCATCCACCTCAAATTGTCTTTCTACCCGACCATGGTCTGCATACATCTTTTTCTGATTTTGGGTAGTAGCAATGTTGTCTTTAAGGGCCCAAAGGATGTCTTGATTCTCCTGAATCCATTCCTTTTCTCTAGGAGCCTTTCTTGCCCCAAACATGATATCAGTAAATGAGAGTGCATCATACCCATAGAGTGCTCGAAATGGGGTAATACCAATGGATATGTGGTAAGTGGTGTTGTAACAATACTCCCCCAAATGGAGCCAACACAACCATGCCTTTTGTTGCCCTGCAACATAGTTTCTTAAGTATCCTTCTAGCCACTTTTTCACTATTTCAGTCTGTGGGTGGTAGCTAGTACTTGGTGTCAATTCAATCCCCACTAACCGGAAAATTTCTTGCCAAAGCCACCCATGAAGCAACTTTCCCGATCACTCACTATGACCCTTGGGAGACCATGGAGTCTAAACACATCTCTAAAGAAGAGCTCAGCTACCTGTGAAGCAATATAATGTGCAGAAATGGAAAATAAGTGTGAATAATTTGGTAGTATATCAACAACTACAAAGATACAATTATTACCTTGAACAGTAGGTAGACCGGTGATGAAGTCCATGGAGATGCTTTCCCATTTTCCATCCGGAATGGGTAGTGGTTGCAATAATCTGGCGGGATGAATGTGTTCTCCCTTATTTTTCTAACAGACTATGCACTGCACTCCTTGACATGTTGGAGTACATCCTCCTTGAGACCCTTCCATGAGAATATCTCCCTTATGGCTCGGTAAGTCTTTGTGAATCCTTGATGCCCTGAAAGTGGGGAATCATGTGATGCTTGCAGGATCTTCTCTTTGAGTTTAGAGTTATTGGCCAAAAAGGCCCAGTCCCGGTAATAGATGATCTCATCCATCACTCTATACCACTCATCAAATATCACCCCATCAAGTATCTCACATGCAAAGTTATCCTTGGAGTACTCAACCAATATTTGGGCCTTCCAATCTACGTCCATGCCCCTCAAGGACAGCGTAGTTGGTCCCCTGGATATAGCATCAACCACTATATTACTATTCCCCTTGACATACTCTATGTCAAAGTCATAAGCTTGGATTTTTCATACCCATTTTTTTTGTATTTCTTGGAGTTTCTTGTGTTCAAGAAAGAATCTGAGACTGTTATGATCAGTTTTCACCTTGAATTTATTCCCCACCAAGTATTTCCGGAATTTGGCTAAGGCATGCATGATAGCCAACATTTGTTTATCATAGATGGGGTATAGCCTTTCATGTGGTAGCAGCTTCCTACTCTCAAAGGCTATAGGATGCCCTCCTTGCATCAAGACTTCTCCAATCCCTGCACCTGATGCATCACATTCTAACACAAAAGGTTGAGAGAAATCAAGTAAAACTAATACTGGGCAACTACTCGTTACCTCTTTGAGCTTATAAAAATCCCTCTGCACTGTAGGTGTCCAGCTGAAAGCTCCCTTCTTGGTCAATACTACAAGTGTGCTACAAGTTGAGAGAACCCTTTGACAAATTTCTGGTAATATGTGCATATGCCCACAAATCCCCAAAGTTCTGAGAAATTTCTTTTCTCGGACCAATCCTTGATTTCCCAGATATTTTCTTCATGCACTCTTACTCCATCTACCCCAATGATGTGGCCTAGGTAGGGCATCTCAGTGAGGCCGAAATCACATTTCAAGAGTTTAGCATAGAATTTTTTCTCCTTGAGAATGTGCAACACTGTCTCAATATGTTGCAAATGTTCCTCCCATGTGCGGATGTAAATCATAATATCATCAAAGAAGACCAATACAAAATTTCTTAAATGACCACGAAAGATGTGGTTCATACAAGATCGAAATGTTGCAGGGGCATTGGTCAGACCAAATGGCATCACTAAGAACTCAAAATTCCCATAGTGACATCTAAATGCTGTTTTGGGAATGTCTTGATCTCTTAACCTGATTTGGTGATAGCCAGATCTCAAGTCAATATTGGAGAAATATTTGGATCCTCTAAGCTCATCCATTAGCTTATCGATCCTGGGAATAGGATATATGTTCTTCATGGTCTTCTTGTTTAGTTCTCTATAGTAAATGCACATTCTCAATGTGCCATCCTTCTTCTTAACCAAGACCACTGAAGATGCAAAAGTGCTAGTGCTAGGCCGGATATGACCTAGGGCTAGTATTTCTTGAATGGCCCTTTCAATTTCATTCCTATAAGCTTTGGGATGCCTATAAGGGGTAGTAATCACAACTTGAATCCCTTTCTCTAGCTCAATAGTGTGTTCAAATCCCCTATCAGGAGGTCTCTCTGGGGAATATCCCCAAATAATACAGAATACCGGTCCAAGAAATCTTGCACATCAGGGTTTACTAGTGAATCCTGGACTCCAACTTTAGATACACACAGTTATACTACCCATTCTATGTCTCCTCTATGTAAGTTTACCTCCATCTTGTGAGCTGAAAAAATCTGAGGGGGGTAAGTGTGCATCCCTTTGATTTTTTGTTGCTTACCATCCTCCTTCCCTATCCATTCCATCTCTAGAGTCTCCCAATTAGTGTTGAATCTCCCAAGAGTGATCAACCATTGGACACCCAATATGACATTGGTGTCAGGAATATCAACCACAAAAAAGTGGTCTTTCATAGTGTAGTTCCCCATAGTGATAGAAAATTCCAGAACATACTTAACACACTGCAAATTTCTGGCTCCTGGAACCAAGACTAAAAATCCTTCAAATTTTTCCATATGGATTCCCCTCTTATTTACAAACTGTGAATCAATGAAGTTATGAGTAGCTCCACTGTTTACTAGCACCGATACTCTTTGCCCCATAATAGTACCTCGAACTCTTAAATTCATATATTTAGGGACACCTCTCAATGCTACAAGAGATCCCGCCCTTGGAGAAAAATTATTTTCCGCATCTTCTGTAGGTAGCACAGTGTTGGCCTTCTCCTCTTCTTCAGAAAAAATCTCAATATAATGAGCCTTCCCTACAACACACTCATGGTTTAGCACCCATGGTTTATGGAAAGTGAGGCAAAGTTTTTCCCTCCTTAGTATTCTTTGTTCATGGTTAAGAGGTGCCTTCTTTGGCCATGAATAGTCCTCTTGCTACAGTAATGCTTTTGCTTTGGGCAAAGCATGTTGCAAATCTCTAGCTTTCTCCACAGCCTCAAGGAGTGTAATTGGCTTGGTGGATCTTACCAATCCATGCAATGGTTCAGTCATCCCCTCAATAAACATGAATACCCTTCTGCTCATAGTGAGGTTGGATACCATTGCTGAAAGTTTCAAATACTCAGAAATATAGTCTTCCAAATCCCCCCTTTGTTTGAGCTTGGTTAGCTCCATAAAGTGGACCTCTGAATCCCTTGGATCAAATCTCTCTACTAGTATTTTGGTGAAACAGAGTATGAAGTGATGTGAGCATGCCCTAATATAGCTAGCCCATGGAATCACCATTCGTGAGCCTCCCCTTCTAAGTGCAGTGCAAATATTTTGATAGCTTCTATTTCAGAAACTCTATTGAGTTGAAAGTAGGTATCCAGCTTCTCCACCTAAGCCTTGGCTGTGCACTTAGGTGATCCATCATATATGGGAAAGAAGAATATCCCCATACTGTGCTGTAGGTCTGAATTCTACACCCATCCTTCCCTCTTGTGCTGATAACAAGATCTCCTCCCTTCCTTGATCTGGCAGAATTCTTGAAAGCTCAAGTGTTCCTTGAATCTTTGGGATTGGGACTCATACTCCACAAAGTATTCACCAAGGGTTTCTTCCTCCCTGTCTTCAGAAAAGAATGAGGGCATAGTGGAGAATTGTAGTGAAGGATGAGTGGCTGATTTTTCTACACAGAATGAGGTGTTGGTGCTTGCTTCTTGGTAAAACCCCTTAGGGATTTATTTGTGCCTCATCTCCTTGAGATATCTTGCAATGTTATGCATTGTTTGAAGAAGGAGCCTTGAAATATCTTTCTCCTCCATAATATATATATATTTTTCCCACAAGCTGAGCCAAGAGCAGAGCTCTAATACCACTGTAATATTCCTTTTCAGGAATTTCTGCAATATGGAGAGTAAACAAACTTTTTTCAAACAGAACAGCAAAAAATGACTTGGATCCTTTATTTTTCACTTAATAAACCTTACATATAGAATGGGAGCATAAACAAATCATTCTAGCTATGATAAACAGATCTCCCCATTCCAAAAGATCTTAAAAACACCCAAACCCCATGACTTCAGCAAATGGAAACTCTGAAGCACTGCAACAACGTAATTCTGAAAGGTTTTCTACAAAAAAATATGTGTCATAAAATATCTGGACATTTCATTAATCAAAGAGCCAAGAAAATGGAGGTTTTAGCCTCTTTTACAGAAAATAGAGTCAACCTGGTAAGGGTTTCACATGAGCACAAGTACAAAATGACATCTCTGCATAAAATGATGTAGTTTACTACAAATATGTATATGAAATGGCTGAAAAATACATGAAAGTACAAAAAAATGGTTGAAGAGCCTCCCTAATAGCCTTCCAGGAGAGAAAAAGCCTCCTTCTCCAAGAAACTAGCTCCAAATCAAGGGATTCAACCCTACCACAGCATCACCTTCAGAAATGATGTAGTTTCTAGAAGATACTGTGTTGTAGGAGTTGGTGACTACTTGACCCCAAGTCAGATAGTGGAAATGTAGCTTAGAATTCCCCTCTTAGATCCCTTAAACAAGCTGAACCAGGAAAGAGAATGGGACTCCCGCATGAGAATCCCTTGCACTAAATAGTGCAGCAAACCCAGCTAAACAGCTGAAGCATGCAAGAAGTCATAAGAATCAAACATACAGAAGTTTCTGAATGCCTCCCATGGCTGCCATCCCTTCCTCTTTATCTTTGGTGAGCCTCCTTACCCTGGGCCCCACACATTCATGAGGTTGCTTCATTGCAAAGAGTCCTCCCTCAAAACTGCGTTGTTCCCACTGGTTTCCCTCCTCAATTAGCAGCGTTGTTGACATAGACAACAAGGTTCTAGTCCTCATGCATTGCCCCTTTTTCACACCAAGTGTGGTTTATTTGGCCTTCTTATTCAAACCCCTTCACATAGGGAATGTTTTATTCCTACTAAAGATATTTAAGGATCTCTTTACCCCATTTATTCTTCTAACCTGCAAAATAGAGAAACATATAATATTCCAACTAATTGGGAATATTACATACCTTGCGACTAGTGAAAAATTCTCATCATAATCAATCCCCTCCACCTGAGAGAACTGTCTAGCCACAAATCTAGCTTTATGATTCTCCAAAATCCCATCTGCTTCCTTCTTCACCTTGTAAACCTACCTAGATCTTACAACTCACTTCCCCATTGTTCTTGGGATAACTTCCCATTCATTGTTTCTAATAATGGATTCATACTCCTCAACCATGGCATCAACCCACACTAGCTACTACATTGCTTCATCGAAAGAGGATGGTTCTATCTCAGTACCTTTTATCATAAGAGCCATGTATCCAGTCTACCTCTTTGGGGACCTTCTCCGCTTATGATGTGATGTGGGTGCTCCCACATTATCTCTCGCATCCAGAAATAATCTACTAGCCTCTCTGGTGCGTTTCTATTGGGAAAAATACTGGGGGGGGGGGTGTGAATCAATATTTATAACTCACTGTAAACTTTTACTTTTTTCTTTACTGATTTCTATACACTACTTTAATGAAAAAAAATAGCAAACGCGGATACACTAATAGAAACTCGCGTATACTGAGATGATTTTATTGATAGGTAATATTTCAGAACCAATATTTAACCTAGCTTATCAGTTATGCATAAGATATTTAAGCAGTAAATATGTGCAGAAATAACATAATAAATCATCACAAGAGCATCACACATGAACACCAAGATTTAAGGTGGAAACTCAATTCGGGAGAAAACCACCACTGTTGTCGTCTCTGTCTTCAATATTTATTATATAGAAAACTTATTACATTATTGCACTGATGCAGACTCATATAATTACACAGTCATATACTTGCAGAAGGCTCGAACCTTCTCTCGTTCTCCAGCTGCTACTGGAAGGGAGCTCCAACCCCTTGAACTCATGTACTAGCCACTACTAGAAGGGAGCATCAACCCCCTGATCAGAACACCAGCTTCTACTTGTAGGAAGCTTCTAATTCCACACTGAAGGCTTCAACCCTCAAAATCACTGCAGACCATGTTTCATCAATTTTCACATTGGATCCCACAGCTTCAACTCAACTCATCATAAAGATCATCAATAATATACTTAACACAAACTTCAACTAGAATAGTGAGATTACTGTAACCAAAACACATTAATAAACCTAGACTTCAGAATCAGTATGCAGAATCAGTCTCAACCCTGATCATTCACTAACGTAAAATACATACACTACTTTACTTCATTGAACCCACGTGTATATGCGCTTTCCTTCACACCAACTTGCGTATAGATATGAGAATATTGAATTCACAGAATATGATCAGTCTCATAACTAGATTTGAGGCTTTCAGTCGGATATCTTTCCAATATTGCAAAACCCTTCACCAGTGAGTCATCATTAAGCATATTTACTCACTCATTGATCAAATTTGTACATATTCAACTTAGCAGCATATACATTATTCAAACAACCCAAATCTATATGAAGACTTCATTAACACATAACAAAAATACATTAGAAATAAATAGATAACCTTTGCAGTAAGCTTCAGAAAACCCTGACTTCCATACAAGATTTTCTTAAGACAAAGCCACGTATATACATGCTTTCACTGAGACGAACTAGTGTATATATCTGTAAATATTAATTTTTTATAATGTTTCAGATCTATAATCTTACCTAGATTTCTTCACTTCACTTCAGCAAACATGCACCAAGTCACAGATCCAAACATCTCATCCTTAGATCATGCAGGTACATAGTCATTTCAAGTCTAGAGATCTTGATCCATCATTGTATCCAAGGTTGCATCATAGATTCAGATCTACTAATAAAACAAAGTTCATCCCATTCAGATATACTTTAGAGATAAGTGTTCAGTAACAGCCTCGACACATGCACACCTTTGCACTATGATCTTCATCTCCTTATATAGTTTTAGCCTTTACCAATACCATGAGCCAAAACCACACAAGTTTAGATGGTATTCTTGGACTAAATCAAATAGACGATACAATGTTCAATACTTTGGGCTAATACCATAGCAATGCCCCTTGGTACCATAATTTTAGAGCGCAAAAGGAATACACGACTTTGCTTCTTTGTACCCGCGTGTCTATGCGACATCTCTTCATAAAAAATGCATATATACTAATTCTGGATGTATACATGGGTTTCCTATATACCAAGTAGCGTATACATTGCCTCCATACGTGGGTTTCCTTCATCAAACCTGCGTATACATTGAGAAATATTTCTTGTTTCATTTTTCTGGTACTTACTGGAATTCCTTTCTCTGTCACATCTGAACTGGCCTATAGAAACATTATTTTTACATATTTAACAAATAGGTTGCTTATCAAAAGGCAACTCATCAAGTAGGTTTCCATCAAGGACAACTTCATCAAGTAGGTTGCCATCAAGGACAACATATGTTGGAACAGGGTCCCCTAAAAGCTGCAAAATTTGTACAATTTTGTATATTTCTGGTCTTAATTAGTCTAACACAGGGGTTTTTGGGTGGGTCAAAGCCCTGAATGCATTGCAATGGTTTAAGGGTATACCAAGGGTTCGCAAACCATTGGAAGCGTAGGCTAAGTCGATATAAATAGATGAACATTTTGAGTCTTAAGGTAGAAAAGAATTAAGTTTGATGCTAATTGTGAATTGTTAGATCTGTTGTTGGGTCATTTGGGTAAGGACTCCTACTGGCTGTGTGCGCAGAGATCCTCAGTCCTGCTGTGTGCGGACCTTGCTGGCTGTGTCATGCGCAGGCTGTGTCGGATTGTATTGGGTTTTGGATGCTAATATATGTGGAAATGATTAAAGCATCTTTGTGTTATCTGATATGATGTATTACTATTGATGTGAATTGTTGGAATCTGTTACAACTACGAATACTATTGTGTTTATGCTGCGAATCTCTATGTGATATGCTATAACTGTAATCTGCTGATGATGCATTATGATAATTTGTGCTGATAACTACTGATACACACATGGATGCGGAGTTATTAACTAGATCTGTGCATGATAATAGCTCTGTGTATTGCGATTATACTATTAAAAACCCTGCAAATAGACCTATCTGGTGTGAACCTGATAGGTTGCGAACATGGATCTTCTTGACTTACCTAATCCCTCTCTCTCAGGGTGTGGAAACCTGGTTCCAGCACCCTCCCATACTACTTTGGGTGAGACTTTGGCCTGCGCAAGCAGGTCACTGCTGAAAGGGCCAGTAGTATAGGGGTTTGTTGGAAAACCCTAACCTCCAAACCTGGGTCAAGACCCCTCGAGCCAAAAAATGGTTCTGTTTCCGGGACCGGGCGAATTTTGAGAGAGGGATCGGGTAATACCAAGAGAAAATTGGAGACCGGAGAAGAAAGAAAATGAAGAGTAGTTTAAAAAATAGGTTAGGGAATTTGCAGTAAAAGAAAATTGCAGTGCAAAGTTGAAAACAGAGAAGTGGAAGAATATGTACATTTTCACAAAAGTCTACGAAATATTCTTTGTGAAGTTTGTGACCGAGCTTCAGGAGTGGCTCGCAAGGCTAGTAGATTTCTAGACGTGTTGGAAGGATGAACGGGTGACATAGTGGACTCCAGAGTTGATTCGGTGGTTAGAAAGGACTGATAATACCATCACTCGTACGGTAGTTCACTGGGTGGATAGTGTGTTGGGAGGATTTGTGACGGAATTTTTAATCGATCAATTCATGTCCTATTCAGAGGTAGAAAGCAAGTTCTTCAAGGGTTTCTGGGGTAAGTTCCTGGAAACCTTGCCATTATTGATTAAGATATTATTGTGTGAAAAAAGAATTCTGTGCAGCCATATAGAGTGAATGAGCTCCAAACAGAGAGAGGGTACAACCTGAAGTGGTAAATACTACAGAACGAATCAAGAAGGAGATAGATCTGTCTGCAACCCAGTAAGGTATTCAGCTGCGTAGAGCCCTCCAACTACACCACCTTCAAGCCAGCATAGGGGTAAGAACTCACCCATACCTCCACCTCCATCAGAGGAAGAAATGGCCTTGCACATGAAGCTACCTACCTTCAAGGGCGTAGGGGATGAAGATATGGATCGATTCTGGTTTGTCACAGAGTCGGTATGGACTACGTAGAATGTGGCCAATGATGCTATGAAAAGGGCGCATCTATCCCTTTCCTTCGAAGGAAGAGCCCTAGACTAGTATATGGGTTACATAGCTTAGCATTCGAACACGACCATCCCAGAGCTTAAGACAACCCTAAAACAAAAGTTTCGGAAGCCTAAATCCTACTCGCAGATAGTGAATTACCTAAAAGATTTTAAACAAGGGCCCTCTGAGTCTGTATGGGAGGCTGAATAGCGGCTAAAGAAGGTAATCAAGGAAGGGGAGTTTCTGTATGATGACAAATAACATAAGGAATGGTTCAGTGCTATGCTACTACCTCACCTGCGTGTACCTATGGGTCAGCAAGCCATTGAATTGTAGGAAAAAGCCTTGGGGATTGATATGAAGTTGGAAGCTACACCAAGAGATGATACCCAGTTAGGAGTACAACAAATCCAAGGGAAGCTGGAGGCGATGCACATGGGGATCCAAAACTTGCGAAAGGATCGAGGGAAAGAAGCTAGCCCAGACGTATGGTGCATGCGATGTTGGGTATCTGGGCATACCAAGAATCAGTGGCACTGCTGGCAGACTACCTACAGGCGAGGGGACATAGTCTGTTGCACCCGAGACCAAGTGGACCAGCCTTGTGGTGCGATGATTGTCGCATGGCCAACCTGCATAATACCAACCATTGCCCCTGTCTAGGTGCGTATGTCCCAGAACTGGAGCAACAATGGTGCAATTTTTTTCGATCAGTAGGACATAATGAGAAAAAATGTCGAACTTATGATCTAATGATAGACCGAGGAAACCTATATAGGGTACAATCAGACCCTTCTTTACCGATATCCCCCTCAGGCATAGGTGGCTCTCTAGCTAGGGGCAGGGGAGGGGGCCGAGGTAGAAGCGCAGGTAGGGGAAGAGGAAAACTAATCTTCTATAACTGCGGAGAGGTAGGGCACTTTGCAAGGGATTTCCTAAAACCTACAAGACAATCCTGCAGATACTGCAGGCAGCTAGACCCATGTGATTTAAGACTGTCCAATTCAGATAGCAAAAATGAAGGAAAATCAGCAGACACCTACGCAGAATGTAAAAAGGGCTAAGGAAGAACTACGAGACAAAGGACCAAGCATTAATGTCATAACACGCAGTGGCCTGGCCACTGAGGGGGCTGAGGAGAAAGCTGCGGCTGAACCTCTTATCTAGAAAGCAACCATAAAATAAGAAGGGTTGGACCTTTAGAAGGAAAAGGAAACCTTTGTCATAGCTCTCCAAGACTTTGCTAAGGCCGAGGCCTCTACTGTTCAAGCCCTTGTGAACCTTAAAGCAGATGATGAGGTCAAACCATTTCTGCAGGCATCTATGAAGCTAATGCGCAACCAACGGGCCATAGAAAACCTCCAAGCTTTAATAGACAGCTGTGCAGAACGGACTAATCCACCCTTGGAAGTTAAGGATGTGCATAAACTGTACAAGCATAAGAAACATACTAGTAGGGAAATGTGGCTAACAGAGAAAATTGGTGCTTATGAAATGGATCAGGTTATTTTTTACCTGGGATCAAATGCGAATGTACTGCCTAAGCAAACTTGGCAGTGAATGGGAGAACCCAAGATAGAATGGTCCATTATCCAGTTGTGCATGGCCAAATAACCGAAGATCATATAGTTGGGGAGACTATAAAAAATCATGGTAGAGATCGCATGAGTTAATGTCCAAGCCGAATTTGAGGTCATTCAGATTGTAGAAGATGTGGACCCCTATCTTGTGCTCTTAGGGTTGGATTGGGCCATAGATATGGGAGGTATTATCTATTTGAAGAAGAGAAGCATGGTGTTTGAAAATGAAGGTACACAGGTGATAGTACCATTGGACCCTATGGAAGGAGAATGGTATACGGATCTAGTGTGCGAAGAAGAGGATGTGGGTCACATCTATAAGTTAACTGTGCAGGATGAAGATTGGATTAACCCTATGGCAGATGGTATGCTTTGCTGGGAAAAGGATAGCGAATGTTTCTCTGAATCTGATGGGGAGATATAAAATTGGAAGAACTGGTTACATGCTGTATCTGCACTGCGATGTCTTCAGATCACAAGGGACTTCCGATGCAACTCCTCAGAAGTAAGCGAACTGCCCTACTTTGATGGTTCTGGTAGTATTAAGGAGTTTTTACGAACATTTGAAGCTGAGGTTCCAAGAGAGTGGAGGCTATGGGCCCTTAAATTAGCTATGCATGCAACACCTGCGAGGTGGTGGGACATGCATAAGGGGGCATTCCAGGACTGGGAAGAATTTTGGGATATGATGATCCTGCGATTTGAACCTCTAGTTCACTTGCGTGTAAAGACATTCCTTGGGCTAGGGGACCTGCGCAAACATTTGTTCGCTTGGATGGAGAAATGGTGTGATTGGACTATAGAAGAATGGGTTCACCTGTTTATTCATGCCTTGGGACCAATTCCCACCGCATGGTACTTAGATGCGGAGCTACATCAGCGCACCCACCACTAGGAAACATTAAAGGATGAATTTGTAGGAACATTTGGGTTAACAGGGGGCACGAAGGTGCTTGAAGAAGCTCTAAAGGATATAGATACATTCGTATTTAATGAATCACACCCTTACGCAGAATTTGGGTTACCAACATGGGAAATGCAGATGCGGGATATTTTCAACTACCGCAATAAAGAAATAGAAGAATGCGATGAAGATCCGCGCAATGTCTCCATCCCGGAATCAGAAGGGGAGTGTGCAATTGCTAGACCCCCACTATGAAATATCGATGTTACGAAGCCTCTGAAGCTGCGAGAAGTCAACATTGGCACAAAAGAACATCCTAAGTTGGCTAAAATTGGGGATTATTAGGACGATGATATAGTAGGAAAAGTTTTAGAACTACTCACTGAATATCAAGACTTATTCTCGATAAAGTTTTCGAAGCTTAAGGGGATCACAGGGGACCTAGGGGTCATGCACATCATGTTAAAACCAGATGCGCACCCTGTGAAGCAGAGTTGGCCTTATCAAATGAATCCTAAGTATAAGCAAAAGGTTAAGGAAGAAATCGATAAAATGCTCACCGCAGGTATCATCGAACTGGTCGAACAATCGAATTGGGTAAGCCCAATGGTGGTTCAGGAGAAAAAGGTGAAGGGAGAAATATGGATCTATGTGGACTTACGCAAACTGAATGATTCTTGCGTACACAATCCCTTTCCCACGTCGTTCTCAGACGCAATCCTTGACAGTGTGGGAGGGAAGGAAGCATACTCCTTTACAGATGGATTCTTAGGCTACCATCAAATCAGAATCACACCTGAAGATCGTAGCAAAACCATGTTTTATACTAAATGGGGATCCTTTCAATATACTGTCATGCCTTTTGGGCTCAAGAACGCCCCTGCCATCTTTTCGCGAGTGGTGGTCACAGTCTTCAAAGAATTCATCCACAAGTTTTTGGAGGTGTACTTTTATGACTGGACTATCTTCGGCTTGGCTAAGAAGAATGTCTCGAACCTGCGCATTATGTTGGATGCCTGTAGAAAACACCATATTTCCCTGAATATCAAGAAGTGCGTATTCTCCATACCCTTCGAAATCTTTGTCGGGCATATAGTTTTCTGATAGGGGTTGATGGTTGACCCTGTGAAAGTCGCAATTATCATAAATCTGGAAGCACTTACAACTGAGAAACATCTATGTTTGATCCTTGAACATATAGGCTACTACAGGAAGTTTATTCAAGGATACGCATTGATCACAACGCTGATGTAAGAACCACTTCAGAAGGGTGTTTCGTTTTTTTGGGATGACGAATGTCAGAAAAGCTTCAAGATACTCAAAGAGAAGATGTTCTTTGCACCTATTCTCATATTTCCTGATTGGACGAAGGAATTCCATGTTCACGTCGATGCATCAAGAATCGCCCTGGGAGCAGTCCTTACGCATCCTAGAGACGGAAACATTGATCACTTGGTTGAATTTGCTAGTAGGAAACTCTCTAGTGCAGAGTGCAACTACTCTACCATGGAACGAGAGGTCTTGGCTATGGTTTATGCATTACAGAAGTATCGACACTATCTGTTAGGAGGACACTTCAATCATAAATGAGATCATTCGATTTTAAAATGCACAGTGAACAAAACTGTGTTTAAGAATACGTAGGTAAACTCTTGTTGTTCTAGGAATACTACCATGTGGAGCGGAGCACTCGAGGCTTCATAATCAAATCCATCAGTGACCCTGGTACGCAGTTGGGAACCATGTTTTTGGCATGCAAGATGATGCGAAAATGCGAAGTAGCCACCATCCCTGCATATGTGATTCAGTTGGCAGGCCGGTGCAAGAAAGGGGTCTCCTTTAATTGGTCCCAGTACTTATGCAATGAGTTCCTGGTGAATTTTTGTGAATCCCAAGAATAGGGACGCGAATTTTGTTATTCCTGGTTGCTGCTGCTCATCATGTTGGTCACCTGGGAAGCCCCTGAGGAATCGGTCCTCCCCGAGCTCACCCCAGAAATGTGTGAGGAGGCTCGATATACAAAATTATGGGACTCTAAGGATGCGCAGTGCATTAAGGACAATCAAGTATTCTGGGTGTTGTTTCAGAGTGGGCTCGCAACATCTATCAACTCTCGGCCGCATCTATCACCAACCATCTATGATAAGTATAAAAGCATCACCACGTTCCAAGTAACTATTCATAATGTACAAGTCAAAAGCCGTAAGGATCTAGCATGGATTTCGCTCCCCTACATGGTTGAAGATGAAGAGATTAACCAGTTGATTACGCAATGGCCTCCTCAGTGGAATATTAGCTTCAAGACAGGTGCAAAGGATGCTGAGGGAACGAGCACCATGAAGGTCACTGCACTGGTCATCACAAAGAAACTGGAGGATAGGGCACAATCACAGGGGAAGGCGCAGAAGTTGCTTCCCAGAAGGGTTTATAGCTGGGTAAAAGTTCAAGGAAGGGTGCAGAAGCCGCTTCTAGGGGTCGCAACAAAATATAAGTACAAAAGGGTAGGAGACAAGAGGTGCCGACTCTCCTCACAAAACAAAGCGAACTGGTGACATGGCTAAAGGGCCACGAAAGAAGCAATGCTCTCAATAAACAGAACACACCGAAACTGTTACACTGACAAAAGGGGACCTCGAGTAAATCACAGATGTAATCACTTTGGCTGCCAAAAAAAATGGTTGGCTCTGGAAGAGCTGTAGAAAGCTGCGGTTGATACACTTTAGGCTGAGCTTTGAGCTCTGCAGTTGAAGATGGACATGCTATAATCTAGTATGATTCAGGTACAAACGACCTCAACAACTAGTAGTTCCACACTTATTACAGTATAAAACCGCCTCTGTTCCCTGCCAGGTGCAGCCCTCGCGATAAGTCCACCTGACTTAGGAGCATAAGTCTAGGCTTGTGCAGAGGTACAGCTGGATCTGGCCAGATTGCCACATGAATCATTGCAGGTTCTCCAAACCTCCTTGTTCAAAGAAATTCAACACTGGGACCATTGAGTGCACCAACAGCTCAGTGTAGCTGAGTAGACAATTAAGGAAAAAAATGTTGAAGTTTCCCAGGTACAGGCTGTGTGTACCCACGCCACTACGCCACAGATAGAGATGGAACACCTCATTAGTAGGCTCTACCTAGACGTTTTCGACGACATTCCAACTTCTACCACCCCACGGGCCAAGATTAAGGGGTTGGTCACAACTTTAAAAGCCTTGAAAATGGAGATCCAGGTGGTTAAAACATAGATGGATTAACAGATTGCAGATTTACAGGCCAAGTTGCAGCCGAAAACACCACTAGAGGTAAGGGCGTAGCAGGCTGCGCTGGTTACGGAGGCCACAAATGTGATCAGAGGACAAATCACTCAAGTTGTCCAACTGCTGGAAACTGCAATGCAGCTATGGAACAAAGTGTAGTGTGATCCTCTCTCGCGTGAGATCAATCAGGCACTGCGACAGAAGGAAGAATAGTTCGAACAACTGGAAGCTACGATGCCTACCCTCATCCCTACTCAAATGTTGGCATGTCTGCATACCAACCACACCTTGCGAGACGAAATTGATGAGCTCTGCCAAAAGAAGCAGACCGTAGCTGACCGTCTCAAGCCTTGGGCTGATGAAGCCCTCAAGCTCTCCCAGGACATTGATCTCGCAGTAAAAAAAACTCAACTAGATTTTTGAAAGTGTCATAGTGGCCATAGAGGGACCAACTTCACAAAAATTGGTCGATATAGCTCAGAATGATGCTGCGAAAATTTAAGGAGTGCTTCCCGAACTGGATAATGCGATCAAGATTCTGCAAGAAAAGGTGGAGAGCCCACCACCACAGTGACTCGAGACGAGTCACAAGATTGTGTTGGAGGACTGTTGGAACAGGGTCCCCTAAAAGTTGTGAATTTTTTACAATTTTGTATATTTTTGGTCTTAATTAGTCTGACGTAGGGTTTTGGGATGAGTCAAAGCCCCGAATGCATTGTAATGGGTTAAGGGTAGACTAAGGGTTCGCAAACCATGGTTTGTGGACCATTGGAAGTGTAGGCTAAGTCAATATAAATAGATAAACATTTTGAGTCTTAAGGTAGAACAGAATTAAGTTTGATGCTAAGTGTGAATTGTTAGATCTGTTGTTGGGTCATTTGAGTAAGGACTCCTACTGGCTGTGTGCGCGGAGATCCTCAGTCTTGTTGTGTGCGGACCCTATTGGCTGTGTACGTAGGATGTGTCAGATTTTATTGGGTTTTGGATGCTAATATATGCGGATATGGTTAAAGTATCTTTGTGTTATCTGATCTGATGTATTATTGTTGATGCGAACTGTTGGGATCTGTTAAAACTATGAATATTTTTGTGTTTATGCTACGAATCTGTCTGTGATATGGTATAAATGTAATTTGTTGATGATGCGTTATGATAATGTGTGTTGATAACTGCTGATATGCCCATGGATGCGAAGTTATTAACTAGATCTGTGCATGATAATAACTCTGTGTATTGCAATCATACTGTTAACAACCCTGCGAATAGATTGGTTTGGTGTGAACCTAATAGGTTGCGAACGTGGATCTGCTTGACTTACCTACTCTCTCTCTCTCTCTCAGGGTGCAAAAACCTGGTTCCATCACCCTCCCATACTTCTTTGGGTGAGACTTTGGCCTACGCAAGAAGGTCACTGCTGAAAGGGACCCATAGTATAGGGGTTTTTTGGCAAACATTAACCTCCGAACCTGGATCAGGACTCCTCGAGCCAACAACATATTACATCATAATGCCAACAATCTCCCCCTTTGGACTTGATGGCAACCATGATGGTGTTTGATCATCAAAATAGATAGATACATTAATCATAACCATTATTCAAACACCAAGATACTCTCCCCCTTTTATGTCAAGGGCAAAGGGCATATCAATACCAAACCAAGGTTTCTCTTTCCTTATAGAAAGAAGAGCTCTGCACAACTGATGTGAACTGTATTAACCATGATCTCCCTGATTTCATGCTAAATATTCTGACATATTTTTCAATGAAGAACATGACTCTATAACTCAATCGAGTATGACCATTCCTATCACCAAGGACTCATACTTACATCAATGATCCAACCAAGTGAAATTACATATTTGAATCAACTACCCAACCAATTGGGTATACAGATTTGAACAAGTCTTTACATGACTGAATATAAAATTTTTACATCATAGGTCTCAACATGACCTTTTTCATTAAATTAAAAATATGTAATTTTATAACCAAGACCAAAAGATATCAAAAAAGAGAGATCATAAATTAGAAACCAATCAGAATGCTAGCAATGCATCCTTTTCAACAAGGTTGGTGCTCCCCCTAAGCATGTGCATCCTGAACACCTTCAACAACCAATACATCAAAGCATCTTCATCAAGGAGATAAATATCAAAGAAAGGTATAGTAAGATGAATACTAGAACAACAACAGAGATTACCCAATAGCACCACAGACTGTTCTGAAAGCTGACCCAGAGAATTTCTATCAGCAAAAACCATACGCGGTTTTATGCATAGAAACTCGCTTTATACGCGATTTGTCATTAGGAAACTAGCATACCGAAATTAATCTTCTGAAATTAAGCAGATTTGGTAAGAGAGACAGAGACAACTCCCAGCTTCTGTCTGATATATTTGAATGCTTCCATAGGAAGAGGTTTGGTAAATATATCTGCAACTTGTTCTTTGGAGGGAACATACTCCAATTTAACCTTTTTTTCAAGCACTTGCTCATGTAGGAAATGATACTTGATAGGAATGTGCTTGGTCTTGGAGTGGATAACAGGATTTTTCAAGATACTAATGGCACTTGTATTATCACATAGAATGGATATGGGAGGTGAAAATTTGATTTGAATATATTTTAGTGTTTGCATCATCCAAAGAAGTTGTGTGCAACATGATGCGGTAGCCACATATTCTGCTTCTGTTATAGATAAGGCAATATAGCTTTGTTTCTTGTTGAACCAAGATACTAATCGGGGCCCCATATAGAATGCACCACCACTCATCAACATTTACAGCCAAATCTGCATCTGTGTAGGCATGAAGAGTGAGAGCAACATTCTTTGGATACCATAGACCAAAGCTTGAGTCCCTTGTAGATATTTGAATATTCTTGTTACAACCTGAAGGTGAGACTCTTTTGGGTTAGCTTTGAATCGTCCAACAATCACAACATCATGCATAATGTATGGTCTTGTCCCGGTTAGATAAAGCAGACTTCCAATCATGGATCTATACTTTGGTTGATTCACCATGGGAGAATCATCATGAGAACTAAGGTTATATCTAATTACCATTGGAGTACTCATAGGTTTGCAGTCTTCCATCCCATACTTCTTCATAATTTTCTTGAGATATTTTTCTTGTGATAGAAAGATGCCATCTGTTGCTTGTTGCACTTGTAAGCCAAGAAAATATGTTATTTCCCCAAGTAATGACATTTCAAATTCTTGCTGCATAACAGAAGAAAATTTCCGACTCATGGACTCTTCATTACTTCCAAAAATGATGTCATCAACATACACAACAATAATCAATAATTTATCATTCTCAATTTTTGTGTATAAGTTACTGTTAGTAGATCCTTTTGTGAAACCTTGTTGTTGAAGATATTTGTCAAGACGATAGTACCATGCCCGAGGAGCCTGTTTGAGACCTTATAAAGAATTTTTAAGTTTTAAAACAATTTTTTCATCATTTCCCATAATGAATCCTTTGGTTTGTTCTATATAAACTTCTTCTTCTAAATCACCATTGAGGAAAGAAGATTTTACATCCATTTGATAAACTTTGAATTGTTGAAAACTTGAAAAATCAAGAAACAATCTTATGGCTTCAAGTCTGGCTATAGGAGAAAATGTTTCCTCAAAGTCTATACCTTCTTGTTGAGCATACCCTTTATAAACAAGTCTAGCTTTGTTTCTGATAACATATTCATTTTCATTTAACTTGTTTTTGAATATCCATTTTGTTCCAATAACATTTTTATCATGAGGTCTTGGAACCAATTCCCAAGTATGATTCTTTTCAATTTGATCAAGTTCTTCATTCATGGCTTGAATCCAACGTTCATCTTTACTAGCTTGATTAAAATTATATGGTTCAATAGTGGATAAGAATGCTATATAGCTAGGGAACCCTTCAAGAGTTATTCTTGTTTGGACACCTGATCCCTTTTATCTCAGAATTTGAGATTCTGGATGATTCTTTTGAACATACCTAGATGTAGCCTTTTCAGATATATATTCTTCTGGTGCTTCATTGGGTTCTCCTTCTATATTGTTGGTATTTGATGAGGGAAAATACATCATCATCATCTTCATTTGTTGTAGTTATTTCCCTTTTACGAGCTGTGAGAGACTCATCAAATACAACATCAATACATTCAACAATCTTCCAAAGTCTATATTGTAACATTTATATGCTTTACTTCTAGAAGAGTAACCAAGAAATATTCCTTCATCTGCTTTAGGCTCAAACTTACCAAGTTTTTCATCATTTTTCTTGATAAAACATTTGCTTCCAAAGACTCTAAAATGATTTACAGTGGGAAGATTACCATACAACAACTCATAAGGAGTTTTATCACTGTTCACACGAACATGAGCTTTGTTAACAATATTTACAACAGTATGTGCTACTTCTCCCCAAAAGGTATCAGGAGTTCCAGATTCATCAAGCATAGCACAAACCATCTGTTGAACTGTTCTATTCATTCTTTCTTCCACGCCATGTTGTTGTGGGTTCCAGAAATAGAAAACTGTCTTTTTATGCCATGATGTTCACAAAAATCAAAGAATTCATCTGATATATATTCTCCTCATAGGTAAGATCTAATTCATTTGATTTTTAGATCTCATTTATTTTCAACCAAAGCTTTGAAGATCTTAAAATTTTCAAATGCTTCATCTTTATGTTTTAGTAAACCGATCCAACATATTCTAGAAAATTCATCAATAAATAAAATATAGCATTGTTCTCCACGAGGTGATTTTTTCTGTAAAGGACCACATAGATCAGTATGTATAAGTTCAAGAGGCTTACTTGCTTATCCTTCTTTGGCATTGAATTGCACCCTTGTTTGCTTACCAAATTGACATGATTTGCATATGGTACTTTCAGGCAGAGTGATGCTGGGAAGATCATGAACAACTTAGAGTCTACTAGATTTTATTATTTGAGAGAAACTCAAATGTCCAAATATTTTATGCCATAACCAATTTTCTACAGATTTACCTAAGTAGAATTGCTCTTGGCCACCTTTCAATATGTATATATTGCTTGGTGTTCTAGTTCCTTTTATTACTGTTTTTCCTGTGTCAAGTTCACGTACTACGCATTATTTTGAATTAAAGGCAACTTCATTTCCTTGATCACACATTTGTCTTACACTCAACAAGTTATGCTTTAACCCATCCACATACATAGCATTGTTAGCTTTAATCTTTTGTTTTAGAAACATAGAACCTTTACCCTTAATGATAGTTGGAGAGTCATTTCCAAAAGTAACATTCTTTTCTTTCTCTAATGCATTATATGAAAGAAGTTTATTTTTATCACTTGTCATGTGTTTTGAGAATCCGCTATCAATGTACCATTGATTTTCTTCTCCTTCTGCAAATAATGTTATGCCAAAGTTTTCAACTTGTGAGTCCTTCTTTCTCCATACCTTATAGTTTGTGGGTATAAGTTCTTTTGGCTGAAATTTTCTCCCGCATTCAGATTCTTCATGTCCAAAGTTATTGCAATAAGAACATTCAATTTCATTTTGAAGAGGATAAAAGTTGTTGTAGTAATTCTTCTTTACTCTAGTCTCATTTCTTTGTTTTCTAGCTTCTCTGGTCATGATGGTTTTGTATGCAACACATTGTACAACTTTATGACCAAATTTATGACATGAGAAACATTGTTTATTAAAGAAGAAATTTTTGCGATCATGAAACCTTCTATTTATTTTTACCTATTGATTGATATTTTTGTTATTTTTCTTCCTTGAATTGAAGTGGTCATGCTTTACCTAGGTGGTCTCTTTGTTCTTTTTCTGAATGACAAAATTTTATTGGTTTTAGATACATTTAGATAGCTTGGTGCTAAAGACTGAGAGGATTCTTTGATATATCCAAGACTTGTCTTTAAAAGAGGAGAACGTTGTACCTTGGTAATTTCACCTAAGGTTTCAGATCCTTCAGCAAATCTAATATTTAAAGTTTTCACTTTCTCAATTTCCTTTCTTAGACTTACTATTTCACATTCTAATTTCTCATTGTGCTTCTCCTTTTTTATAAGCTGATTCTTTAGAGTATATATGGAAATTTTGTTTTCTTCCAAACATATTTTGAGTTGATTTATTTCTTCAAGAAAATCATGTTCTTCTAAAGAATCCATAAAAGTATCTTTAACCTCACTAGAATTTTTTTCAAAAGCCATGATCAGTCTAATATCTTGATCATATTATCCTTCTTCACTATTTAATAGGCCATCACTATCTTCATGAGTATAATAGCTTTTTCTATTGATAAATTGTTTCTTCTTTCCTTTTGCCACTTCCTTTCCCTTTTCATGATTATCTTTATGGGGACATTTAGCAACATAATGACCAACTCTTCCACAAGAAAAACATTTAAAAGGAAGCTTACCTATGAACCTTCCAGTGCCAAGTTGTAGCTTCTTTACAAAATTTATCTCATCTTCTTCTGAAACATACCCTGATCCTTATTGCTCTTCTACTTCCTTTCCTTTTGTAGCAGCTCTAAAGACAACTTCTTTGACTTCAGATGGACCTCCTTTCCTCATTTCACATGTAGTCAGAATCCCATGAAGTTGAACAATAGTAAGAGTTTGTAGATCCTGCTTCTCTTCAATAGCAGAAAATTTTGACTCGAATTTGGGAGTTAGAGATCTTGAAACCTTTTCTACTAGAGTAGTGTCAGTTATGGTTTCAACCATATTTATCATACGATTTACAATAGCATCCAGACGTAAAAAGAAACTGGAAATTCTTTCCTCATTATGCATTCTGAGTTTTTTTCATATAGAATTCTGAGAGTTTGGAGTTTAGCACTTTTTACCTTGGTATCACCTTCATAGCCTAGAATTATTTTGTCCCATATCTCCTTTTTTGTATTCAACTGCATGAATTTGACAAATTATGATTCAGTCAAACTTCCCAATAATGCATTGATCGCCTTTCCATTGGTTTCATAGTTCTTTCTTGCTGTTGGATCTTTTGGAACTGAAACTAGATATTGATAACCTCCTTCAACTATAGCCCATATATCTTCTCTAAGATACTGAAGATAAGATATTTCCCTTGTATTCCAAAAGATTAAATTGTTTCCATTGAAGAGAGGAGGCCTGATAGATGTTGTCCCATATTGATTTCTCATCTTAGCTGATCTTCCTTCTAGCAATTAAGCTTCTTCAGAAGGACCTGCTCTGATACCAATTGTTGGGAAAAATATTGAGAGGGGGGGGGGGGTGAATCAGTATTTATAACTCACTGTAAACTTTTAATTTTTATTTACTTATTTCTGTACACGACTTTAATGAACCTAACTAGCATATATATGCGGATACACTAATAGAAACTCAAGTATACTGAGATGATTTTATTGTTAGGTAATATTTCAAAACCAAACTTTAACCCAACTTATCAGTTATGCATCAGATAGTTAAGAAATAAATATTTGTAGAAATAACATAATAAATCATCACAAGAGCATCACACATGAACACCAAGATTTAAGGTGGAAACCCAATTCGGGAGAAAACCACCACTACTATCTTCTTTGTCTTCAATATTTATTATATGGAAAATTTCTTACATTATGGTACTAATGAAAACTCATATCAGTACGCAAGCATATACCTGCAAAAGGCTACAACCTTCTCTCATTCTCTAGCTACTATTGTAAGGGAGCTCCAACCCCCTGAACTCGTTTACCAGCCACTAGTATAAGGGAGCTTCAACCCCTTGATTAGAACACCAGCTTCTACTGGAAGGAAGCTTCTACTTCCACACTGAATGCTTCAACCCTCAGAAATACTGCAAACCACATTTCATTGATTTTCACACTAGATCCCATAGCTTCAACTAAAATCATCATAAATATCATCAATAATATACTTAACCCAAACTTCAACTAGAATAGTGAGATTACTATAACCAGAACATAGAAATAAACCCAGACTTCTGAATTAGTATGCAGAATCAACGTCAACTCTGATCATTCATTAACTTAAAATACATATGCTACTTTACTTCACTGAACCCACGTGTATACGTGCTTTCCTTCACACCAACTTACATATAGATCTAAGAATATTGAATTCACAGATTATGATCAGTCACAGAACCAAATCTGAGGCTTTCAATTAGATATCTTTCCAATATTGCAGAACCCTTCACTAGTGATTCATCATTAAGCATATTTACTCACTCATTGATCAGATTTGTACATATTCAACTTAGCAGCATATAGAGTATTTAAACAACCCATATCTATATGAAGACTTCATTGAAAGACAATAGAAATAAATAGATAACCTTTGCAGTAAGCTTCAAAAAACCTTGAATTCCATATGCGCTTTTCTTAAGACAAAGTTGTGTATATACATGCTTTCACTGAGATGAACTAGCGTATCGATATGTAAATATTAATTTTTCAGAATTTTTTAGATCTATAGTCTTACCCAGATTTCTTCACTGCACTTTAGCAAACATGCGCCAGGTCACAGATTCAAACATCTCATCATTAGATCATGCAGGTACATAGTCATTTCAAGTCTAGAGATCTTGATCCATCATTGTATCCAAGGATGCATCATAGATTCAGATCTACTAATGAAACAGAGTTCATCCCATTCAGATATACTTTAGAGAGAAGTATTCAGTAACATCCCTTACACATGCACACCCTTGCACTATGATATTCATCTCCTTATATAGTTTTAAACTTTACCAATACCGAGCCAAAACCACACAAGTGTCAATGGTATTCTTGGAATAAATCAAATAGATGATACAACGCTCAATACTGTGGGCTAATACCATGATAATGCCCCTTGGCATCATAATTTTAGAGTGCAAAAGGCATACATGACTTTTCTTCTTCATACCCATGTGTATACGTGACTTCTCTTCATAAGAACTGCATATATAATAATTTTTGATGTATACGTGGGTTGCATGTATACCAAGTAGCGTATAAATTACCTCCATGCATGGGTTTCCTTCATCAATCCTACCTATACATTGAGAAATATTTCATGTTTCATTTTTCTAGCACTTATTGGAATTCCTTTCTCTGTCACATCTGAACTGACCTGTAGAAACATTATTTTTACATCTTTAACAAATATGTTTCTTATCAAAATGAAAATCATCAAGTAGGTTTCCATCAAGTAGGTTGCCATCAAGGAAAACATATTACATCATAATGCCAACAACTTCCTTCCATCTCTGGTAGATGGATCTGCATAAGTGGTTTCTACCACTCTTTGTTCCTCTGCTTGTGGCTGCTCCACATCCTGAGGTTTATCCTTTGCATCCAAGATCTCTTCAAGTACATGCAACTTGAGCTCCCTCTTAAGGGACAATAACACGACTTTTTCTTCATCGAATTTCACATCTCTTCTGACCAATTTCATCCTATGTGTTGGAAAGTAAACTCGACAGTTGTGAGGTGTATCAATGTACCCCACCTACTGTGCGATAACTCACTTATGTCTCAGATCCCAACCTTCTCTTCTTTAGTGATCAATGTTGCACAATATTCTACATCTAGTTTTTAGATATTATTTACTCGAACCCCAATATTTTTCACCTACCCATGGATTTGTGACAAAAGAATGCCTTTCCTTCACTGAAGATCAAATCATAGCCATGATCTTCCAACATAGCAACAAAAAACAAATTATTCTTTAAACTGGGACATGAGATATTTTAATGTGAGTGGATTAATTAAATCCTGATGAAAGGTAATTGTACCTACACCGGTAGCGCTATACCTCCCATCATCATCCATCTCAATGTGCATATGGAGATCCTTCTCCTCCAACCTACTGAATAATTATTTGTTGCCGTTCAGATGGAATGAAGCTCCACTATCCAAGTACCACATAGAACAAACCACCAATTGCACCATGCATGTGATGAGAGTGAAATCCAACTCGAACTATGAAGCAAGTGATTCACATGCTATTCCTCCTAAGGCATTCTTTTTGGTTTTCTTTTGTGGACATTTTGTTGCATAGTGTCTATGCTTATGACAGTTGAAACATTTTACCTTTGAAAAGTCTCACTTCTTTCCTGCATTGCCAGAATAAGATTTGGAATGGGGCGCCTTTCCTTTTCCTTTCTTTGCCTTTCCATCCAAGGAAAAGTTATCCTCATCATCAGTCTTTGATGATTTTTCATCTCTGGTGCTTCGATGAATTTATTCTTATTCGAGATCGGACCATAGTCACTCCCAATCCGGTAGCTTATCCCTCCCATTCATAGAGCCCTTGTAGATATTCCAACTTGAAGGCCTAGAAGAGCTAGGCTCACCAAATCATTTGAGGAAACAATTATCCCAACACTTCCAAACTCATATTGAAATTAAGTGAACTTCTTCAAGTATTTTTGAATCATACCTCCCTTCTCTATTTTGATCTTCTTGAGCTTGTATTTTAGTGCCAACATACTTTCGTCACTGCTATTCTAATACATATCTTTTAGGGCCTTCCACATAGCATATCGAGTCTCCTTACCATGGAGACTTGAGAAAATATGATCTTGAACTCCCTCTAACAAGATCCTTCTCGCCTTTTCTACATTATTCTTCCATGCATCAAGAATTTGAGAATATTCTACTGCAAGCTGAGGGATATCAATATCTATGAAAGCCTTCAGTCCATTATCCTCGAGCATGGCCTCCATCCTATACTTCCATGCTATGTAATTAAAATTTACCTCGAGTGAATATTTGAGTCTCAATCCATTGGAAGACATCTTGATCTGCTGTTGTATCCTGAAGAATAAATTTGCAAATTCGAAACTGATAAAAAAAAACTTTGTTCTTCTCTTCTTATTTTGATTCTTGGGGCTCTGATACAATGTAAAAAATATAACAATGGGATTCAAACTAATCTTGTAATTAACTAAAACAAAATAATGAATCCTTCTACAATTTTCAAAACAAAACACGATCGCACAATCACATAACAAGTAAGAGAAAGAGACAATAAATCACACAACACAAGATGTATCTTGGGAAAACACACTACCTAAAACCTCGCTATCTGCATATTGTATAAATTTAAGACCATGAAACAATACAATGTTTTTCTCTCACAGAGAAACTCATGCTCTCTGCCAACTGTCTCACTCTGATCTAAGAAAAATCAGTCAATTACTTAGCCAGTTGTCAGCCTCCACTTAGCCTTCCTTGCTCACACATTCTTGGAGGAATTTTCGCCCTATTAAATAGGAAATTTCCTTGAATTGATTGCACAATTCATCCTTGGCCTCCACATGACTCTATAACTAACCTGTACAATTTTATCACTATACAACTAATAATTATCATCCCTTTAACCTCAATCTCAAATGGGAATTCCTTAGAAATGACATGAAAAAACTATTTATAGTGAATTATTAGTTAAATGATTGATTACTACTTGTGAATTAAATCAGATTTAATTCACTAGACCTCTCACTAGCTCATCTCTCAGTTAGAACTAGTTAAAGTTATTTTAACCCAATTAATTGAGTTAAATAATTACAACTCACAAATAACTATAACTAGACCCCCTTAAATCATGGGAGAACTCTACATGCCTCCTCTCTTACCTCAACTCAAATTTCCTAAGCTAACTCATTATTTTTTACTTAGTTAACTAATACAAGTTGTCATGAGATGAAATTACAATTTATCTTCCAATTTAATTAAGGGAAAATTAAATCAGAAGCCCCCTTGGGGTGCCATTTCAACACTTATAAAACAAATTTTTATCCCCCATAAATTTTTTTTTGATGCCTCAAACTACTTCTGGAAGGTTTTAGACCCAATTTAACAAAATGGGACCAACTGGTAAAAATGTTCATGACTTTATTCCTCGGCTTTTTCCACCCTCAAAGCATAAAATTAGATTAAAACTAATATACTGATTAAATAAGTATTATAAATTTTTTCATAAATACAAGGGAAATGAAAGTCTCTAGACATGTACATCATATTCTTCCATTTAATCGCATTTTTTTTAGGCACCATACACACACACTCAATTTATTAATCCACTTTCTCTACATGTTTTTTTTAACATCTTAACTCTCTATCAATTAAGAAAAAAATAAATCTTTATATTGCCACCCAGTGACTATATTTATTTTTCCACCTTATATATGTATTCACTTCCTTCTAGGTTTTTAACCCTCTTAAACTTATCTTACTAAATAATAATAATAATAATCATCATCATCATCGTCGTCATCATCTTCATCGTCATCATTGTTGTCATTATCGTCGTCATTATCGTTGTCGTCGTCGTCATCGTTGTCGTTGTCATCGTCGTCGTCGTCATCGTTGTCATTGTCATCGTCGTCGTCGTCGTTTTCATCGTCATCATCATCATCGTCTTCATCTTCATTGTTGTCGTCTTCATCATTATCTTGCTAAGTGGAATCTATCTTATTATTTTTTTAATCTTCTTAAAATTGGTTTAAATAATCTTTAATTAAATTTTAAAACCAATTCTGTCCATTAATTATTTTTTCTATGTTAATAAATAACTTTACTACATTCACAACCTATCTTTTATATTACACTTCAGTCAGCTCATTACAACTCTTTCATATTATACTTAATTTTCCAATTTTATTTTATCATTTCTTAAATTTGTCATTTTTCTATTATAACATTTTTACATAATTTTTGCACAAGTTTGAATAAATACTCAACTCTAGTGCTAGAGAATATCACTACCAGTTTACATTTATTATTTTTTATTTCTTTTAAATAATTTGTAGTTAAATTTATAAATCAATTACTTTTTTTTTATATTACATTTGGAAAAATCATTCTTTAAAATCATTATTGGTCATTTTCCTCCTCTAACCTATTTACATAATCTTTGCATAAATCTGAATGGTTTATTTATGTATTCAACTTCAGTACTAGTATCATTACGAATCTGTCTCTTTTTGGCCCAAGTCATAGCTCTTCCTAATAAGTTAAATTCATAGTTAACAATGGATCTTCAACTATTTACATTGTCTTGAATTTTGTAGTTACAGTAGGTCTTCATAACTATTATTTTAGACATTGATGTATTTGTAAAGAATTTTCTTCATGTTATTGTCAAAAGAGAAAATTATTTGACATGTTCTTCATGTTATTTTGTAAAAGAATACAGTTTGAATTTTTGAAATTAAATTTTTGGTTTCAAACATGCCAAATCGACCCTCCTCCTAGTCCAGTCGGCCCTAACCTAAGAGGTACCCATCGGCCCAACAAAATACTATATATGTGTGCCATTCAACCTCCCTCCAGAGAAATAAATTCAAATTTTTTTGAGGCAAGTAATTGGGTCTTTCTTAGGAAATGAAGAAGTACATATGAGGTTGAAAAAGGAGGATGAATTTGAGTCCAATGAAGAGGTCTATCTGAGGAAACAAAGAAGCATATACGAGGAAAAATCTATGGTGTAGTGTAAGACGAATCTATGCGAAAAAATATTCTATTAAAGGACCGAAACTTTGATGCATTCTAGGGATACAAGGCCGAATTTATGGATGAAAGAGGAAGGTCAAAACTCTTCCCTAATAGAGCAACCCAAATCGAGTCTCTTGGGTATCCATTTGACATATTAGGAGTCATATGGATCGGGTTTGACCTAACAATATTTTTGGTATGTTTTGACCTTGTATTTGGCTAATGTCTCTCTATTGAACTTGATCATTTATCTATGGAAAGTGTTGTTAGGTTTTTCCCCATGTGGGTTTTCCTATGGTAAATTATTGTGTTATTTGTGTGGTTGTCTCTTCATGATCCTATTGGAATAATTATTATGTTGTTGATGTCTTATTTCTAATTTCTTAATAATGGAATAATGGATAAGAATATGAAAGCAAATATAAATCATTTGAAGTAATTATTAGTGTAGAAGATCCTTTAAAAGTTCCACATGGTGTTAAAGCTTGGGTGAAAGAGCATCCTTGACAAGTCAACATGTTTTGAAAGAATTCTAAAATTTCTATGAAAATAAGTATGGAAATTATCCCTAAGTAGGTCAAAAGCCTGTTATTGATGCAGGAGCATTAGGCTCATAAAATTATTTCTATTCTAACAGATATAGGGGGTCTTGTATTTTCTAAGAAATTGGATTCTTATGTAACAAATTAAAATAATTTGTTTAGAGTTGAGTGATTTTAGTGAGAGATATTTTGAATATGGATTAATTAAATATCGAGAGGAATTTTGTAAATGTTCTTGAAAGAGAATATGAGAGAATTAGGATAGTTGAAAGATTGAGAGATTTGAGAATTAGTTTTAAATCTTAAATTAGGAATTGGTTTCATGATTTTGTGGATGAGAGAGGATTATTAAGAATTTTTTGAGAAATTTATGGATCTAAACCAGAATTGGTTGTAGAATCCATTTTGTATAAATTATAAGCCTCAAAGGCATGGAGGAATATAGAGGGAGATTCAAGATCAGATAATCAGGGATTTTGATTGTAGCCTATGGGCAATAGGAAGAAAGAGGCCACTGATTCGAATATCAAGCCATAAGAGAATTAATATGTAAATATTGAGTATTAATACAGAGAAATAAATTTTTGAGTTCATGTTTCATTATTGAGTTTATATTGTGTGGAGGTGAAATTGGCAGAATCAAAAGAAATTTTGTCAATGTATAATTGAGCTATAGGATTTATGAATCTTTGAGATTGTGTGTTTTAAAGAGATCGCATATTCAATTTATAGTTGAATCCTATGTGAAATTTCATGTGTCAAAGCTCAATCATCGATCACAAATGGATCGATGACACAGAAGAGGAAATGGCCCTTCAATCGATATCCTGAGTATACTGTGTAGAGCCAGAAATCGGACTTGGAATAATATGTTCCAGATGCATATATAGGTGAGAAATCTAAGTTTTAAAACTTATAAAAGAACAGTAACGATATTTGGTTGAGGGACAGAGTTCTTGGTTAAATTGTGTAATAGAAACTTGGATGGGTAGAATGGACCGATGGGAAATCTTTAAAACGATGTGACTATTCAATGGAATAGCGGCAGAAATGTTGTGAAGATCTCTGTTTGCAACCGATCGTACTTTGAAATTGGCATAATTGTGGTAAAATTCCATATTCAGGTTAGAACCTGGTTCTGTTCGAAACCATGAATTGAATACAGGCAGAAATCATGAATTGATGGCGTAGAAGTATGAAGAAACGGTTTTACAAAACAACCATTGGTATATCGCACAACCAACAAGAGGTAAGTGGTGTTTTATAAGAGAGTGCGATCAATCTCCAGAAATGACGTTTGGAATTATAAAACCACCTATTTCGCAAGTTATAAAAACTTTAAACATCGCGCATTTTGGAGTGTTATTTCTGTCGGATTGGTGAGCATATATGATCGACTGTGTAAAGCTGCATTTGAAATAGATTGCGGGCCCATATTTTTTTTGTTGACATCGTATGTTTAAAACCAAAATCACACCCAAGGAATTAATTTTTCCGTAAAATATTATTTGGACGAATAATTGTATTTGTAGTTTGATTAAAGACTATATCATAAAAGGTTGATAGTTCGATTTTGGGTAAAATGTATATATATGTATTTTGTATGAAATATGTGGGTTTACACAGCTTATGCTACATCAAGTGGTATCAGATCTGTAAAAATATCTTTTGAAAGTTAAAGATTTTTTTAAATTAAATTATAATTGTATAGAATGCATGTGTGATGGAGGAAGTAAGAGGAGATCAGATATTAAATCTGATAAGAAACCGATACACAGAGTTGTTGTGTAACAAACATTTTCATAAATAAATGAGAACAATCCATTAAAATTACTAGTGAATGGGAGAACAAGTTCATGTAAAAGTCTTGAAGGTGATATAGTGCGTTTTAATCTGGTTTGAAAATTCTGGTTGCAAACAAGATAAAATATCTCCACAAAGAAAGATCAAGCCTTAAGGAGCAGTGATGGAGGAACAAGTAAATATTTATGAAAGAAGCAAGGTGACTGAGGGCAGCATCCAAAGGAACAACAGGTTCAAGAGTGTGAACCAAAAGAATACCTAGGAAGAATTCAAGCTCAGAAAGGAAGCTTGATAGGGTATTGAGTAGCAAAAAGAGATTGCTACAACATAAGGCTATGTTGCAGATTACAATTGAGCATTGATGAGATCATGAGGAAGATGACCATGGAGGATCAGAGAAGAGATCTGAAAGAATGCCACAAAGATAAAATAAGTGATGAGGTTCGAGAGAGAGATATTGCAGTGATGAAAGTACAACTGGAGGTACTACAGGGATGGCTATAAGAAACAGGGAATGAATGCCAAAGACACGGATGGAGAATGAAGAAATGGGTTAGATGGAACCTATTTCAAAAGAAATGGAATGCTAAGTTGATGAACAAGTTCAAAGAACTTGAACATATACATATTTCTTTGTTGGAAAAAGAAAGACTCAAAGGAATTGAGTCACAACAAATAGGATCTGCTGGAAAACAGAAAGTACATTGTGAAATATTGATGCTTGAAGAAGCAAACGAGACTGAATGATGAACAAGATTTAGAGTTTGTTAAAGAAAAGGAGACAGAAGGGTATCATGGAAATATGCAACAGAATATTGAAACAGAGGAAAAAGGGCCATTTGATGATTGGTCAACAACAAGTGAAGGTGTGAAAAACTATGTAAAGTTTACAAATTATACCCCAATTGAAATTTTTGAGTTATATCGAAAGTTAGATATTCAAAGAAGAGATTTGGAAAAGCAAAGGATCTATACTCAGGATGAATTGTTGAAAGAGAAAGACAAAGAAATTGTCATGAATGACAGCCATGAAACATAAGATAAATATGTAAGAATTATTCAGCAAGTCAAAGAAGTTCATTATTGTGAACTAGAGCAGAGAGACATTCTTGAAATAGATGATATGAAGGAGAGACTAGCTAACGAACTCATGGAGGATTTGAATCAGCATACTGATGTGTTGACAAAGGAGTTAAATGAAAACTCAAAGCAACATACTGAGATGTTTCCAGAGGAGGAAGAGGCATTGAAACCTTGTATTTTTAATACTGATAATTCATGTGTTAATTATGCAGGTAAAGAGGGACAACAAATGGAAAATGTCAGAGAATATAATGAAAATGAAACTATGTTAGCTGAAAACATAGTGAAGGATCATCATTCTATCATGGTGATTGGCACAATGGAGATAACATTGGAAGCTAGAAAGAAATAGAGTGAAGACTTTATACGTCCTAAAAAAGACTTAGAACCACAAGAGGGAGATTTGGTGACTGGATCATTAAATGGGACCATTGGGTATTGTGATTTTGAGATTGATAATTTGACTTTGTTTACAGGTGTTGCAGAAGGAAATCCATCTCTTAGAGTTGTCTTGAATGAATATGAATTGTTGCAGCAGAAGGAACCCATAGATTCCTTACTTAATAAGGAGAGAATCTACAAGGAAGGTGAGACAGTCATGTATCATATGAAGGAAATTGTTATTGTTAATGACAAGGAAGAGTTGTCTTATCCGATTGGCCAAGAGATTATTGTAGGAAAAACCCTTAGAACTACCACGGTGGTGAAAAATAAAAATTCTATTTTGATAGAGCATGAAGATACAGATTTTGAAGAAGTTGAATTGATTGTCTGAATCAATCAAGGAGGTGAAGGAAAATCACTGAAGGTTGTCAAGGAAGAAGAAGAAGGCTATGTTGAAACTGAATTGCAGCATATTGATGATATGTTTGAAATGAAACAAGTAAAAAAGGAATGGCTGAAATGCTTGCTGGAAACATTTGAACAAGAGAAAGGAATTGTAGATAATAAAGTGGAAATGTCTGAAGTTATGGAAGAGATAGAAGAAAATACTAGTTTGCCAAAATATTTTATGCTTGTTAGTATACAAATAATAGTGAAGGAGTATATTGCTACAGTTAAAGAATCAGAAAATAATTTATTTTTTGAAAATAAATTTGCAGGTAGTAAACAGAAGAAGGATGTTGCAGAGGGAGATGTCTTAAGAGATATTCAGGAAGTTTGGGAGACAACAATATCTACAAGGGTATTTGGAGCAATACCTACAACAATATTTGCGGCAGAAATTAAAAGTACCAACAAATGGCAGAGTGGCTACCAGTCAGAAGATAACTTGGAAATATAGATTGAAAGCATAAGAAGGTTGATGATGAAGGTGTCTCATAAGAAGACAGTGGCAAGAAAGCAAAGAAACAACAGCAAGGAAAAGACAAGAACAGAATGTGAAAGCATAGCTAGTGGGAAGATGAAAAATAAAGTATGGAAGCCTGGAAAAGTGAAACTGAAGACTGATGAAGACAATGCAGCTTATGGACAACAGCAAAACAGAATATGGGATCCAGGAGGCCAAAGGTTGGAAACACATGATCAGGAGATCATGATTATTTTATACTTTGGAAGTTTGATGAAGGAGCATTAGGCTCAGAAAATTCTTTGTATTCTAATAGTTATAGGGGGTCTTGTATTTTATAAGAAATTAGATTCTTATGTAACAAATTAAAATAATTTGTTTAGAGTTGAGTGATTTTAGTGAGAAATATTTTGAATATGGATTAATTAAATATTGAGAGGAATTTTGTAAATGTTCTCAAAAGAGAATATGAGAGAATTAGGATAGTTGAAAGATTGAGCGATTTGAGAATTAGTTTTAAATCCTAAATTAGGAATTTGTTTCATGATTTTGTGGATGAGAAAGGATTCTTAGGAATTTGTTGAGCAAGTTATGGATCTAAACTAGAATTGGTTGTAGAATCGATTTTTTATAAATGATAAGCCTCAAAGGAATGGAGGAATATAGAGGGAGATTCAGGATCAGATGGTCATGGGTTTTGATTGTAGCCTACTAGAAGTAGGAAGAAAGAGGTCACTTATTCGAATATCGGGCCAGAAGAGAATTCCCATGTAAATATTGAGTATTAATACATAGAACTAAATTTATGAGTTCGTGTTTCATTATTGAGTTTACATTGTGTGCAGGTGAAATTATCAAAATCAAAACAAATTCTGTCATTATATAATTGAGCTACAGGATTTATGAATCTTTGAGATTGCGTGTTTTAAATAGATCACATATTCAATTTATAGTTAAATCCAGTGTGAAATTGCGTGTGTCAGAGCTCAGTCATCGATCATAGAATGGATCGATTACATAGAAGATAAAATGACCCTTCAATCGATATCCTGAATATACTATGTAGAGCCAGAAATCAGACTTGGAATCATATGTTCTAGATGCATATATAAGTGAGAAATCTAAGTTTTAAAACTTAGAAGAGAACAATAACGATATTTGGTTGAGGGACAGAGTTCCTGGTTAAATTGTGCAACAGAAACTTGGATGGGCATAATGGACCGATGGGAAATATTTAAAACGGTGTGACTATTCAATGGAATAATGACATAAACATTGTGGAGATCTCTGTTTGCAACCGATCGTACTTTGAAATTGGCATAATTGTGGTAAAATTCCATATTCAGGTTAGAACCTGGTTCTGTTCGAAACTACGAATTGAATAAAGGCAGTAATTACGAATTGTTGGTGCGAAAGAATGAACAAACGATTTTAAGAAACAACCATTGGTATATTTCTCAACCAGCAAGAGGTAAGTGGTATTTTATAAGAGTGTGCGATTGGTCTCCAGAAACGACGCGTGGCATTATAAAACCAACTATTTTTCAAGTTATAAAAAATTTAAACATCGCACATTTTGGAGTGCGATTTCCGTTGGATTGGTGAGCATATATGATCAATGGTGTAAAGGTGCGTTTGAAATAGATTGTGGGCCCAGATTTTTTTAGTTGACATCATATGTTTTAAACCAAAATCACACCCAAGGAATTAATTTTTACAGAAAATATTATTTTGATGAATAATTATATTTGCAGTCCAATTAAAGACTATTTCATAAAAGGTTGAGAGTTCAATTTTGGGTAAAATGTATATATATGTATGTTGTATGAAATATGTGGGTTTACGCAGCTTATGTTGCATCAGTGATGAAGGAGTCCTAGTTCAAATTGAAAAAGAAACAAAATATTGGTTTGTGGTTCTACCCCAGATTATAAAAGAAGGTCAAAGCCCTAAAACTCAATGCATATATTAAAGGACCAAAGACCTCAATCTATTATTCTTGTAATAGAAGGCCGAAAATCTCATACTCGAGGAATATCAGACCAATAGTTATCTCAACTAATAAAACTATCAGTCTATAATTTTTTTGTTCCCACCTTGGATTATTAACAAATATTTTTTCATCAAAAGGGAAATCATGAAGCTTTTCCATCCTTTACAAGATCGAAAATTCTCTTGACTATTTGTCAAAATATCAGGAGGATCGAAGCACCTCATATTAGGCCAAAAGAATTCATTTTTTCTTCTAGAAGGAGACCTATTTGAGTTTGTAATCCTCTTGGAAAAATATTGTTAACAAGTATTATAAGACTAATCAAAAGCTATTGTTATATTTGCAAAAGAAATTTCACCTCCTAAAATATTAATATTCATTGTTTAAAAGGAAAAATTCTATTCATAATTCCAGGGTCTGTCTCAAGAATAAAGGTGAGGTTATTTGACAAGATGCGAAAAAGGGACATGAAGTTTCCAATAGGCCAAAAGGCCTCAGCCTAATACAATACACCGAGAAACTTCAATCTCAATAAGTGGCATGAAGGAATCCAAAATATATCTATATGATTAAAATTAAGTTGTGAAATAAACTAAAATATTGTGGAAGACACTTAACTGATATAACTATGACAAGTTTGAAGTATCTCATGCTTAAGTTATCTTTGAGATTAGGTCTCGCTTTTAGAGAAAATAAAAGATACTAGTCATAATATTTAGTAGTTTGAAATACTCTAAGGTCCTCATTGGGAAGACATTACAGTGATGGGTTGTTTAATAATTAAGTATGAGATCTAAGAATTCGGACCTATAGATATACTAGCGAAATTATAAGTCTGTGAATGAAGGTATGTATTCATTTATAGTGACTTCATTTGGATCATTTACATGGTTAATTGAAAATATTGTTTCAATATTATTTAATACAATGATGTACCCCTTAGGGAGGTCATAAGAATTATATCAAAGTTGATTTTCATGAGAAATATTAAATCAGTTAGATCATAGGACTGTAAGAATCCTTGAAGAAAACCTTGAGGAAAATTATGAATGTTGAAGGAGTCATTTTAAAATTCATTGGTGAGTTTCAAAAATAATATCCAATCATGATAATATATGATGTGGCATGAAATTCATGGAAACATCCAATTCAGATTGTGGCTCAAAGCATGACATAGCCATATCAAGGAAACATGTGACCTTTACACAAGTGTTGAAAGTTTGAATAAATAACTTGTGTGTTTCCTTGAAATATGTTGCGTGATATTATTAGAAGCAAGACATTAATTTGAAGCTATAAGATTGAATTGAACTTTACACTATTGAGACAAGGCTTGGAAGATGTCAAGTTTTCCTTCAAGGGTCATGATATATAATATCATGTTATTTGAAGCAGAGCGAGTTAAGAAAGGTTATTGAAATTATCATAGGCCAAGAAGCAAAATTATTTACCCCGTTTGAGAAGTCTACCATATCTGAAGATGTCAGTTGTTGAATCTATTTGGTTCAAAAAACTTAAGAATATGCATTCAAAATGAAAAAGAGGTTGAGTCTGTCTTCAAGATTATAATATCAAAGGCTCTCTTGATAAAATCATTTGTAGATATAAAAATTGATCTGAAGTGTTTGATAAATCTATTGTTGCAAATAAACTATTAATACTAGGAAAAATATCGCATCTATTTTCTATGAATATAATTCTCAACCGAGAATGATGAAGTTTATTTGTTGCACAATGAAATGATGACCAAGTCTATAAGGAAAAATTGTTGCTGCTACAATGATTTTGAGAAAGTATAATTACTTGGTTTGGCATTACCAAGGATCATCATTGGACATCGTTGATTGATAAATGATGGAATGAGGACATTATGATTCTATGGTTTTGAAAAAATGAATATATATGGTTCATAAACCCTAGAAAGAAACAAGCATTGGATAATAAGCACCTAAGGTTTATGGAAAAAACCCTAGGACTGGATTTATATCAATCTTTTTGCTAAAAGAAGAAATCCTAGTTCATACAGGGAAGGTATGACATCATGTTGATGATGAACACAAGGAGTAAAGTTGCAATATGGATGTAAGAAGGCTAAAATTAAGAGGGAGTTGGCATTCCCTATAATCCTAAAAGATCAGTATTTTATATTTGATTATGTCTATTATCGTTTTTATTTATTCTTTTTTCTTTGTATCCTTTGCTTGGTTTTAATCATTCTTGCATGATCTCATAGTGAGAATTGCATATACATAGTGAAAGTTTCTAAGTCTTTGGAAGTAGATGTAAAAAGTGGAAGAATGAAGGAAAGTGTGTGACAAGTGGATGTTACCATAATTATGATTTGGGTTGAAATATATTAAACTTTGAGCTCATAGGGAACTAGTAGATCAACAAGTTTGATGTACGCCTTGATTGTGCAAAAGAGAACTCAATAATGACCTCCAAAATAGATCTACAAGATCTAGCATATAGAAAATGGCAACATAGAAGCAATATTTGAGAAGGTTCTCCTAGAAAGAGGCAGAGGATCATGAAAATAAATTTTCCCTAGTTTTAGGGTACACTTATGCTATCATTGTTTTGGAAATTTCACTAGGTTAATGCATAAATTAATTTCCTCAAATGAAGTAATTGAGGAGGAAGAAGTGTACATAGAGCTACCTCAGGTCTTTGAGGTACATCAGAAGAAGTCTCATGATTAAATATGGATTTCAAAAGTAGACATGTAGGGCTTTATTGATCTTATTTGGTTTGTCTCTGATGAAAGTTAAAGGACTTGTGTGTTAGAGGGAGTAGCTAAAATTTCTTATATAATTGAGAGAGTCATGAGAGACCCTTGTTTTAGCCTCTAAGGGAGTTGACCTTTAAGTTCGAGATGATGGAATATCATTGATATTGTCATACTATATAGTTGATATGTTGAAAGGCAATTGTGGTAGAGGGAACAACCTGAATTATCGCAGCAGGATGTGTTTCAGTGCGAGAAGGAGCACCCAGTAAGGGTGAAAGGGAAACAACTATGATGATGGAACCAATGAAAGGAAGATGACCAGTTTAATGATCCAAGGTATGTTTCTCAACATGGGTTGGAGTACTAGCATGAGTCAGTTATGACTTAAGATTTGTCTCAAACAGTAAAGTACAAATGTAGGTTCATAATGAGTAGAGAGTGTTGAGGACATAAATAGTTCGTCAGAATATTGTTTCAATGTTGGCTATGTTGTGAATATGATTAGGAAGCAAAAATTTGTCGCACTCAGTATTATAGAGGTTGTTTGTATTGTACTTAGATTGGCAAGTTGAGAAGTAGGATGGATTTAGAGGTTACTTGCAAGACTATCTTGATCAAGTGTAGGTAACAACCATGATGACAGGTTGAAGCACAATAAGTAGTGTGGCTTTACTACTATTCTGCAGTATAGAAGATTGTTGGAAAAACCTCTATCCTTGGGTGAATTCTATTTATATAATTCAAGGACAAGTTTGGATTTTTTGATAATGCCTCTCTTATTAAGAGGGAGTATTGATAAGATAGAACTACAGACTGGAATTATCACTGTGTCAAGTATATTGACATAATTAGGGAGAATGGTCTAGTAAAGGACTATCATTCTCTGTGTGTTAGGTATACTGACCTGAATTAGAGAAAATGGTCCACCGGGGGAAAATTATTCTTACTATGCCTACTATGTTGACCTGAATGAGAAAGAATGGTCTTAGAGCATCATGTTTGTTTAACATCGGGCCCCGGATTATGTAGTTAGAATATGGCCTTTGGAGATTTACCATGTTTCATTGCCCTGAATGATGGTGGACCAAGACTAATCTAGATATCATGTGTCAGGTACCGACCCGAATAATGGTGGCGAGTTGTGTCTGAAGTATTGACCCAAATTATGGTGGGGATATACCATAGGTCTGAAGTACTTACCCGAATTATGGTGAGGATATACCGTAGGTTTGAAGTACTGGCCTGATTATGGTAATTGGTTGATTATATCATTATACCATGTGTCACAATTGTTGACCAGATTTTGGTAACCTATTTTACCATGTGTCGTAATTTTTGACCCAATTATGGTACTTGGATTTGTTATAATATTTTTTAGGAGAAAACTCTCAACATGAGAACATCTCGATACTCATTATGAATAAATCACTAGCTAAGAGGGAGTGTTGAATTTTGTAGCTATTGTCGGTCTTCATAATTGTTATTTTAGTCCTTCATGTATTTCTAAAGCACGGTCTCCATGTTACTGTCAAAAGAGGAAAATATTTGACATGTTCTTCATGTCAGTTTTTAAAAGAAGAAAATTTGAGTTTTTGAAATTAATTTTTTGGCTCCAAAGAAGTTAGGTCAACCATCCTCCTATTAAATTCAACCCCATCCTAAGAGGCACTCATTCGACCCAACAAAAGAATATATATATGTGTCATTTGATCTCCCTCCTAAGCAAGAAATTTGGATCTGTCTAAGGAAAGTAATTCGATCTATTTGAGGAAACAAATAAGTAAATATGAGGTCAAAAAAAGAGGATGAATATGAGGCTAGTGAAGATTCATATATGAGGATGAATATGTGGTGCAATGCATGATGAATCTCTGTGACAAAATCTTCTGTTGCATGACAGAAACTCTGAGTCATTCTATGGTTGCACGACTGAATTTATGGATGATAAAGGGATGTTGAAATTATTCCCTAATAGAGAAAACTAGATCGAGTCTCTTGGGTAGCCATTTGACATGACTAGGAGGTTGATGGACTAGGTTTGACCTAGATCTATTCTTGGTCTACAGGACCTTGTATTTGATTGATGTATCTCTATTGGAATTGATGAATTCTCTAAGGAAAAAGTTGATGGATTTTTCCTCATGTCCCACGGTAAACTCTTGTGATCTTTTCGTGGTCCTCTTTTCATGATCCTACTATCATAATTATTATGTTATTCATGCCTTGAGTGTAATTTCTTAATGATGGAATAATGGATAAAAATGTAAGAAATATATAAATCATTTAAAGTCATTATTTTCTAGAAAACCCTACAAATTTATAATATCAACAAATATATGATATCAAGTAATCCTTTTCAATTTGTTACTTACAACTAGTCTTTTTTTCTTTTTTCTTTTTTAAATTACTTTTCATCATAATCATTCAATAATCATTCAATATTGACATTCTCAACTTACTAACAGCAACACTAGAAAATGAACATTAAAATAAAATTATCTTTACATCAATGGAGTAAGTAACTTGATTGACAAAACCCACTTCCTTTTCCACAAAATGTAAATCTTCAAAAACATTATACCAAGGATTTATACTTGATATTAATAACTAGAAATTATACCCAAAATCTATATAAAAAAATTAGTTTATTGGAAGATAATTTAAATTAGTTTTAATTGACTAGAAAATAATTAAAAATTAAAATAAAAAATAAAGGTATAGTTTAATTGTTAGTTTTGGTTTTTGGAAATTAGAATTTAGAGATACAATAAAGGTATATTGTTAGTTTTGGTTTTTGGAAATTAGAATTTAGAGATACAATAAAGGTATATTGTTAGTTTTGGTTTTTGGAATTAGAATTTAGAGATACAGTAAAGGTATAGTTTAATTGTTAGTTTTGGTTTTTGGAATTAGAATTTAGATATACAATTTGTGGTTGGTAAGATTGTAGTTTTTTTTTATAGTTTAAAATGAGTTTTTTTTGGAATGGTTTCAATTTTTATGTTTTGGAGGGTTTGGTAGGAATGTTGCAAATCAATTGTTTGTTATTTGAAATATGTTTTTGATTGCATATATAATTTTAGCACTACGAAAATTTTTAGAGCCATTGCAATTCAAAATTTTCTATTTCAAGATATTTTGTCAAAATTTGAGTAAATTCTACTAAAAAAATATGCCAAAAAATTCCAAACCTGGTAACAAATAATGCAAAAAAAAACCATAATATCAGTCAAATTATACAAATTATATAACTCAATCTTATAATTCAAACAAATTTCTGCTCCACAAAACTAAACCAGAAAAAACAAAACTCAGAAAAAATAGACTACAACAACATATGGCAGAAAAATACCTTGAATTCTCCACCGACTGGACTAATTTTTTGCCGTGTTTGACTGGAATCAACCCTACATCTTAGTACAATGTCATCCTCTCAGAATTCAAATATATATCGTAAGAAGATATCTTACCAGCACTGTGAACCACTATCCCTGGCTGGCAAGGAGCACCAAGGTTAGTCCACTTATCGGTCTTATTTTCGCGGCATCAAGTTTGATGGGATGACTTCTTATCAGTGAATTAACCAAAGGGAACTTGCCTATATTTATTTAACCCGTGCAGCTGGGCTAAAATTGATGTCAATGCTTTGAAAACTACTTAATGGTTGCACCTGTTGAAGATGCATCTGGTGTGGGATCGTTCTTCCTAAAATTGGTGGGTGACCTTATCCACACGCTGAAGAAAACACTTGTGTGCTACTCTATTACTGTGCCGACAGTTGGCCATTTTCACAACTAAGATTTTCCAGCGATATACATGTTTTTTTTTTTTGTGATTGATTAGATGGTAAGCAGGTTTTCTGTCATGTTCACCTTAATGTACTTTCTTTCTCACTGCTCGTGAGCATTCTCCTTTTTATTGGTCTTTGTCTGCTTCTGCAGTGGCGTGTTCGAAATGTGATTGTCCATGGACTTCTCATTTATAGCCATCAAATCTTGTTTTTAAATGTGCAATTCTTCTTCAATCAATTAATTACGTTGTCACGATATCATTCGACGAAGTCTAGGTCTTGAATCACAGCAACAAAATCTTGATATTCTCAATCAAATGATAGTTAAGTGTAACTGTTACGTTACATGTTTGTCAAACTTTAATTTTGAAGTTTGAATTTTTGCGAATTTTGAAACGTCGGTCATTCACTAAATTTTTCATAAATCAAAATTCATCATTTCATGTTACCATTCAAATCAAAATTCATCATTTCATGTTACCATTCAAATTTGTAATTTAGTTTTTGAGTATTTTTTATTAGTGATATCAATTTTTTTTATGTCTAATGATGTTGATTTCTTACTATTTTATGTTTTTTTATTTCATAGTCATTCACTAATTTCATAGCTCAAAACTCATAACTTCATATTACAACTCAAATTTGTAATTTATCCTTGAAGTTTCTTTATTAGTGCTATCAATTTTTTATGTTTAATGATGTTGATTTCTTACTATTTTATCATATATATATATAATGGTGAATCTCCTTGAAATCTCACTAAAAATTTCAAACTCAAACACAGCTGCATTTAAGGTTAACTAGTTTAAAAGAATGATGATGACTTATATATATATATATATATATATATATATATATATATATAAACTGAGACAATTGTTATGTGGATGGAAAAGTTATTTTTCCATCTTGTTATTTGAAATAATAAAAATTAATTAAGAAGAAAAGCAAAAGTAAAAAGCTCTGATAATAATGTTGTTCCAAGAAAGGATAAGAGAGACATTCCAAGAGGAAGTAGGGGTTCTGTGGATATACTGAAGGAAAGGGTGAGATTTTCCTGAGCTAGTGCACACCAGTGGAAAAACACCCAGTAATCCTAAAGGTTTTTGGCTTGACTGGACTGTAGGTCCTGAGGTCATAACAGAATCAAGTCTACTGCCAACTTGACATTTTCAGTGGAAGCACGGGGAAAGAGTTGGACGTTATAGCTTCTCTTGAGGTTGGGAGGAACATCAGCCAGAGAACGTGAATTGCAGATAAGTATTCTAATTTGTACTGAATGCTATGGCAAACTGTTAACCTGAATAGAGATTTAGAAATATGAAATGACTATTGTTAAATTTATTTGAATAAAGAACATATAAGTATTGTGGTGGCTTTTTCTTTATTAAGAATTGTTGTGGTGTAGGTTAATGCTTTGTATTAGTCAGGATGTAGAGGTAAAGTTGAATTTCTGTAATTTTTATTATGATAAAATTGCTAAAAGAGTATCAGAACGAATTAACCTAGCAGTCAAAATATAACGGTTAATTCCAGGTAACGGAAGGGAACCCACAATACCTTGTTCTTTCCTGTCTAGCTATACACGAACAGTTTCTAGTTGGTCCGGTCACCATTAACTATAAAAGAATAATAATATTGAACAGTAAATATTAAGCAAATCACCCTTTTAGGAATTACCAGAGTATACTAAAAAACAATGTTGACTCTTTTTAAACAAATAGAGAACAAAATTGCAGAGTTCCTTACATACTGTGTATCAGAAAAGAACACAGTAAATGTATACTGAGCAAAGAACTTCAAAATTATTGTTTTAGCATTAGAATATTTACTCTCAGAAATTAAGGACCAAATGTCAAATCGAGGATCTTTTTCCTTTTTCATTACTCTTATTGTATTAATACAAGAAACTGTAAGTAAATCACTTAATAGAGTTCACAGATAGGAATTTGAAGAATAAATTTCAATAACAGAAAAATAGCATAAAGTTTGCAAAAGTCGCTTTTACTCCTGACTCTGATAAATCCATTTTAAAAAATAGGAATGGTAAGAACTGTAAATTTAAGTTCAACCTCGACGCAGAGGAGACATAACAGTTCACGCGTTATAATATCCAAAATGAGTTAATAATGTTTCTCTTTAATATTAAAAATTCTGAGAAGTAAAACTATTACAAATTTAAAGAAATGAGTTTCTGGCATCGACCACTTTAATAAGGTCTTATGAGAGACCTCTTTGACAAAAATAAAAATGCATTAAAAACCCAACCGTCACAAACCCTCTTAGAGGAAAAGGGTCTTTGACATCATAAGGAGACGAGTAAAATCATGTGCAGAAAACAAATTCCTTCACTGAAATCTGAAGTAGCGCTAAGCTAGAGATGGGATTCGTTGAATCCGGAAATACCTGTGAAAGGAAATTAGAAATGTAAATGGGTGGACCTGGAAATGCATCCTCGGAAGGGTTATTAAATGTGGTAGTCGTTTCCATGGAAGAAACTCATCTGCCAGTTGCAACAAATTCATAAAAATAAATAAATAAATAAATAAATAATAAAAAATGCATGTAAGAAACTAACCTAAGGCAGGACTTACGAACAAAAAATTTAATACTAAGCTTGAATAAGCAAGGAATAAGGGAGCAAAAATCTAAAGAGAACTTACCCAGAAAAGTCGAGAGTTCTTTATATCTTTGGGTTAGATCCTGTGGATAAAAAGAAAATGGTAATCTGTAAATATATAATCCTTAACCAAAGAAAAATCAGGAATCGATCAAGAAAAACAAGTAATTTTTTTAGAGTAGTTTACCTGTTGACTCCAAGTCACATGCATGGGCTTAGGGAGTAGAAATGAAGGTCCATATAGGCCCGGTGGCTCGGTGGGGTGCTAATAGCAAACAAATTTCCACTGCAGGGTGCTCCATGGAGGATTTATCCTTAGCCATAGCTCAATGATAAGGGAACCTGCGTCTAATAGAGACACTCTAACTTACATTGTTGGAGTAAAGAAGTCTGTGAAGAAGCGTCTTCGGCACAGCTAAGTGAAAAAAAATGGTAGAAATATTTTAGGGTTGCGGGGTTATCCCGAGGTTGAATTTCCCTCCAATCCTCTGCACCCTCGATCTGCCAAAGATCGAATGATGGAGAAAGAATCAAGCACGTGAAGAGGACTAACATAGAGCTAGTGGAGTTACAGTTGTTAACTAGAATTTAATTTCAGAACTACTGCCATAAATCTTTCAATGTGTCATTTCACTCCTCAATTAATATCTTAGTTGTATGAATGCAAGTGTTGGGGACGATCCCACAGGTGTAATTCCATTAGTGATATAATAAAGATTAAAAATGACATATGTCACCAGTCTTAGGTGGAACCCTAGGTAATTACATTCGTAAGAGGTAGGTAGATAGGATTAAGGTTTGTTTGGGACCAAATGCAAATAAATGACAGAAAAGAATTACAACGTTTTCCATATAACAGTTATATTGTATTATAATGAAATTTATATAATGACAAATAATATAGTAAAGATTATAAATATCCTAAAAGATTAAGGTATAAGTAAAAAAAAAAAATTATTATGTGTAAGAAGATGTGACAAGTGGTATCAGAGCCAAGTTCAAATGTTGGGACCCTAAGGCTCAAACTAATGCGCTCAATCTTTGTGTAAATTGATGCACAAGATTTAGCAACATAGCAGGAAACATTATGAGAAGAGGAACTACACAGCAGCCCCCTCAAGACACCGGGGAACCCCAAGTTCCACCAGTGATGAACCCAGAAATGTTGGTTCAACTAAGTGTTGAACAACATCAACAAACTAGTAGGCTACTGGAAGAACAAAAATACCAAACCAGTTTCCTGTTGAATACGGTACAACAACTACAGGAGGAAATGGTGCATGTTCGAAAAGATAATGAACGATTACTGCAAGACCAAGAGAAGATATTAAAAAGCCTGTCAGATAAACAAAACCAGACAATGGAACATCAAAGTACTGACAAAGGCATGCAAGAGGAAGAAGAACAACAAACAACAAACAACATGACAGACAGAGTGGAAAGAAGCCCATCTCAGCGAAGTAAGAATAAAAATTATAATGAGGCAAAATTCGGCAATTTGTCAAATCAACATGAAGTCAAGAGGCAAAAGATAGAACTTCAAAGGGAATTTCATAAAATAAAACCACCAGTGTTTGATGGTGAAGCTGAAGAAGTGGCTGAAGCATGGCTAATAAACATGAATATGTACTTTCAAGTGTACGAGTACAGTAGCAACCTGAAGGCCAGATTAGCAATATATCAGTTGAGGGAGAAAGCCACTTTGTGGTGGGAAGAAGTGAAAAATGTTCACAGCATAGAGGAACAAGATGTTACCTTGGAATCTTTTCAGCAATACTTTAAGGATAAGTATCTAAAAGAACGATTTTATGACGAAAAAGATAAGGAATTTCATGATTTGAGGCTGGGACAGATGACTATGGATGAATATATCACTAAGTTTACCTCCCTGTTACGATATGTTCCATATCTTCGAGAGGAAAAGGGTAAAGTGAAAATATTTTTAAGCAGTTTGCCAAACCACATGAAAGAGCGAATATAATTTGTAAACCTCCGAACCATGGATGAAGCCATTAGAAAATCATGAATGTGCTATCAGTAGTCCAAGGAAAAAGGGGAGGTTGGCAAGAGTTGGCAGCTGAAGAAAGGACAGAAAAGTCACTCAAATTTTAAGGGAGCCAAGAGCAGCAATTTTAAGAATTCTGCACGTAACCCAGTCAACAAACAGTTTGGTAGAAATCACCAAAGGACCAGATGGCCAACAGAAGAAAAACCCACAGAGGCATCCAGCAAGCCTGAGCAGGGACAAGTGACTAAGGCACCTTTATAGTGTTGGGGGTGTGGTGAAGCACACTACTATAAAAGTTGTCCCCAGCGAGCAAGAAATGAAACAATTGCAAACTTGCAAGAAGCTTCTACAGTAGGTGACGTGGCACGAAATATTCCTCGTATTAATGCGACATTGGAGGATCGACGGGTAGATTATTAGCCACAATGATTGAGCTGGAAGGTAAAATACTAACTCAATCTGTTTCTATTTTGGTAAGACCCAGGTGCAAGTTTGAGCTATGTTAGTCCCAAAATAGTGGAACTGTGTAAATTGAAAGAACATAAATTTAAAAATTCATGGCTGGTACAGTTAGCCACTAAGGCAAAATGAAAGGTAACTACAAAAATACCAAATGGTATCTTGGAAATTTCAGAACAGCAGTTACAAGTGGATTTGAACGTTCTGCCCTTAGGATCCTATGACGTTTTGTTAGGCATGGACTGGTTAGAAAAGCATTGGACCTTGGTGGACTGTAAAGAAAATATTATTTATTACAGAATGCATGATGGAACTCATAAAGAAATTCAGGGAGTTAAGAAACCTTTAAAATTACGCCCAATTACAACATCCCAAATGAATAAATGTATAAGGAAGGGATGCCAGTTATATGCTATCCAGCTGGGATATGCAGATTTTAAGTAAAAATCGTCTATGATGGAAGATATACCTGTGGTGCAGGAATTTCTGGATGTTTTTCCAGAAAACATTCCTGGATTACCACCAAGGAGAGACATTGACTTTACCATAGAGTTAATTCCAGGAGCTTCTCCTGTGTCAAAGGCTCCCTATAGAATGAGTGTCCCAGAATTGCCAGAACTAAAGATGCAGTTACATGAGCTATTGGATAAGGGTTACATTTTCCCAAGTATGTCCCCTTGGGGAGCACCAGTTCTATTCGTGAAAAAGAAAGACGAGACTATGCGAATGCGCATGGATTATAGGCAGCTCAACAAATTAACAGTCAAGAGAAAATACCCTTTACCAAGGATTGATGATCTATTTGATCAAGTAAAAGGGGCCACAGTGTTTTCCAAAATAGATTTGAGATTTGGGTATCATCAGATTTGAACCAAGGATGAAGACATTTGCAAGACAACATTCCATACTAGGTATGGACACTATGAATTTGCAGTGTTACCCTTTGGGTTAACAAAGACACCAACAACCTTTATGAGGCTAATGCATGGAGTCTTCCATCATTTCCTGGATAATTTCGTACTTATATTTATAGATGATATTTTTATCTATTCCAAAAACCAGGAAGATCATAAGGAGCATTTGAGGATTGTGCTGGGGATGCTAAGAAAACACTAGCTGTATGCTAAGTTCAACAAGTGTGATTTATTCAAAATAGAAATCCAATATTTAGGCCATGTTATTTCAGCAGAGGGAATTGTTGTTGATCTAGAGAAGATTAAAACAATCATGGAATGGCAAGTACCCCAAAACGTGGAAGAAATTAGATCCTTTATGCGACTAGCTGGGTACTACCGAAGATTTATCGAAGGATTTTCCATAATTGCTTTTCCCATCACTTCCTTGCAGAAGAAAGGAAAAGTTTTCAAGTGGACCGTTGAATGTCATAATAGTTTTGAAAATTTAAATAGCTTTTAACTACTGCACCTGTGTTAAGAGTGGCTAACCCAAGCAAATAATTTGAAGTTTGTACCGACGCAAGTGAAGTGGGTGTTGGGGCAGTCTTATCTCAAGAAGGCAAGGTGGTATCGTATGAATATAGAAAGTTGAAAGATCGTGAACAAAGGTATTCATCGTATAATCTGGAATTAACAGAAGAAGTACATGCGCTCCGGGTGTGGAGGCATTAGCTGTTGGGCAAGCAATTTGTGCTAAAAATAGATCATAGCAGCTTGACTAGTTACTTCAAGAAAACATATTTAAACTCAATACAGGCAAGATGGAATGCTTTTCTAAGTGAGTTTGATATGGATATTCAACACATGAAGGGAAAAGAAAACTGGGTAGCAGATGCTTTAAGCAGAAAATTACATGGTATATATGAGTTGTATTATAATCAACTAGAAAATAAATTTTTGGAACAAGTGAAGGAAGAAGCACAAAAATATCCAGAATACCAATTTTTATGGCAGCAGATGGAGGAAATCAAAAAGTAAGGATGTATATCTGAGTATGGAATAAATGAAGACCAGATGTTAACTTTTTGAGGTAAGGTATATGTGCCTAACCATATAGATTTGAAAGAGTTGATAATGAATGAATATCACCGCAACAATTATGCTGGTCATCCAGGATATCAAAAATTTTACTGTAATAAGAAAGGTATACTTTTGGCCTGGTATGGGTAGAAACATTGCCGAGTATTTAAGTAAATGTCTGGAATTTCAACAGGTAAAGGTGGAACATCAACATCCCACAGGATTGTTGCAGCCCATACCAATACCTGAAAGGAAATGGGAGGTGATATCACTGGACTTCATTATAGGTTTACCGCGAACAAAAAAGAAAAATGATTCCATCATGGTGGCGGTGGACAGATTGAGTAAATCTGCACACTTTATACCTGCACAATCCACTTACAAGATTGTACAAATAGCCGAAATATTCATGAAGGATATTTTCAGACTACATGGAATTCTAAAGACAATTATCTCAAACCAGGATGTTAAGTTTACTTCTGCATTTTGGAAGACGTTGTTCACAGGACTGGGAACTCAGATAAACTTTAGCACAACTTATCATCCCCAGTATGACGGAAAAATAGAACGAGTAAACCAAATTTTGGAAGACATGCTACGCATGTATGTAATGCAACAACAAACTAAATGGGAAGATTACCTTCACTTGGTCGAATTTGCATACAACAATGGTTATGAGGAATCCCTAAAGATGAGTCATTTTGAGGCTTTGTATGGAAGGCAGTGTCGCACACCCATAAATTGGAGTAGCCCCGAGACAAAATTAATGTTGGGACTCGAGATGCTTTCTGAAATGGAATTAGAAGTAAAAAGAATAAGACAAAATATGAGGGTTGCACAAGATCGATATAAGATCTATGTGGGCAAAAAAAGGTCTTACCGAGAATTAGAAGTGGGAGACCATGTGTACGTAAGGATTAAACCCAAGAGGAGCACCTTACGGTGGACCTCTTGTGCCAAATTGGCTCCCAGGTTCTGTGGACCTTTCCAAGTTTTGGAAAGGATAGAACCTGTGGCCTACCAGTTGGTCTTACCCAGTCACATTCGAGTTCATAATGTATTTCATGTGTCCCTGTTGAAGAGTTAAGTGCATGATGCAAAGCACATAATTCATTGGCAGCATATAGAGGTAGGATAGAAATGTAATCCTAACTTGCGATATGATTTTCCTTTGTGAGAAATTGGCAAGAAATTGTTTATGGTTGTAGGTAGAGCCAAACGGAGAATTCCTGGTCAAGTCACAACACATACTTGACCGAAGAAAAATCATGCTCCGCAAACGAGTCATCACCCAAGTCAAAGTGCAATGGAAGCACTTCGGCCCAGAGGAGGCTACTTGGGAGGATGAAAAGTTTGTGCATGAGGCGTACCCAAAGCTGTTTTCTGAGATAGAATGAAACACCGAGAACAATGTTACTTCCAGGGGGGAAGTTGTGACAACTGCATTTAAGGTTAACTAGTTGTTAAACTAGTTTAAAAGAATGATGGTGACTTTTAAATATTGTTTTTTTTCTTTTTTAAACTAAGACAATTGTTATGTGGATGGAAAAGTTATTTTTCCATCTTGTTATTTGAAATAATAAAGATTAATTAAGAAAAAAAAGTAAAAGTAAAAAGGGTTGATAATAATGTTGTTCCAAGAATTGGAAAAGTGGTTGGGCAGTTGGAGCAGTTACCTACTCCTCTCAGCATAAGAGAGTCATTCAAATAGGAAGTAGGGGTTTTGTGGATAGACAGAAGGAAAGGGTGAGATTTTCCTGAGCTGGTGCACACCAATGGAAAAACACTTAGTAATCCTGAAGGTTTCGGGCTTGAATGGACTGTAGGTCCTGAGGTCATAGCAGAATCAAGTCTACTGCCAACCTGAGATTTTCAGTTGAAGCACAGGGAAAGAGCTGGACATTATTGTTTCTCTTAAGGTTGGGAGGAACATCAGCCAGAGAACGTGAATTTCAGATAAGTACATATTGTAATTTGTACTGAATGCACTGGAAAACTGTTAACCTGAGTAGAGATTTAGAAATATGAAATGACTGTTGTTAAATTTATTTGAATAAATAACACATAAGTATTGTGGTAGCTTTTTCTTTATTAAGAATTGTTGTGATGTAGATTAATGCTTTGTATTAGTAAGGATGTAGAGGTAAAGTTGAATTTCTGTTACTGTTATTTTGATAAAATTGCTAAAAGAGTATTAGAACGAATTAACCTAGTAGTCCGAACAGAACTGTTAATTCCGAGTAACGGAAGGGAACCCAAAATACCTTGTTCTTTCCTGTCTAGCTATACACAGATAGTTTCTCGGTGGTCTGGTCACCATTAACTATGAGAGAATAATAACATTGAACAGTAAATATTAGGTAAATCACCCTTTTAGGAATTACCAGAGTATACTCAAAAGAAATGTTGACTATTTTTAAACAAATAGAGAACAAAATTGCAGAGTTCCTTACATATTGTATATCAGAAAAGAACACAGTAAATGGTTACCGAACAATGAACTTCAAAATTACTGTTTTAGCATTAGAATATTTACTCTCAGAAATTAAGGACCAAATGTCAAATCGAGGATCTTTTTCCCTTTTCATTACTCTTATTGTATTAATACAAGAAACTGTAAGTAAATCACTTAATAGAGTTCACAGACAGGAATTCGAAGGAATAACTTTCAATAACAGAAAAATGGCGTAAAGTTTGCAAAATTCGCTTTTACTTCTGACTCTGATAAATCCATTTAAAAAAATAGGAATGGTAAGAACTGTAAATTTAAGTTCAACCTCGACACAGAGGAGACATAATAGTCCACCAGTTATAATATCCAAAATGAGTTAATAATGTTGCTCTTTAATATTAAAAATTCCTAGAAGTAAAACTATTACAAATTTAAAGAAATGAGTTTCCGGCATTGGCCGCTTTAATACGGTCTTATGAGAGACCTCTTTGAAAAAAATAAAAATACATTAAAAACCCGACCGTCACAAACCATCTTAGAGGAAACGGGTCTTTGACATCATAAGGAGACGGGTAATATCATGTGCGGAAAACAAATTCTTTCACTGAAATCTGAAGTAGCACTAAGCTAGAGATGGGATTCGTTGAATCCGGAAATACCTATAGAAGGAAATTAGAGATGTAAATGGGCAGACCTGGAAATGCATCCTCAGAAGGGTTATTAAATGTGGTAGTCGTTTCCGTGGAGGAAACTCACCTTCCAGCTGCAACAAATTCATATAAAAAAAAAACGCATGTAAGAAACTAAACTAAGGCAAGACTTACAAACAAAAAATTTAATAGTAAGCTTGAATAAGCAAGGAATAAGGGAGCAGAAATCTAAAGAGAACTTACCCAGAAAAGTCGAGGGTTCTTCATATCTTCGGGTTGGAACCTGTGGATAAAAAGAAAATGGTAATCTGTAAATATACAATCCATAACCAAAGAAAAATCAGGAATTGATCAAGAAAAACAAGTAATTTTTTTAGAGTAGTTTACCTACTGACTCCAAGTCGCATGCACGGGCTTAGAGAGTGGAAATGAAGGTATGTATAGGCCCGATGGCTCGGCAGGGTGCCGGCAACAAACAAATTTCCACTGCAGGGTGCTCCGTGGAGGATTTCTCCTTAGCCATAGCTTGATGATAAGGGAACCTGCGTCTAACAGAGACACTCTAACTTACATCGTCGGAGTAAAGAAGTTTGTGAAGAAGCATCTTTATCACAGCTAAGTGAAAAAAAATGGCGAAAATATTTTAGGGTTGCGGGGTTATCCTGAGGTTGAATTTCCCTCCAATCCTCTGCGCCCTCGATCTGCCAAAGATCGAACGATGGAGAAAGACTCAAGCACGTGAAGGGGATTGTCGTAGAGCTAGTGGAGTTACAGTTGTCAACTAGCATTTAATTTCAGAACTACCGCCATAAATCTTTCAATGTGTCAGTTCACAACTCCATTAATATCTTAGTTGGACGAATGCAAGTGTTGGGTACGATCCCATAGGTATAATTCCATTAGTGATATAATAAAGATTGAAAATGACATATCTCACCAGTCTTAGGTGGAACTCCAAGTAATTACATTCGTAAGAGGTATGTAGATAGGATTAAGGTTTTTTTGGGACCAAATGCAAATTAATGACAAAAAAAAATTACAACGTTTTCTATATAACAATTATTATATTATAATGAAATTTATATAATGACAAATAATATAGTAAAGATTATAAATATGATAATAAAAAAAATAAAGTAAAAGTAAAAAAAAAAAAAAAAATTATTGTGTGTAAGAAAATGTGACAAAACCAAACCTAAAGACTACTCAACCCACTGCCTAACCCAAATGACAACCATGTGACATTGGTTGAGTTTAACTTGAATGAAAATGTGAAATATTTTGCAAAATTGAATAGATCTCACTCAAAAACAACCTTTATGAATGTATCTTATATTCCATGATATTTTTAACTAAAATCAAAATATTATTTTTATTAATGCTCGTCAAAATTTTAAGGTATTCTAAAATTTATAATAATTATTTATTCCAAAAATTCAAATTGAAATTTTACATTAAAAACGCTAAATAATGAAAGGTAGATTTAATGTTATGATAGCTTTATATTTTTCAATTTTTTTGGGTTCAATTCATAGGTTCAAAAATAATTATTTTATGATAATTTGATATTTTTTAAATTTCAAGTTTTTAACCGTTTTATTTGGATAACTTTGCATATTTATGATGATTGATTTAGTTTTTTCATTTTATTTTGAAAATGAATCATATGAACTGGTTTGAAATTTTGAATAAGAATAAGTCATAACAATATGATTAATTCGAAAAACATCAATCTATTTTCTAAATTTTTTTCATTCAATTCATAATTTTTATTAAAAAAATCAAATATCTTAATTTTGAATTTTTTTGATGAGCAATTAGTTTTCCCATGGTTCAACTTCAACTTTAGAGAGATTATAACTGGCCAATAATATTTATAAAATAATAATATCTGGGATAAACTTGACGGGGATGTTTCAAAGTCCCCATTTCTCCAGGAAATTTTCATTCCAGTTAAATAAAAACTCATAGCTTTATTAAACGTCCCTATGATAAATTTATATTATGCAAGTTCAGCCCACTCGTCAAATCTTCACTTCAATTATTCTTCATTTCTCATCCTGGGCGTCGACGTAATCGTCGATTACAGATTCTGTAAGGAGTTATCTGTCTACAGAGACAGATGAATCGGGTAGTTGGAATTTGGGTAAAAAGATAAATAAAAAATCGTGTGTAACAGTAAAAATAGATGCCATCAAAAGTATCTAAAATTGATAACTATAATCTAAATTTATAAAAGCCTCCGAAATTTTTATAATTTCAAAATAAAAAACAATCAAAAGCTAACCATTAGATTCCTCTCATCCTTGAAAATGAACTTATTATATTCTCAAACACGAAGCATATTATGTTTTACCCATTTTTCAATGCAATTAAAAAATAAAAACAAAATTATCTCCCAATGAAAACGAAAGCCTTTTCAATTTGAACTCCAATTAATATAACTCGTTTTCTTATAGCCAAACACACTTCTCCATATAATATTATTAAATATTATTATTATATGGAAATTTAAAAAGAATTAACGAGTTATAAAAATTTAAAGTATTTAAAAAAGTTGTTAGCTTTATTTTAAAAGACAAAAGTAAATTTTCACTGTAATTAAAAATATAAACTACATAGTAGTTAGTACTTGTAGTTCAGTTTAAATTTAATTTAATTAAAATAAAAAATAAAAAATATATAAAAGTTTCATCACAAAAATAAAATATTATATTGTTAAATGTCTATCACTAAAATTTAAGAAATATATTCAACATATAAACACACACACACACATATATATATATAATTCATTTTAATTTGAAAATATGGGAAAAACTATATTTCATAAAAATGGAAATAATAGAAACAAAGAAAAAATATCAAATTCAAAAAGTTAAATAACAAGGAAATAAATCTAAAAAAAAATAGTAAATAATAGAAATAGAAGTTACTAAACAATCCATAATAAGACCTCAACCAATCACCTTACAAATAAATATACTTAAATAATCATAAGCAATTTTTTTTGTGAAAGGAAAACTAATATGCAGTCAAAAGAAAAACTAAAAACTAAATGCTAATACCATGTATGTATAATAAGAAGAAAATTAACATTATTAAAATATTTGTTAGGTGTTAACCAATTTTTAAAACACTATAATATGCAATATTATGTCATTTTTGTGACATTGAAAATATTAAGGAAAAAATATACTTTTTCTTGAAGTGGTGTTGTAGGTACTACAACCCCCTCCAAAATTTTGGCCTATACCAAATTTCAGAGTCTTCCTTGGTCTTGTTCATTACTATCACAAACTTTTAAGCTCACTTTTTTGTTTTCTCGTTGTGTTGTGATCCCTTTCGCAAGATAGGAAAAGTGTCATCTTTCGGCATGTTGGATGTCATATTGCATGTACAAGCTTGTTCTAGTGGTTCCAAGACATCACCTTTTTGAAAATGAGTTGTTCTAAACTTGTAAGCATCTGTCGCACTCATATCCAAAGTTTTGAGAATTATCGCAAAAGTGTCGTCACGGTCATTGTAAAGTGTATATGTGGTGTCGCACTTGTCGTAGCAGGTCTTAACACTATCGCATGAAAGAAAATGATTTGTTTGTATGTCAAGGATGATTTTTTTTTTGAGTCATCAAAATATGCTAAGTGTGTGATCACAGTCAAATTTCATCATTGTTCACCGATCTCACCTATCCCACACTTAGTTATTTTCTAGAAAACTTCCCAACCAAGCAACTTAGCTTCACTCGACCTCCCCTGAGATGTGTACTGTGCAGTATGAGTCCTTTAGCTGTGACCTTATTTCTTGGCACTGTGGAGTGCGTAGTACTTGCCACCCAATACTACTCCATTGCGCAATTTTTTAGACCAAAACTTGACATTGACCTCCAAAATTGCGCAGTCATGGCCTCCAACCTGACTTGAAATGCACACTTTGTAACCTTAAGACACAAGATCATCTGTTGAGCCCTGGAACTCCAAAATACGTATTAAACCATGCCTCCTTGACCTAAAAAAATATGCAGTAAGCTCCTCCAACTCCAATTCCTATAGCTTGTCCCCACTGGCCCTTAAAAAATGCACAATCATGTCCCTCAGCCCAGCCTGAACTGCACATTACACAGTCTCGAGGCTCAAGGTTTCCCTTTCCTTCCTGAACTACACAACTCTACAGTTACTGAGCCTCCTTGTCCAGCCTCTCACTTGTTTCAGGCTCGGTTCATGGATCAGAATGCATCATCTTAGGCTAGGGTTTTTCGAATTGATGTAATATTTTCATGAGTGAATTGCAGGAACATGTACTCTATCATGTCACAGCAAGATAATGAAGGAAAGAAGGAAGGAAGGAAGAAGGGAAGGATGTTCAAAGACACTCTTGTAGTTGAACTCACAAGATGATTGATCAAAAGAAAGAGGAATGACACTAGTTTGCGACCACCATCCAAGACTTGAGATCATTAGAGACTCCTTATCACCAAGGCATGCAAGGGAGAAAAGGAAAGATCTTTCATGAAGACACTCAATTCTCAGTAGTAGCGGTGGCTTGACATTGCTATGTCATCAAGTAGTCCATGCTAGTAGTGTCATGTTATGTCATTTCATGAGTAGTCATATGCCACATCACTATGGTGGACCATTGTATATTATAATCAAAGTGTATTGTAAAGTGGAAGTCCAAAGGACACACATGGAATGTAAAGAGTCATGTAAGTTGAAAATTCATGGAAATTCAAACAATCATGAGGGTACTTAAAGAGTCAACCTTAGTTATATATACTCCCTCATTGTATGAGAAAATTAAGTTTTGACCTTGGCTCCACCAAGAAAGCATTAGAGAGATAAAACAATTAATTTGTGGAGCAAGGAGTGGCTCCAACACTCCAATATTGGAGCTAGTTATGTTCAATGTACATATTTGTATTGGAAATTTTACTTAATAACATAAGCCTCTAAGACCAACATGTTCTTCATGCATGAATTATGAATATTTTTAAGACTATTCTATGGATGTTTTTATTTCATGTTTGTTTTCACATGTAGTAAGATAGTTGAACTATTTCGGTTATTTTAGTTCTTATCTTGTTGAGAATGCATTGTAAAGGTTGCAATTGTTGCCCCATCCTTATGTACTATTATGTAGGATATTAGGTAGATCCTTCTCAAATTGTTGTGTGAAATGATCGTCGCACCCCTTATGGACTATTCCGCTGGATGTTAGATGAAATCCTTTGGTTCATGTGTGTCTCTTCATGGGTGGTACTATCACCTCTCTTTTAGAGACTCAATTATCTTTTTCCCCACAATAGAAGAACTGTGACACACATATGATCGAATACTCACTAGGGAACACCCCCTTGATTTTCAAAGGTGCATGTGAACCCATCTCTCTTTCTAATAGTTGGAGTCAAGGAAAATTTATAAGAATACATGGCAAATAGACCGATATTCCAGATATACTGCAAACGGTGTGAGGTCTAATTGGGATTTCACATCGGGGAGACCCCTTGGTTGACAGATTTCTAGCACCGTCAACAAGTGTCTATACAAAATTAGAAATAAAATTCGAAATATAATACCAATATTCCTAACTTCCTAGGTCATCAAAACTATGGTAATATTGACAAGATTTTCTTCTTCCTCAATTTTTTGCACACTCAAGGTTTCATCAATAATTCAAAAAATTACATCATTCCCATGATACTATATGTATCTATCCTGCCACTCTGGAAACCAAACTAGAGATAAAAATTATAGATTGTGATGTCCCAAGAACAAAGAGAAAAACCAAGACCAAACTAGAAAACAAAATCAAATTTTCTACCCCAATGATGAGCAAATTAAAAGTTAAGGGTAGCTACAAAATCAGTCCCATAATGTTGCAGACCTAAGGAGGTCTAACTAATATCAAGAAAAACAAATATTACTCCAAGGTTGGGGGTGTCTTCCCATGTAAAATAACATAGCAAACCAAGAATTAAACATCGGAAATAATATTAAAAAATTGCACATTAAGATGACAAAGGGTGTTTGGGTTGATAAGAAACTCCTCAACCTTGCACGGTAGAGGGATAGGAGATCTGGGAGGAATGCCCATCTCAAGCCTAGCTAGATGACCTTTCACCTCCAATAGTAAATTATTTAGCTTCTCCAACTCATGATACTGGTTGTGCTATGTTTGGGTCCTGTCCACCAAGAATTTACCAAAAAGAGGCTTCATGTGCTAGTAGAGATCCATGGTGTGGAGATAATAATTTTGATGCCCACGTGAATTGCTAGTATTTTAAATCCATGGAGTAACTCCTTCCATCACCTTCGAATAAAGAATATCTTGCCTCTTTTGAGGAATTTCTTCTTCCACGCACTAAATTTCAGATTGAACATCTAGCAGAGTGTGTGTCTGGTAATTTTGTGCCAAGGAATACACTAAAAATCCACACCTTAGAGCCACCCATAGTGCCATGACCTCCACCTCCTTTATGGATTTTAATTTGATGGCAAGTCATGGATGTTAGAGGCAACAAAACATAACCCAAAACAAAAAGGTTCTAGATAGGGAGGTGGAGAAGCCTTGAGCCGAGAAAGATAGAGAATTTGTCTTTCCACGAAAGAAATGAAGCAAAGGTGGTATTCATAAATCCTTCTCTAACAGAATAGGTTAGTGATGGTGAAAAGAAAACTAATGGAGAGAGAGGATTCCACATGCCTGAGACTAAGTGTCCTGACCGAAGGTCATGGAAGGCATAGGAAACAACATAAGAATATGGCAAAGGAGTAGCAAAAAAACTAAGAGATCGCTATGGAGGAATAACATTACAACAAAGGATATGGATTCCTCAACCGAGGGAGAATGAATGCTCTTATAATGTGAGCTACCATCCTTCGTGGCTAGTGAGACTTCTTAAAACTTGACATGACTAGTGGCATGCAAGAGGATGAGGTAGCGAGAAGCCCCATCTTGTCATCACATGCAAGCATCTATAACAACAATGCCAACCCATCAAAGCTTCTACTTTTAAAACATAAAATGGAATCTAGAAACAATTTTTATTTATTTTTAAATTAATTAATTATAATCCAAATAAATATCTTCTTCCTCATCACTATATCTTACCTCACATTTTTAAAAAATTACATAAATCAATTATTCTTCATCTTATTTTATTTTACGTTAATCAAATATACACCCATAAAATATCATTCATATTTATGACTTATTAATATCTTATTTTATAATATCTTACTTTACAAATTCAAATACACTACACTTCCCATAAAATATCACCAAGTGTAATACACTACACTGCCATAAAATATCACCAACTTTCATGACTTAATAAATGCTAATAATTTGTTTTAAGATGTGGAATTTTGTATGTCTTAACTATCCTCAAAATTTATGATTTGAAAAATATGAATACTTCGTTATTTATATCATTTTATTAAATTTAATTAATTTATAAATTAAAATTTTATATTTAATCATTAATAAAATATTTATATATCCTACATAATTATTTAAATAATTTTTTATATGCATATAAAAATAAAAACTTTTTAATCATTTAATAGCAAATAAGATCTCTCAGCCATTTGTGATAATGGCAACACCGAGAAAGAGTGCTATAGTGCATATATATAAGTGGGGGCGCTGTCTCTATATATTTATAACACATAAGTTAGAGGCGGTCTACAAGCATTGAGGGTTGCCCTTTTTGCTCTTTAGCTTGTTATAATTGAACATATTTTCAAATGTTAGCATAGAAGCATGTTGCTTTATAACCATATGTTTTTAGTGAAGTTATATATATATATATATATATATATATATATAATTTATATTAATTTTAATATATATACATTTTAGTAAATAGGGAAATAAATTATATTAATTCAATTTGTGGTCAGTTGAATTAATTGTTAGTTGAATTATTTTTATTTTTGTTATTTTTATTTATATTAACTTTAATTTTCTCTCATGGGGTGGTTATTCTTGTCATAGTTTTATTAGAGAGAATGATTAACATGCTTAACTATGGAATGACGCATAAGTTGGCGCCCCATTTAGAGAGAGACAAGCCTTTCATCTATCATATCCTCATCCTCGCGTGCCATATTCTCGTTTCTTTGTTTAGGGATTACTTACCTAGGTCTCATTGGAATAAATGCGGGAAAGTGGTTCCAAGTTTTTTGGAGTACGACATTCTTTTTTCTTTTAATTCGTAGACCTTAGTAGTTTTAATGACAATGCTCTTTCATGGCAGATTGAATGGGGTGGTGGAGATCCCGACATAGTGACATAATGATCACAGAGTTCATTAATGAGTGTATCATTGATGGGTTCTCTCTGCTTGTTAAAAAGTGTGTCTGGGTTCACACTTGTTCCTTCCTGAATTTGGAATACCTTCACTTCTCCCTTCATCGGCTCAACCCCATCATGCTCGTGCCCCATTATATATGCATGAGAAATCTAATAGGGTGGCGACGTAGTTATGCACTTTGTATTGTGGAAAATGGTCTTAGAATGTCATGTGGTTCCTGGGCATGTTGGATGGTCTATTAGTGGGTCTCTTTTGGGTGCCTAGGAGGTTTGTCTCTGCACTATTACCTTTCCTCTTACAAGTTTTGTTCATGTTTTCAACTCAATACCTAGTGGATTCTCCTCTATAGTCTTGATAATTTACTTATTCTTCAATGTTCTTCATTTTTTTTTACACAATATGGGTTCCAGTCCATATTTTGAATTGGTGGTCATATTATTGTCTTCATTAAATCAAGTCCTGGATACTGCTGCAATTTATTTTCACTGCCCAGTGTTGGTTTTTGAAGTCTGGTACTCCGACAAATTCTTAATTTGGTTTTAATATTGTTAGAAGATCCTCGAGTTACATAGGTGGTCTTACGATGTTTGGTCATGAATGGCTCCACATCTCACAGGTTGTGGTTTACTGGGAGGTACATGTTGTGTGTCTATTGAAATTTAGTCGATCTCTTCTCCAGTCCCTATCTATTTATATTATAGATGAAGTTATCATCCTTTGGGTACTTGTTCCCAAAACCCCTTACCCTATGCTATTATGGCATCACATCAAATATTTCCTAGACACCATGGTGGTGCACCCGACTCCTCTTCCTCTGGTTGACGATGCCTATTTGGTTGGGAGTGAGTGGAAAACCACTTTTATTCAGTTCCTCATGAAGTAAGGAACAAAATTCGCCATCTTGAAGCTAAGGAGTTCGATGACCGTCTCTACTTTTCTAACTCTGAGATTGGAGGCTATAACCTTCAGTGGATTCTGGACTCGGGAAAATTCAGGAAGCGCAAGCTTCACTTTCTCAAATCCATCTCTCTGCATAGAAAATTATATTTTTTTCTCCATAAGGTCATCCGTGACTAGAAGGTATGCAAATACAAACTCTTTGTACGATAAGTGGAGCTCAAGCAAATCCTACGTGACATCCACTACAATTTGGAAAAAATTAGGGCTAGACTAATGAAGGTAGAGAGGTTTGTGGTTTCATATTCTTGCACGGATTATGATGAGCAATAGGAAGAACAAATGATTATCAATGCTCCTATTCATAACTATCCCATACGAAACTCCTCTCCACTATCTTCGATCGTAATTTATGATTGATGGTTTTTTATTACTGGTTTTTCCATCATCCTCATAATGGGTCCTTCATAAAACATTATGGCACAAAGTTTGACTTTGGTTCTCTCCCTCTAGATGCAATTTGACATGACACCTCCTCACTCAGTTTGTTCTTGGGTATGTTTTGGATGTACCTCCATGGTTTTCATCCAGATATTGAAAGTTCATGAAACATAGGTCAACTCCTTGAAACCTCTTATCTTTCCTCTATAATAGACTCATGGCCTCACATGTGTTATTTCCTAGTTAGTTAGCATTTTTTCTTTTATTAATATAAAAAATAATATTTATAAGCTTTTAAAATTACCATGAAAATCTATATCATGGTACATAAAAAGTAAATAATGAAGAGTTCTTATTTGAATGACTTACAACATATACATAATCATGACCCAAGAATTAGGGGGAAAGGTGAAAAGGGTTTAAGGAACTCCATGAGTGTTGTTTGGCATCATCATAATGTGGCAAGAAAATCAACTAAGAAATCCCATGTCTCATGGGGGTCATAAAGTAGTTCAATCAGGTCACTAGTAAGGCAGTTAATAAGGAAACCAAACCATGATAGTTTACAAGGGGAACTCAGAAAACTCAAGCCACCCACCCTTAGTGGTGAGCATAAGTTGGGGGAAGAAGTTGAAGCTTGGCTATTGGAAATGAGAAAATACCTTCAGATACATGATTACTCTTCCAATTCAAGGGAAATAATAGCCATCTATCACTTGAAAGGAAAAGAAAATATATGGCAGGAGTAGCTTAAGGGAGTAAAATAACTAGATTAAAAAATAATTTCATGGAAGAAATTTAAAAATTACTTCCAAATAAAGTCCTTGTCTAAGAATTACTATGAGATAAATTTGTAGGAATTCTTCAAACAAAAGCTAGGGAATATGAAAATGGAATAATGTGGAAGAAATTTCACTAAGTTACTGAGATATGTGGATTTTGTGAGAGATGAAAAGTTGAAGATACAATGATTTGTGAATCGACTACTGCCAGTTTATGGTGATAAGATTAAATTCAGTGAATCAAACACTTTGGATGAAGCCATGAGGAAGGCATAATACCTCTATGAGTAAGGAAAAAATAAGTCGGCTTTTAAAAGGGCTTGGGATGATAAGTAAAGAAGCAAGGTGTAGTAAAAGAAGAATGGATTTGAAACTTCAACCTTTAAGAAAAACTCTCAGGAAAATAAAAAAAACTTATCCAACCTATAGTGAACTAAATGGGTTTGATTTCTTGAATAAGAGACCACAACTTCAACCCATTAGTTGTTGGGGTTGTGGAGGAGAGCATTGGCATAGGGATTTTTCATGCAAAGAAGGAAAAATGAAGTTTGTACATCACGTTCAAAGGGATGATACAATGGAGGATGTGGACATAAGAATGCCTAGGATCTATGCAACACTAGACAATAGGCAAGCCAAACACCATATACACATGGTTGAAGTGGAATGTAAGTTGAATAATCAATCGATAGCTATTTTAATTCATTCTAGATCCAGTCATAATTATCTTGATCCTAATTTGTTGAAATATTTAACTTTAAGAAAACTAAGCATGACATGGATCTGTTAGTTCAGTTAGGTACAAGAGCTAAAAGGAGAATAACTAAATTGTTGAAAGAATATCACATCAATATGAATGTGTCGGAAACAAATTTAGATTTGAATATAATATCCTTAAGGTCATATGATTGTATAATTAACATGAATTTGGTGAAGAGGAACCATGAATACTTACTAAATCCAATTTCTATCAAGGAGATATCAACTATGCAATTGAAAAATAACTTCAGAAAAGGGTGCCAAATTTATGCAGCACACATGGAGGAGATGGTTGAGGATCAAGCACCAATTTTGGGGAATCACCCATTACTTTAATAGTTTGAAGATGTTTTTTTAGAATTCTAGGTTTACCACCAAAAAGAGACATTGACTTCTTTATATATTTGGCACTTGGAGCTACATCGGTCTCTAAAATCCCATATAAGATGAGCACACTAGAAATGAAAGTGTTACAAATGGAATTGGCAAAGCTCTTAAGGAAGGGATATATACGCCCAAGTGTCTCACCATGGGGTGCCCCAATATTATTTATTAACAATAAGGATGGTACACTAAGACTATATATTTACTTTTGTGAGCTGAACAATGTCACAATAAAGAATAAGAATCGATTTCCCAAGATAGTTTATTTGTTTGACTAGCTCACGGGAGTGAAGGTATTTTCTAAAATTAATTTGAGATATGAATATCATCAGGTGATTATTAAGGAGGATAACATTAGTAAGACAATGTTTCAAACTAGATATGGGAATTGTAAGTTCATAGTGGTGTCATTTGGGTTATCTAATGCATCGTGAGCTTTTATGTGCCTCATGAATGGTTTTTATGCCAAGCTGAGTAGGTGTTCATTTGACCATAAAAGGAATCATTATTTGGGTCATATTATTTTAAAAGAAAGGATAGAAGTATACCCAAAAAATATTAAACTAATTGATTCAGAGTGGAAAACATTAAAAAATGTGACAAAGGTAAAGTATTTCATGGGTTTAGCAGGTTATTACAGAAGATTTATTGGACAGTTTTCAAGGATAGCCCATAAATGTGAAGATGTCTTTCAACACTTGAAGAGATTGTTAAAAATTACATCTATATTGAAGATATTTGACCTAGATGAATAATTTCTTGTGTGCTTATATGCATGCAAAGAAGGACTTGAAAGAGTCCTCATGCAGAACAAACATGTTATATGTTATTAACCTAGGAAGCTCAAGGAGCATGAAAGGAATTATGCCACTCATAATTTGGAGTTGGAGGCCATCATACATGCCTTAAATATGTTGATGCATTACATTGTAGGAAAGAGGTTTGAGTTAAGAATTGAAAATTGTGGGTTAACACATTTGTTTGGACAATCACATATAAATGATAGGAAAATTATATGGTCATAATTTTTAGCTAATTATGACTTTGAAATTAAGCATTTAAAGGGCAAGGAAAATAGAGTGGTTGATGCATTCAATGGGAGGGTGCACAAAATGCATGGTACATCCCTAAGCACATGCAAAAATGTTTTAAAAATTAAAATTTTAGAGGCCTAAAATTCATACCAGCAATACATGGAAATAAAAAAGAAACCTACAACAAGGTGAAATGCAATACAAATACAGGGAATATGAGATGAAATAAGGTGGTTTTTTTAATAAAGGAAAAATTTATGTGTTGAAGCCATAGGGGAGCAAATTTTAATGTTGAGTGAGATACATAGAGTGCCTTTTGCTAGTATCTAGGGTATCAAATGACAATCTCAATAGTCTGGAAAAATACTTTTGGATAGGTATGAAGAAAGAAGTAGCTAATTATATAACTAGGTGTTTGGAATGCAAAATGGTTAAAGTTGAGTGTTGAGTGGTCTTTTAGGCCTATGTTTGTTAGCCGCTCCAACTATATTATCTATGTATAAATATACTCAAAGTCTAATAGAAAGTTGGTTTGAATTCCTTGGTTTGAATTCCTTCCTAATAATCTGTTGTTCTTTGTGTATATTCATGTATGTTCTTATTGTTCCCAAGATGTAGCATTTTCTCTATTGTATGTTTATAATAACATTTGGAGTTGTTGCATCTCCATTTGGAAGGGTGATAGCACTCAAAAAAATTAATTAATAAATAAATAATGGAGGTGGTATGAACTTGTAGAAGAAAAAAGTGAAGAGGATGAATCAATTAAAAGGCTACTAGATGAAGTTGATATTCGTGGATGCTGCCCATTTTGACGTTGAAGACCTGCAAAGGAAGAGTGAGATCACGAAAATATGAACCTACAAGTGACAATATTTGTTAATTGTAGTTGGTAAAGGATCTTGATTATTTCTTGATGTTGCTCACGTTGTCTTGGAAATTTTCTTGTGAATGTGAAGAATTTATGGATTCAAAAGAGCGAAATTTATGGAAGATGTTTAAAGATGTGATACCGAAGAAACTCGTTTCGCATCAACTGTTAGACGTGATACAACTTCATAAAGAAACGAAGAAAATATGACTGAATTAATGGGTTGATATATATAAGGGATAGGATTGGCGACCTGTCGTTCATTTCTCAGTTTACGGTGCTACTGCATGTGCCATCCTTGGAATTTTCAAAATAGCAGATAGGTTATGCATGTTAGACCTTTCTCTGAGAGGGAATTACAATTTTTGTTGTGGGCATGCTACACAGTCCTAACTTATTGTGTAGGTTGCTGGCAACAAACTTGGTTCTCTATTTTGTTGATGTTGAACTATATTCAAGATCGTTGTTTATGGACACTTCTAGTTCACATTCTCAAATGAAGGATGCAGTCTTCGCCCCACGCTTTGTGGCATCATCGCCGCGGGTCTCTTCGTCTCGCTCGAGGTTCAACACGACCCAAAAATTTCCCGGACTGTCCCAAAATACATGTTAGGAAGAGGAACATTCAACCCATGGGAGTTCTTGCTAACTAGAAAATTGAGTTGAAACATCTCTACGTCGAATTATGCATCAAAATTGATCATTGATTCAGTGTCAATTTCCACACATTTTAATAATGGAAAGCCTTATTAGGACATATATTTCTAAATTTTATTTACATGTTAAATACTTTACGTTTGCGAGCGTTAATTCTTCGCTACCGTGGGGCCAGAGTAGTTCCTAAAGAACATCATTGAGTTTTTGGCCGAAATCATGAATTAGAAAAGGAGGATTCACTAAATACGTTGACCATAGATTCACAATCAACTGAACCTCACATTGATTTTGGATTTGTATTGAACGAATGATGTCTATTAACTAAGTTGCAATATGGATATAATGTAAGAAGTCGACTCAAAAAATAAATTAGCTGGCTCAGATTCGAAGTCGAATTCGACCAAAGGCATAGCCGATGCTTAATAGTTGAGTGCCACTGCGAAAGTGAATATCTGGAGGCAATCATATATCCTTTATGCATTGCTAGCCTGGAACTACCTAACAATTTGTATTGGAGTATTTTCCAGGGTTCAAGTCTGCACAATTGGATGTGAATGATCTATCCATTATATTCAAATTTATAACCTTACATCCATACGAAATTGTGTTTGTCTAACCACCCTTAATTCGTGTAGGAATGATGGCATAGTTGTCGACTTCAACAAGTGCAGCAAGTGAGGGTCACTTATTGAGAAAGAATTCTTCTCTCACTCTAGATCATGATAAGTTTGAAAAATTGTGAATCAGTGCAGTCAACAATCGACTCATTAAAGGAAAGTTGACTATGGTTGCTACATAAGGTGAGAAATAAAAAATTTCTCTAGATTTGCAATAGAAATCGAAAATTTTGGTTGGAATTTGTAGAAAGAATTTCAAGATCACTTGAAAATCAGCATTAAGCAGTTTATATATGGAAAAATTTCACTGGAAGATATTCTAAATTGAGTTATTTACTGGAATCCTTGACCTTACAATGATAATCGATGATGATTCGAAGCGAGTGCAGCGAACGAGGGTTTTGAAGATAGTGTAGTTACAGTAGATTTCCTTGGGATCGAAGTGCAAGAAGCTAAAGGTGACTGGTTTCTCCATGGCTGCTTCCTCGGGAGGAGGGGCGCCACCCTCCTACCGCAATATTGTAAGTGATGACCAGACCCATTCATTGTTTCTAATAATGGATTCATACTCCTCAGCCATGGCATCAACCCACACTAGCTACTACATTGCTTCATCGAAAGAGAATGGTTCTATCTCAGTGCCTTTTATCATAAGAGCCATGTATCCAGTCTACCTCTCTGGGGACCTTCTCCACTTGTGATGTGATTTGGGTGCTCCCACATTATCTCTCGCATCCAGCAATAATCTGTCAGCCTCTCTGGTGCGTTTCTGTTGGGAAAAATACTGAGGGGGGGGGGGGTGTGAATCAATATTTACAACTCACTGTAAACTTTTTCTTTTTCTTTACTGATTTCTATACGCGACTTTAATGAACAAAACTAGCAAATATACGTGGATACACTAATAGAAACTCACGTATACTAAGATGATTTTATTGTTAGGTATTATTTCAGAACCAATCTTTAACCTAGCTTATCAATTATGCATAAGATATTTAAGCAGTAAATATGTGCAGAAATAACATAATAAATCATCACAAGAGAATCACACATGAACACCAAGATTTAAGGTGGAAACCCAATTCAGGAGAAAACCACCACTGCTGTCATATCTGTCTTCAATATTTATTATATGGAAAACTTCTTACATTATTGCACTGATGCAGACTCATATAAGTACACAGTCATATACTTGCAGAAGGCTCCAACCTTCTCTCGTTCTCCAGCTGCTACTGGAAGGGAGCTCCAACCCCCTGAACTCATGTACTAGCCACTACTGGAAGGGAGCATCAACCCCCTGATCAGAACACCAACTTCTACTTGTAGGAAGCTTCTACTTCCACACTAAAGGCTTCAACCCTCAGAATCACTGCAGACCACGTTTCATCAATTTTCACACTGGATCTCACAGCTTCAACTCAAATCATCATTAAGATCATTAATAATATACTTAACCCAAACTTCAACTAGAATAGTGATATTACTGTAACCAAAACACATTAATAAACCTAGACTTTAGAATCAGTATGCAGAATCAGTCTCAACCCTGATCATTCACTAACTTAAAATACATACACTACTTTACTTCATTGAACCCACGTGTATATGCGCTTTCCTTCACACCAACTTGCGTATAGATATGATAATATTGAATTCACAGAATATGATCAGTCTCATAACTAGATCTGAGGCTTTCAGTCGGATATCTTTCCAATATTGCAAAACCCTTCACCCGTGAGTCATCACTAAGCATATTTACTCACTCATTGATCAAGTTTGTACATATTCAACTTAGCAGCATATACAGTATTCAAACAACCCAGATCTATATGAAGACTTCATTAACACATAACAGAAATACATCAGAAATAAATAGATAACCTTTGCAGTAAGCTTCAGAAAACCCTGACTTCCATACAAGATTTTCTTAAGACAAAGCTGCGTATATAAACGCTTTCACTGAGATGAACTAGCGTATAGATCTGTAAATATTAATTTTTTAGAATGTTTCAGATCTATAATCTTACCTAGATTTCTTCACTTCACTTCATCAAACATGCACCAGGTCACAGATCCAAACATCTAATCCTTAGTTCATGCAGGTACATAGTCATTTCAAGTCTAGAGATCTTGATCCATCATTGTATCCAAGGTTGCATCATAGATTCAGATCTAATAATAAAACAAAGTTCATCCCATTCAGATATACTTCAGAGAAAAGTGTTCAGTAACAACCCCTAAACATGCACAACTTTGCACTATGATCTTCATTTCCTTATATAGTTTTAGCCTTTACCAATACCATGAGCCAAAACCACACAAGTTTCGATGTTATTCTTGGACTAAATCAAATAGACGATACAATGCTCAATACTGTGGGCTAATACCATAGAAATGCCCCTTGGTATCATAATTTTAGAGCGCAAAAGGCATACATGACTTTGATTCTTTGTACCTGCTTGTATACGCAACATCTCTTCATAAAAACTGCGTATATACTAATTCTGGATGTATACATGGGTTGCCTATATACTAAGTAGCGTATACATTTCCTCCATACGTGGGTTTCCTTCATCAAACTTGCATATACATTGAGAAATATTTCTTGTTTCATTTTTTTGGTACTTGATGGAATTCCTTTCTCTGTCACATCTGAACTGGCCTATAGAAACATTATTTTTACATATTTAACAAATAGGTTGCTTATCAAAAGGAAACTCATCAAGTAGGTTTCCATCAAGGACAAATTCATCAAGTAGGTTTCCATCAAGGACAACATATGTTGGAACAAGGTCCCCTAAAAGCTGCAAATTTTGTACAATTTTGTATATTTATGGTCTTAATTAGTCTAACGCAGCGGTTTTGGGGTGGGTCAAAGCCCTGAATGCATTACAATGGGTTAAGGGTAGACTAAGGGTTTGCAAACCATTGGAAGTGTAGGCTAAGTCGATATAAATAGATGAACATTTTGAGTCTTAAGGTAGAAAAGAATTAAGTCTGATGCTAATTGCGAATTGTTAGATTTGTTGTTGGGTCATTTGGCTAAGGAATCCTACTGGCTGTGTGTGCAGAGATCCTTAGTCCTGTTGTGTGCGGACCTTGTTGGCTGTGTGATGCGTAGGCTATGTCAGATTTTATTGGGTTTTGGATGATAATATATGTGGATATGGTTAAAGTATCTCTGTGTTATCTAATACGATGTATTACTATTGATGCGAACTGTTGGAATCTGTTACAACTACGAATACTGTTGTGTTTATGTTGCAAATATCTCTGTGATATGGTATAATTGTAATCTATTGATGATGTGTTATGATAATGTGTGTTGATAACTACTGATACGCACGTGGATGCGGAGTTATTAACTAGATATGTGCATGATAATAGCTCTATGTATTGTGATTATACTGTTAAAAACCCTGCAAATAGACCTGTCTAGTGCGAACCTGATAGGTTGTGAACAAGGATCTGCTTGACTTACCTAATCCCTCTCTCTCAGGGCGTGGAAACCTGGTTCCAGCACCCTCCCATACTACTTTGGGTGAGACTTTGGCCTGCGCAAGAAAGTCACTGCTGAAAGGGCCATTAGTATAGGGGTTTGTTGGCAAACCTTAACCTCCGAACCTGGGTCAGGACCCCTCGAGCCAACAAATGGTTCCGTTTCCGGGATCGGGAGAATTTTGAGAGAGGGATCCGGTAATGCCAAGAGAACATTGGAGACCGGAGAAGCAAGAAATTGAAGAGTAGTTTAAAAAACAGGTTCAGGAATTTGCGGTAAAAGAAAATCGCAGCGTAAAGTTGACAACAGAGAAGTGGAAGAATATGTACATTTTCACAAAAGTTTATGAAATATTCTTTGTGAAGTTTGCGACCGAGCTTCGGGAGTGGCTCGCAAGGCTAGTAGATTTATAGATGTGTTGGAAGGATGAACGGGTCACATAGTGGACTCCAGAGTTGATTCGGCGGTTAGAAAACACTGATAATACCATCACTCGTACGGTAGTTCACTGGGTGGATAGTGTGTTGGGAGGATTTGTGATGGAATTTGCAATCGATCAATTCGTGTCCTATTCGGAGGTAGAACGCAGGTTCTTCAAGGGTTTCTGGGGTAAGTTCATGGAAATCTTGCCATTATTGATTATGATATTATTGTGCGAAAAAAGCATTTTGTGCAGCCATACAGAGTGAATGAGATCCGATCAGAGAGAGGGTACAACCTGAAGTGGTAAATACTACATAACTAATCAAGAAGGAGATAGATCTGTCTACAGCCTAGTAAGGTATTTGGCTGCGTAGAGCCCTCCAACTGCACCACCTTCAAGCCAACATAGGGGTAAGAACTCACCCGTACCTCCATCTCCATCAGAGGAAGAAATGGCCTTGCACATGAAGCTACCTACCTTCAAGGGCATAGGGGATGAAGATATGGATCGATTGTGGTTTGTCACAGAGTCGGTATGGATTACGCAAAATGTGGCCAACGATGCTGTGAAAAGGGTGCAACTATCCCTTTCCTTTGAAGGAAGAGCCCTAGACTGGTATATGGGATACATAGCTCAGCATGCAAACGCGACCATCCCAAAGCTTAAGACAACCCTAAAACAACAGTTTCAGAAGCCTAAATCCTACTCGCAGATAGTGAATGACCTAAAAGATTTTAAACAAGGGCCCTCTCAGTCTGTATGGGAGGTTTAACTACGGCTAAAGAAGGTAATCAGGGAAGGGGCGTTTCTATATGATGACAGACAACATAAGGAATGGTTCATTTCTATGCTACTACCTCACCTGCGCATACCTATGGGTCAGCAAGCCATCGAATCGTAGGAAAAAGCCTTGGGGATTGCTATGAAGTTGGAAGCTACACCAAGAGATGATACCCAGTTGGGAGTACAAAAAATCCAAGCGAAGCTGGAGGCGATGCATATGGCGATCCAGAACCTATGAAAGGATCGAGGGAAAGAAGCTAGCCCAGACGTATGGTGCACGCGATGTCGGGTATCTGGGCATACCAAGGATCAGTGGCACTGTTAGTAGACTACCTACAGGCGGGGGGGACCTAGTCCGTTGCAATCGATACCAAGTGGACCAGCGTTGTGGTGCGATGATTGTCGCATGGACGACCTGCATAATACTAACCATTGCCCTCGTCTAGGTGCGTATGTCCCAGAACTGAAGTGACAATGGTGCAGTTTTTTCCGATCAGTAGGACATGATGAGCAGAACTATCGAACTTATGATATAATGATAGATCGGGGAAACCTATATATGGTAAAATCGGACCCTTCTTCATCGATATCCCCCTCAGGCATAGGCAGCTCTCCAACTAGAGGCAGGGGAGGGGGCCGAGGTAGAAGCGTACGTAGGGGAAGAGGAAAAATAATCTTCTATAACTGCGGAGAGGTAGGGCACTTTGCAAGGGATTTCATAAAACCTACAAGACAATCCTGCAGATACTGTAGGTAGCTAGACCCATGTGATTTAAGACTGTCCAATTCAGATAGCAAAAATGCAGGAAAAGCAGCAGACACCTACGCAGAACGTAAAAATGGTTAAGGAAGAACCACGAGACGAAGGACCAAGCATTAATGTCATAACACACAGTGGCCAGGCCAGTGAGGGGGCTAAGGAGAAAGATGCAGCTGAGCCTCTTATCTGGAAAGCAACCATAAAATAAGAAAGGTTGGACCTCCAGAAGGAAAAGGAAACCTTTGTCACAGCTTGCCAAGACTTTGCTAAGGCTGAGGCATCTACTGTTCAAGCCCCTGCGAACCTTAAAGCAGATGATGAGGTCAAACCATTCTTGCAGGAATCTATGAAGCTGATGCGCAACCAACGGGCTGTAGAAAACCTCCAAGATTTAATAGACAGCTGCGCAAAACAGACTAATCCACCCTTGGAAGTTAAGGATGTGCATAAACTGTACAAGCATAAGAAACATACTAGTAGGGAAATGTGGCTAACAGAGAAAATTGCTGATTATGAAATGGATTAGGTTATTTTTGACCTGGGATCAAATGTGAATGTACTTCCCAAGAAAACTTGGCAGCGAATGGGAGAACCCAAGATAGAATGGTCCACTATCCAGCTGTGCATGGCCAATCAGCAGAAAATCATACCGTTAGGAAGACTATAAAAAATCATGGTAGATATCGCATGAGTTAATGTCCGAGACGAATTTGAGGTCATTCAGATTGTAGAAGATGTGGACCCATATCCTGTGCTCTTAGGGTTGGATTGGGCCATAGATATGGGAGGTATTATCTATTTTAAGAAGAGAAGCATGGTGTTTGAAAATGAAGGTAAGCGGGTGATAGTACCATTGGACCCTGCGGAAGGAGAATGGTATACGGAGCCAGTGCGCGAAGAAGAGGATGTAGGTCACATCTATAAGTTAATTGCGCGGGATGAAGATTGGATTAACCCTATGACGGATGGTTTTCTGGGAAAAGGATAGCAAATGGTTCTTTGACTCCGATGGGGAGATATAAAACTGGCAGAACTGGTTACATGATGTATCTGTACTGCGATGTCTTTAGATCACAAGGGAATTCTGATGCATCTTTTTAGAAGTAAGCAAACTGCCCTACTTTGATGGTTCTGGTAGTATTAAGGAGTTTTTGCGAACATTTGAAGCTAAGGTTCCAAGAGAGCAGAGGCTATGGGCCCGTAATTTGGCTATGTGTGCAACACCTGCGAGGTGGTGGGACATGCATAAGGGGGCATTCCAGGACTAGGAAGAATTTCGGGATATGATGATCCTGTGATTTGAACCTCTAGTTCACTTGCGTGTAAAGACATTCCTTGGGCCAGGGGACCCGCGCGAACATTTGTTCGCTTGGATGGAGAAATGGTGTGACTAGACTATAGAAGAATGGGTTCACCTATTTATTCATGCCTTGAGACCAATTCCCATCGCATCGTACGTAGATGCGGAGCTACATTAGCGCACCCACCACTGGGAAATATTAAAGGATGAATTTGTAGGAACATTTGGGTTAACAGGGGGCACGAAGGTGCTTGATGAAGCTCTAAAGGATATATATACCTTCGTATTTAATGAATCGCACCCTTACGCAGAATTTGGAGCACCAACATGGGAAACGCAGATGCGGGATATTGTCAACTACCGCAATAAATAAATAGAAGAATGCAATGAAGATCCGCGCAATGTCTCCATCTCGGAATCAGAAGGGGAGCGTGCAATTTCTGGACCCCCGCTATGAACTATCGATGTTACGAAGCCTCTAAAGCTGCAAGAATTCAAAATTGGCACAGAAGAACATCCTAAGTTGGCTAAAATTGGGGATTACTAGGACGATGATATAGTAAGAAAAGTTTTAGAATTGCTCATTGAATATCAGGACTTATTCTCGACAAAGTTTTCGAAGCTTAAGGGGATCACAGGGGACCTAGGGGTCATGCGCATCATGTTAAAACCAGATGCGCGCCCTGTGAAGCAGCGTCGACCTTATCAAATGAATCCTAAGTATAAGCAAAAGGTTAATGAAGAAATCGATAAAATGCTCACCGCAGGTATCATTGAACTGGTCGAACAATCGAATTGGGTAATCCCAATGGTGGTTCAGGAGAAAAAGGTGAAGGGAGAAATATAGATCTATTTGGACTTACATAAACTGAATGATGCCTGTGTACATGATCCCTTTCCCATGTCGTTCTCAGACGCAATCCTTGACTGTGTGGGAGGGAAGGAAGCGTACTCCCTTACAGATGTATTCTTAGACTACCATCAAATCAAAATCACACTTGAATATCGCAGTAAAACCATGTTTTCTATTGAATGGGGATCCTTTCAATATACTGTCATGCCTTTTGGGCTCAAGAACGCCCCTGCCATCTTTTCGCGGGTGGTGGTCACAGTCTTCAAAGAATTCATCCACAAGTTTTTGGAGGTGTACTTTGATGACTGGACTATCTTCGGCTTGGTTAAGAAGCATGTATCGAACCTGTGCATTGTGTTGGATGCCTATAGAAAACACCAGATTTCCCTGAATATCAAGAAGTGCATATTCTCCGTACCCTTTGAAATCTTTCTTGGGCGTATAGTTTGCCGACAGGGGTTGATGGTTGACCCTGTGAAAGTCGCAATTATCATAAATCTGGTAGCACCTACAACTGAGAAATAGCTGCTCTCGATCCTTGAACATACATGCTACTACAGGAATTTTATTCAAGGATACGCGCTGATCACAACGCTGATGGAAAAAATTCTTTAGAAGGATGTTTCGTTTTTTTGGGATGACGAATGTCAGAAAAGCTTCGATCTACTCAAAGATAAGATGTTCTTTGCACCTATTCTCATATTTCCTGATTGGGCGAAGGAATTCCATGTTCATGTCGATGCATCAAGAATCACCCTGGGAGATGTCCTTACGCATCTTGGAGATGGAAAAATTGATCACCCAGTTGAATTTGCTAGTAGGAAACTCTCTGGTGTAGAGCGCAACTACTCTACCACGGAACGGGAGGTCTTGGCTATGGTCTATGCATTACAGAAGTATCGACACTATCTGTTAGGAGGACACTTCAAAATGTTTACAGATCATTCGGATTTGAAGTACCTGGTGAATAAGCCTGTGTTGGGGGGGGGGGGGGGGGGGGGGGATTGCTTAGATGGCTACTATTGTTCCAGGACTACTACCATGTGGAGCGGAACACTTGAGGCTTCATAATCAAATCCATCAGTGACCCTGGTACACAGTTGGGAACCATGTTTTTGGCATGCAAGATGATGCGAAAATGATAGGTAGCGACCGTCCTTGCATATGTGATTCAGTTGGCAGGACAGTGCAAGAAATGGATCTCCTTTAATTGGTCCCAGTACTTGTGCAATGAGTTCCTGGTGAATTTCTATGAATCCCAAGAATAGGGATGCGCATTTTGTTATTCCCGGTTGTTGCTACTCATCATGTTGGTCGCCTGGGAAGCCCCTGAGGAATTTTTCCTCCCCGAGCTCACCCCAGAAATGTGTGAGGAGGCTCGATATACAAACTTATGGGACTCTAAGGATGCGCAGTGCATTGAGGACAATCAAGTCTTCTGGGTGTTGTTTCAGAGTGGGCTCGCAACATCTATCAACTCTCGGCCGCGTCTGTCACCAACCATCTATGATAAGTATAAAAGCATCACCACGTTCCAGGTAACTATTCATAATGTACAAGTCAGAAGCTGTAAGGATCCAGCATGGATTTCGCTCCCCTACATGGTTGAAGATGAAGAGATTGACTGGTTTATTGCGCAATGGCCTCCTCAGTGGAAGATTGGCTTCAAGACAGGTGCAAAGGGTGCTGAGGGAACGAGCACCATGAAGGTCACCCCATCGGTCATCACCAAAGAAACTGGAGGATAGGGAACAATCACAGGGCAGGGCGCAGAAGTTGCTTCCTAGAAGGGTTTATAGCTGGGTAAAAGTGCAGGGAAGGGCACAAAAGGCGCTTCCCAGAAGGGTTCGCAACTGGGTAGTACGGGGAAGGGTGTGGATACGGAATCACAGAAGGGGTCGCAGCAAAATCTGGGTATAGAAGGGCAGGAGACAAGAGGTGCCGACTCTCCTCGCAGAACAAGCCGAACTGGTGACCTGGCTAAAGGGCCACAAAAGAAGCAATGCTCTCAATAAACAGAACGCGACGAAACTGTTACACTGATAAAAGGGGACCTCGAGCAAATCGTAGATGCAGTCACTTTGGCTGCCAAAAAGAATGGTTGGCTCTGGAAGAGTAGCAGAAAGCTGCGGTTGATACACTTTAGGCTGAGCTCTGAGCTCTGGAGCTGAAGACGGACATGCTACAATCTAGTATGATTTAGGTACAAACGACCTCAGCAACTAGTAGTGCCACACTTATTACAGTAGAAAACTGCCTCTTTTCCCTGCCAGGTGCAGCCCTCGCGATAAGTCCACCCGACTTAGGAGCACAAGTCCAGGCTTGTGCAGAGGTACAACTAGATCTAGCCAGATTTCTAAATGAATCATTGCAGGTTCTCCAAACCTCCTTGTTCGAAGAAATTCAACACTGGGACCATCGAGTGCACCAACAACTTAGTGTAGCTGAGCAGACAATTAAGGAATTTTTTTTTGAAGTTTTCCAGGTACAGCTTGTGTGTACCCACGCCACTACGCAGCAGATAGAGATGGAACACCTCATTAGTAGGCTCTACCCAGACGTTTTCGACGACATTCCAACTTCTACCACCCCACGGGCCAATATTAAGGGGTTGGTCACAACTTTAAAAGCCTCAAAAATGGATATCTAGGTGGTTAAAACACAGATGGATTAATAGATTGCGGATTTACAGGCCAAGTTGCAGCCGAAAACACCACTAGAGGTAAGGGCCTATTAGGTCGCGCTGGTTACGGAGGCCACAAATGTGATCATAGGACAAATCACTCAAGGTGTCCAACTGCTGGAAACTGCAATGCAGCTATGGACCAAAGTGCAGCGCAATCCTCTCCCACGTGAGATCAATCAGGCACTGCGACAGAAGGAAGAACAGTTCGAACAGCTGGAAGCTACGATGCCTACTCTCATCCCTACTCAACTGTTGGCATGTCTGCATACAAACCACACCTTGCAAGATGAAATTGATGAGCTCCGCCAGAAGAAGTAGACCATAGGTTACCGTCTCAAGCCTTGGGCTGATGAAGCCCTCAAGCTCTCCCAGGACATTGATCTCGCAGTAAAAAAACTCAACTAGAGTTTTGAAAGTGTCACAATGGCCATAGAGGGACCAAATTCACAAAAAAATTTCGATATAGCTCAGAATGATGCTGCGCAAAGTTAAGGAGTGTTGCCTGAACTGGATAATGTGATCAAGCTGCTGCAAGAAAAGGTGGAGAGCCCACCACCACAGTGACTCGAGACGAGTCACAAGATTGTGTTGGGGGACTGTTGGAACAGGGTCCCCTAAAAGTTGCGAATTTTGTACAATTTTGTATATTTTTGGTCTTAATTAGTCTAACGCAGGGTTTTGGGGTGATTCAAAGCCCCGAATGCATTGTAATGGGTTAAGGGTAGACTAAGGGTTCGCAAACCACAGTTTGTGGACCATTGGAAGCATAGGCTAAGTCGATATAAATAGATGAAAATTTTGAGTCTTAAGGTAGAAAATAATTAAGTTTGATGCTAAGTGTGAATTGTTAGATCTTTTGTTGGGTCATTTGGGTAAGGACTCCTACTGGTTGTGTGCGTGGAGATCCTCAGTCTTGTTGTGTGCGGACCCTGCTGGCTGTGTACGCAGGATGTGTCAGATTGTATTGGGTTTTGGATGCTAATATATGTGGATATGGTTAAAGTATCTTTGTGTTATCTGATATGATGTATTATTGTTGATGTGAACTGTTGGGATATGTTACAACTACAAATATTTTTGTGTTTATGCTACGAATCTGTCTGTGATATGGTATAAATGTAATCTGTTGATGATGCGTTATGATAATGTGTGTTGATAACTGCTGATATGCACATGGATGCGAAGTTATTAACTATATCTGTGCATGATAATAGCTCTATGTATTGCAATCATACTGTTAACAACCTTGCGAATAGATCGGTCTGGTGTAAACCTGATAAGTTGCGAACATGGATCTGCTTGACTTACCTACTCTCTCTCTCTCTCTCAGGGTGTGGAAACCTGGTTCCATCACCCTCCCATACTGCTTTGGATGAGACTTTGGCCTACGCAAGCAGGTCACTGCTGAAAGGGACCCATAGTATAGGGGTTTTTTGGCAAACCTTAACCTTCGAACCTGGATCAGGACCCCTCGAGCCAACAACATATTACATCATAATGCCAACAATCTCCCCCTCTGGACTTGATGGCAACCATGATGGTGTTTGATCACCACAACAAATAGATACATTAATCATAACCATTATTCAAACACCAAGATACTCTCCCCCTTTTACGTCAAGGGAAAAGGGCGTATCAATACCAAACCAAGGTTTCTCTTTCCTTATAGAGAGAAGAGCTCTACACAATTGATGTGCACTGTATTAACCATGATCTCCTTGATTTCATGCCAAATCTTCTGACATATTTTTCAATGAAGAACATGAATCTATAACTCAATCGAGTATGAACATTCCTATCACCAAGGACTCATACTTACATCAATGATCCAACCAAGTGAAATTACATATTTGAATAAACTACCCAACCAATTGGGTATACAGATTTGAACAAGTCTTTACATGTTTGAATATAAAAATTTTACATCATAGGTCTCAACATGACCTTTTTCATCAAATTAAAAATATGTAATTTTATAACCAAGACAAAAAGATCTCAAAAAAGAGAGATCATAAAGTAGAAACCAATCAGAATGCCAACAATGCATCCTGAACACCTTCAACAACCAATACATCAAAGCATCTTCATCAAGGAGATAAATATCAAATAAAGGTATAGTAAGATGAATACTGGAACAACAACAAAGATTACCCAATAGCACCACAGACTATTTTGAAAGCTGACCCAGAGAATTTCTGTTAGCAAAAACCATACGCGGTTTTATGCATAGAAACTCGCATATATACGCGACTTGCCTTTAGGAAACTAGCATACCAAAATTAATCTTCTGAAATTAAGTAGATTTGGTAAGAGAGACAGAGACAACTCCCAGCTTCTGTCTGATATATTTGAATGCTTCCATGGGAAGAGGTTTGGTTAATATATCTGCAACTTGTTCTTTGGAGGGAACATACTCCAATTTAACCTTTTTTTCAAGCACTTGCTCACGTAGGAAATGATACTTGATAGGAATGTGCTTGGTCTTGGAGTGCATAACAGGATTTTTCAAGATACTAATGGCACTTGTATTATCACATAGAATGGATATGGGAGGTGAAAAATTGATTTGAATATATTGTAATGTTTTCATCATCCAAAGAAGTTGTGTGCAACATGATGCGGCAGCCACATATTCTGCTTTTGTTATAGATAAGGCAATAGAACTTTGTTTCTTGCTGAACCAAGATACTAATCGGGGCCCCATATAGAATTCACCACCACTCATCAACATTTCCAGCCAAATCTGCATCTGTGTAGGCATGAAGAGTGAGATCAACATTCTTTGGATACCATAGACCAAAGCTTGAGTCCCTTGTAGATATTTTAATATTCTTTTTACAACTTGAAGGTGAGACTCTTTTGGGTTAGCTTTGAATCATCCAACAATCCCAACATCATGCATAATGTATGGTCTTGTCCTGGTTAGATAAAGCAGACTTCTAATCATGGATCTATAATCTGGTTGATTCACCAAGGGAGAATCATCATGAGAACTAAGGTTACATCTAGTTACCATTGGAGTACTCATAGGTTTGCAGTTTTCCATCCCATACTTCTTCATAATTTGCTTGAGATATTTTTCTTGTGATAGAAATATGCCATCTGTTGCTTGTTGCACTTGTAAGCCAAGAAAATATGTTATTTCCACAAGTAATGACATTTCAAATTCTTGCTGCATAACAGAATAAAATTTCTGACTCATGGACTCTTCATTACTTCCAAAAATGATTTCATCAACATACACAACAATAATCAATAATTTATCATTCTCAATTTTTGTGTATAAGTTAGTGTTACCAGATCCTTTTGTGAAACCTTGTTGTTGAAGATATTTGTCAAGACGATAGTACAATGCCCAAGGAGCCTGTTTGAGACCTTATAAAGCCTTTTTAAGTTTTCAAACAAGTTTTTCATCATTTCCCATAATGAATCCTTTTGTTTGTTCTATATAAACTTCTTCTTCTAAATCACCATTTAGGAAAGAAGATTTTACATCCATTTGATAAACTTTGAATTGTTGAAAACTTGAAAAATCAAGAAACAATCAAGTCTAGCTATAGGAGAAAATGTTTCTTCAAAGTCTATACCTTCTTGTTGAGCATACCCTTTATAAACAAGTCTAGCTTTGTTTCTAATAACATCTTCATTTTCATTTAACTTGTTTTTGAATATCCATTTTCTTCAAATAACATTTTTATCATGAGGTCTTGGAACCAATTCCCAAGTATGATTCTTTTCAATCTGATCAAGTTCTTCATTCATGGCTTGAATCCAACGTTCATCTTTACTAGCTTGATTAAAATTCTATGGTTCAATAGTGGATAAGAATTCCAGATAGCTAGGGGACCCTACAAGAGTTATTCTTGTTTAGACACCTGATCCCTTTTATCCCAGAATTTGAGATTCTGGATGATTCTTTTGAACATATCTGGATGTAGCCTTTTCAGATATATCTTCTTTTGGTGCTTCATTGGGTTCTCCTTCTATATTGTTGGTATTTGATGAGGGAAAATACATCATCATCATCTTCATTTGTTGTAGTTATTTCCCTTTTACGAGCTATGAGAGACTCATCAAATACAACATCAATACATTCAACGATCTTCCAAAGTCTATATTGTAACATTTATATGCTTTAATTCTAGAAGAGTAACCAAGAAATATTCCTTCATCTAATCTAGGCTCAAACTTACCAAGTTTTTCATCATTGTTCTTGATAAAACATTTGCTTCCAAAGACTCTAAAATGCTTTACAGTGGGAAGATTACCATACAACAACTCATAAGGAGTTTTATCACTGTTCACACGAACATGAGCTTTTTTAAGAATATTTATAGCAGTATGTGCTTCTTCTCCCCAAAAGGTATCAAGATTTCCAAATTCATCAAGCATAGCACAAGCCATTTGTTTAATTGTTCTATTCATTCTTTCTTCCATGCCATGTTGTTGTGGGTTCCAGCTATAAAAAATTGTCTTTTTATGCCATGATGTTCACAAAAATCAAAGAATTTATCTGATATATATTCTCCTCATAGGTCAAATCTAAGTCATTTGATTTTTAGATCTAATTTATTTTCAACCAAAGCTTTGAAGATATTAAATTTTTCAAATGCTTCATCTTTATGTTTTAGTAAACCGATCCAACATATTCTAGAAAATTCATCAATAAATAAAATATAGTATTGTTCTCCACGAGGTAAATTTTTTTGTACAGGACCACATAGATCAGTATGTATAAGTTCAAGAGGCTTACTTGCTTATCCTTCTTTGGAATTTAATTGCACCCTTGTTTGCTTACCAAATTGAGATGATTTGCATATGGTACTTTCAGGCAGAGTGATGTTGGGAAGATCACGAAAAACTTAGAGTCTGCTAGATTTTCTTATTTGAGAGAAGCTCAAATGTCTCAATATTTATGCCATAACCAACTTTCTACAGACCTAAGTAGAATTGCTCTTGGCCACCTTTCAATATGTATATATTTCTTGGTGTTCTAGTTCCTTTTATTACTGTTTTTCCCGTGTCAAGTTCACGTACTACACATTATTTTGAATTAAAGACAACTTCATTTCCTTGATCACACATTTGGATTACACTCAACAAGTTATTCTTTCACCCATCCACATACATAACATTGTTAGCTTTAATCTTTTCTTTTATAAACATGGAACCTTTACCCTTAATTATAGTTGGAGAGTCATTTCCAAAAGTAACATTCTTTTCTTTCTCTAATGCATTATATGAAAGAAGTTTATTTTTATCACCTGTCATGTGTTTTGAGCATCCGCTATCAATGTACCATTGATTTTCTTCTCCTTCTGCAAATAATGTTATGCCAGAGCTTTCAACTTGTGAGTCCTTATTTCTCCATACCTTAGAGTTTGTGGGTATAAGTTCTTTTGGCTGAAATTTTCTCCTGCATTCAGATTCTTCATGTCCAAAGTTATTGCAATAAGAACATTCAATTTCATTTTGAAGAGGAGAAAAGTTTTTGTAAGAATTCTTCTTTACTCTAGTCTCATTTCTTTTTTTTCTAGCTTCTTTGGTCATGATGGTTTTGTATGCAACACATTGTACAACTTTATGACCAAATTTATGACATGAGAAACATTGTTTATTAAAGAAGAAATTTTTGCGATCATGAAACCTTCTATTTATTTTTACCTATTGATTGATATTTCTGTTATTGTTCTTCCTTGAATTGAAGTGGTCATGCTTTACCTAGGTGGTCTCTTTGTTCTTTTTCTGAATGACAAAATGTTATTGGTTGGCTTTAGATACATTTAGATAGCTTGGTGCTAAAGACTGAGAGGATTCTCCGATATATCCAAGACCTGTCTTTATAAGAGGAGAACATTGTACCTTGATAATTTCATCTAAGGTTTCAGATCCTTCAGCAAATCTAAGATTTAAAGTTTTCACTTTCTCAATTTCCTTTCTTAGACTTACTATTTCACATTCTAATTTCTCATTGTGCTTCTCCTTTTCTATAAGTTGATTCTTTAGAGTATATATGGAAATTTTGTTTTCTTCCAAACATATTTTGAGTTGATTTATTTCTTCAAGAAAATCATGTTCTTCTAAAGCATCCATACAAGTATCTTTAACCTCACTAGAATTTTTTTCAAAAGCCATGATTAGTCTAATATCTTGATCATATTATCCTTCTTCGCTATTTAATATGCCATCACTATCTTCATGAGTATAATAGATTTTTCTATTGATAAATTGTTTCTTCTTTCCTTTTTCCACTTCCTTTCCCTTTTCGTGATTATCTTTATGGGGACATTTAGCAACATAATGACCAACTCTTCCACAAGAAAAACATTTAAAAGGAAGCTTACCTATGAACCTTCCAGTGCCAAGTTGTAACTTCTTTACAAAATTTATCTCATCTTCTTCTGAAACATACCCTGATCCTTCTTGCTATTCTACTTCCTTTCCTTTTGTAGCAGCTCTAAAGACAACTTCTTTGACTTTTGATGGACCTCCTTTCCTCATTTCACATGTAGTCGGAATCCCATGAAGTTGAACAATAGTAAGAGTTTGTATATCCTGCTTCTCTTCAATAGCAAACACTTTTGACTCGAATTTGGGAGTTAGAGATCTTGAAACCTTTTCTGCTAGAGTAGTGTCAGTTATGGTTTCAACCAGATTTATCATACGATTTACAATATCATCTAGATGTAAAAAGAAACTGGAAATTATTTCCTCATTATGCATTCTGAGTTTTTCATATAGAATTCTGAGAGTTTGGAGTCTAGCACTTTTTACCTTGGTATCACCTTCATAGCTTAGAATTGTTTTTCCCCATATCTCCTTTGTTGTATTTAACTGCATGAATTTGACAAATTCTGATTCAGTCAAACTTCCCATTAATGCATTGATCGCCTTTGCATTGGTTTCATAGTTCTTTCTTGCTGTTGGATCTTTTGGAATTGAAACTAGATATTGATAACCTCCTTCAACTATAGCCCATATATCTTCTCTAAGAGACTGAAGATAATATATTTCCCTTGTCTTCCAGAAGATTAAATTGTTTCCATTGAAGAGAGGAGGCCTGATAGACATTGTCCCATCTTGATTTCTCATCTTAGCTGATCTTCCTTCTAGCAATTAAGCTTCTTCAAAAGGACCTGCTCTGATACCAATTGTTGGGAAAAATACTGAGAGGGGGGGGAGGTGAATCAGTATTTATAACTCACTGTAAAATTTTACTTTTTATTTACTGATTTCTATACACAACTTTAATGAGCCCAACTAGCATATATACGCGGATACACTAATAGAAACTCAAGTATACTGAGAGGATTTTATTGTTAGGTAATCATTCAGAACCAAACTTTAACCCAAATTATCAGTTGTGCATCAGATATTTAAGCAATAAATATTTTCAGAAATAACATAATAAATCATCACAAGAGCATCACACATGAACACAAAGATTTAAGGTGGAAACCCAATTCGGGAGAAAACCACCACTACTGTCTTCTTTGTCTTCAATATTTGTTATATGGAAAATTTCTTACATTATGGTACTAATGAAAAATCATATCAGTACGCAAGCATCTACCTGCAGAAGGCTGCAACCTTCTCTCGTTCTCCAGCTACTATTGGAAGGGAGCTCCAACCCCCTGAACTCATTTACCAGCCACTAGTGGAAGGGAGCTTCGACCCCCTGATTAGAACACCATCTTATACTAGCAGGAAGCTTCTACTTCCACACTAAATGCTTCAACCCTCAGAAATACTGCAAACCACATTTCATTGATTTTCAGACTAGATCCCATAGCTTCAACTAAACTCATCATAAATATCATCAATAATATACTTAACCCAAACTTCAACTAGAACAGTGAGATTACTGTAACCAGAACACAGTAATAAACCCAAAATTCTGAATTAGTATGCAGAATCAACGTCAACCCTGATCATTCATTAACTTAAAATACATATGCTACTTTACTTCACTGAACCCGCGTGTATACGTGCTTTCCTTCACACCAACTTACGTATAGATTTGAGAATATTGAATTCACAGATTATGATCATTCACAGAACCAGATCTGAGGCTTTCAGTCAGATATCTTTCCAATATTGTAGAACCCTTCACCAATGATTCATCATTAAGCATATTTACTCACTCATTGATCAGATTTGTACATATTCAACTTAGAAACATATACAGTATTTAAACAACCCATATCTATATGAAGACTTCATTGAAAGACAATAGAAATAAATAGATAACCTTTGCAGTAAGCTTCAGAAAACCCTGAATTCCATATGCTCTTTTCTTAAGATAAAGTCGTGTATATACATGATTTTACTTAGACGAACTAGCATATAGTTATGTAAATATTAATTTTGCAGAATGTTTCAGATCTATAGTCTTACCCATATTTCTTCACTTCACTTTAGCAAACATGTGCCAAGTCACAGATCCAAACATCTCATCATTAGATCATGTAGGTACATAGTCATTTCAGGTCTAGAGATCTTGATCCATCATTGTATCCAAGGATGCATCATAGATTCAGATCTACTAATGAAACAGAGTTCATCCCATTCAAATATAATTCAGAGAGAAGTGTTCAGTAACATCCCTTACACATGCACACCCTTGCACTATGATCTTCATCTCCTTATATAGTTTTAGCCTTTACCAATACCATGAGCCAAAACCTCACAAGTGTCAATGGTATTCTTGGACTAAATCAAATAGATGATACAACGCTCAATACTATGGGCTAATACCATGATAATTCCCCTTGGCATCATAATTTTAGAGTGCAAAAGGCATACACGACTTTTCTTCTTCATACCCATGTGTATACGTGACTTCTCTTCAGAAAAACTGCATATATACTAATTCTGGATGTATACGTGGGTTGCATGTATACCAAGTAGCATATAAATTACCTCCATACATGGGTTTCCTTCATCAATCCTATGTATACATTGAGAAATATTTCATGTTTCATTTTTCTGGCACTTATTGGAATTCCTTTCTCTGTCACATCTGAACTGACCTGTAGAAACATTATTTTTACATATTTAACAAATAGGTTTCTTATCAAAGGGAAAATCATCCAGTAGGTTTCCATCAAGGAAAACTCCATCAAGTAGGTTGCCATAAAGGACAACATATTACATCATAATGCCAACAACTTCCTTCCATCTCTGGTAGATGGATTTGCATGAGTGGTTTCTACCACTCTTTGTTCCTCTGCTTGTGGCTGCTCCACATCCTGAGGTTTATCCTTTGCATCCAAGAGCTCTTCAACTAAATGCAACTCGAGCTCCCTCTTATGGGAAAATCACATGGATTTTTCTTCATATAATTTCACATCTCTTCTGACCAATTTCATCCTGTGTGTTGGAAATTAAACTCGATAGTTGTGAGGTGTATCAGTGTACCCCACCTACTGTGCGATAACTCACTGATGTCTTAGATCCCAACCTTCTCTTCTTTAGTGATCAATGTTGTACAATCTTCTACATCTAGTTTTTAGATATTATTTACTCGAACCCCAATATTTTTCACCTACCCATGGCTTTGTGACAAAGGAATGCCTTTCCTTCACTGAAGATCAAATCGTAGCCATGATCTTCCAACATAGCAACAAAAACCAAATTATTCTTTAAACCAGGAACATACATGAGATATTTTAGTGTGAGTGGATTACTTAAATCGTGATGAAAGGTAATTGTACCTAAAACAATAGCGCTATACCTCCCATTGTCATCCATCTCAATGTGCATATGGAGATCCTTCTCCTCCAAGCTACTGAATAATTATTTGTTGCCGGTCAGATGGAATGAAGCTCCACTATCCAAGTACCACATAGAACCAACCACCAATGGCACCATGCATGTGATGAGAGTGAAATCCAACTCGAACTGTGAAGCAAGTGATTCACATGCTATTCCTCCTAAGGCATTCTTGTTGGTTTTATTTTGTGGAAATTTTGTTGCATAGTGTCTATGCTTATGACAGTTGAAACATTTTACCTTTGACAAGTCTCACTTCTTTCATGCATTTCCAGAATCAGATTTGGAATGGGGCGCCTTTCCTTTTCCTTTCTTCGCCTTTCCAGCCAAGGAAAATTTATCCTCATCATCAGTCTTTGATGAGTTTCCGTCTCTGGTGCTTCGACGAATTTATTCTTATTTGAGATTGGACCATAGTCACTCCCAATCTGGTAGCTTATCCCTCCCATTCAGAGAGCCCTTGTAGATATTCCAACTTGAAGGCCTAGAAGAGTTAGGCTCACCAAATAATTTGAGGCAGCAATTATCCCAACACTTCCAAACTCATATTGAAATTAAGTGAACTTCATCAAGTACTTTTGAATCATACCTCCCTTCTCTATTTTGATCTTCTTGAGCTTGTATTTTAGTGCCAGCATACTTTCATCACTGCTATTCTGGTACATATCTTTTAGGGCCTTCCACATAGCATATCGAGTCTCCTTCCCATGGAGACTCGAGACAATATGATCTTGAACTCCCTCTAACAAGATCCTTCTCACCTTTTCTACATTCTTCTTCCATGCATCAAGAAGTTGAGCATATTCTACTGCGGGATGAGGGATATCAATATCTATGAAAGCCTTCAGTCCATTATCCTCGAGCATGGCCTCCATCCTATACTTCCATGCTATGTCATTAAAATTTCCCTCGAATGCATATTTGAGTCTCAATCCATTGGAAGACATCTTGATCTGTTGTTGTATCCTGAAGAATAAATTTGCAAATTCGAAACTGATAAAAAATTTTTTTTTCTTCTCTTGTTATTTTGATTCTTGGGGCTCTGATACAATGTAAAAAATATAACAATGGGATTCAAACTGATCTTGTAATTAACTAAAACAAAATAATGAATCCTTCTACAATTTGCGAAACAAAACACGATCGCACAATCACATAACAAGTAAGAAAAAGAGACAATAAATCACAGAACACAAGATGTATCTCGAGAAAACACACTTTCTAAAACCTTGCTATCTTCATATTGTGTAGATTCAAGACCATGAAACAATAAAATGTTTTTCTCTCACGAAGAAACTCATGCTCTTTGCCAACTGTCTCACTCTGATCTAAGAAAAATCAGTCAATTACTTAGCCAATTGTCAGCCTCTACTTAGCCTTCCTTGCTCACACATTCTTGGAGGAATTTTCGCCCTATTAAATAGGAAATTCCCTTGAATTTATTGCACAATTCATCCTTGGCCTCCACATGACTCTATAACTGACCTGTACAATTTTTTCACTATACAACTAATAATTATCATCCCTTTAACCTCAATCTCAAATGGGACTTCCTTAGAACTGACATGAAACAACTATTTATAGTGAATTATTAGTTAACTGCTTGATTACTACTTGTGAATTAAATCATATTTAAGTCACTGGACCTCTCACTAGCTCATCTCTCAGTTAGAACTAGTTAAAGTTATTTAAACCCAATTAATTGAGTTAACTAATTACAACTCACAAATAACTATAACTAGACCCCCTTAAATCATGGGATGAATCTACATGCCTCCTCTCTTACCCTCAACTCAAATTTCCTAAGCTAACTCAGTCTTTTTGACTTAGTTAACTAATACAAGTTGTCATGAGATGAAATTACAATTTATCTTCCAATTTAATTAAGGGAAAATTAAATCAGAAGCCCCCTTGGGGTGCCATTTCTTGGTGCCATTTCAACACTTATAAAACAAATTTTAATCCCCGATAAATTTTTTTTTGATGCCTCAAACTACTTCTGGAAGGTTTTAGACCCAATTTAACAAAATGGGACCCACTGGTAAAAATGTTAATGACCTGATTCCTCAGCTTTTTCCACCCTCAAAGCATAAAAGTAGATTAAAAATAATATACTGATTAAATAAGTATTATAAATTTTTTCATAAATACAAGGGAAATGAAAGTCTCTAGACATGTACATCATATTCTTCCATTAAATCGCATTTTTTTTAGGCACCATACACACACACTCTTTTTATTAATCCATTTTCTCTACATGTTTTTTTTAACATCTTAACTCTCTATCAATTAAGGAAAAAATAAATCTTTATATTGCCACCCGGTGACTATATTTATTTTTCCACCTTATATATGTATTCACTTCCTTCTAGGTTTTTAACCCTCTTAAACTTATCTTACTAAATAATAATTATCATCATCATCATCATCATCATCATAATCATTGTCATCGTCGTCGTCGTCGTCGTCGTCGTCATTGTCGTCGTTATCGTCGTCATTGTCGTTGTCGTCATCATCATTGTTGTCGTCGTCATCATCGTTGTCGTTGTCATCGTCGTTGTCGTCATCCTTGTCATCGTCATCGTTGTCATCGTCGTCGTTGTCATCGTTGTCATCATCATCATCGTCATCGTCTTCATCATTGTTGTTGTACGTCTTCATCATTATCTTGCTAAGTGGAATCTATCTTATTACTTTTTAATCTTCTTAAAATTGGTTTAAATAATCTTTAATTAAATTTTAAAACCAATTCCGTCAATCAATTATTTTTTCTATGTTAATAAATAACTTTACTACATTCACAACCTATCTTTTATATTACACTTCAGTCAGCTCATTACAACTCTTTCATATTATACTTAATTTTCCAATTTTATTTTATCATTTCTTAAATTTGTCATTTTTCTATTATAACATTTTTACATAATTTTTGCACAAGTTTGAATAAATACTCAACTCTAGTGCTAGATAATATCACTACCAGTTTACATTTATTATTTTTTATTTCTTTTAAATAATTTGTAGTTAAATTTATAAATCAATTACTTTTTTTTTTTTATATTACATTTGGAAAAATCATTCTTTAAAATCATTATTGGTCATTTTCCTCCTCTAACCTATATACATAATCTTTGCATAAATTTGAATGGTTTATTTATGTATTCAACTTCAGTACTAGTATCATTACGAATCTGTCTCTTTTTGGTCTAAGTCATAGCTCTTCCCAATAAGTTAAATTCATAGTTAACAATGGATCTTCAACTATTTACACTGTCTTGAATTTTGTAGCTACAGTGGGTCTTCATAACTATTATTTTAGACATTGATTTATTTGTAAAGCATGTTCTTCATGTTATTGTCAAAAGAGAAAATTATTTGACATGTTCTTCATGTTATTTTCTAAAAGAATACAGTTTGAATTTTTGAAATTAAATTTTTGGTTTCAAACATGCCAAATCGACCCTCCTCCTAGTCCAGTCGGCCCTAACCTAAGAGGTACCCATCGGCCCAACAAAAGACTATATATGTGTGCCATTCAACCTCCCTCCAGAGAAATAAATTCAAATTTTTTTGAGGCAAGTAATTGGGTCTTTCTTAGGAAATTCAGAAGTACATATGAGGTTGAAAAAGGAGGATGAATTTGAGTCCAATGAAGAGGTCTATCTGAGGAAACAAAGAAGCATATACGAGGAAAAATCTATGGTGTAGTGTAAGATGAATCTATGCTAAAAAATATTCTATTAAAGGACCGAAACTTTGATGCATTCTAGGGATACAAGGCCATATTTATGGATGAAAGAGGGAGGTCAAAACTCTTCCCTAATAGAGCAACCCAAATCGAGTCTCTTGGGTATCCATTTGACATATTAGGAGTCATATGGATCGGGTTTGACCTAACTATATTTTTGGTATATTTTGACCTTGTATTTGGCTAATGTCTCTCTATTGAACTTGATCATTTATCTATGGAAAGGGTTGTTAGGTTTTTCCCCATGTGGGTTTTCCTATGGTAAATTATTGTGTTATTTGTTTGGTTGTCTCTTCATGATCCTATTGGCATAATTATTATGTTGTTGATGTCTTATTTGTAATTTCTTAATGATGGAATAATGGATAAGAATGTGAAAGCAAATATAAATCATTTGAAGTAATTATTAGTGTAGAAGATCCTTTAAAAGCTCCACATGGTGTTAAAGCTTGGGTGAAAGAGCATCCTTGACAAGTCAACCTGTTTTGAAATAATTCTAAAATTTCTACGAAAATAAGTATGGAAATAATCCCTAAGTAGTAGGTCAAAAGCCTGTTATTGATGCAGGAGCATTAGGCTCATAAAATTATTTGTATTCTAATAGATATAGGGGGTCTTGTATTTTCTAAGAAATTGGATTCTTATGTAACAAATTAAAATAATTTGTTTAGAGTTGAGTGATTTTAGTGAGAGATATTTTGAATATGGATTAATTAAATATTGAGAGGAATTTTTTAAATGTTCTTGAAAGAGAATATGAGAGAATTATGATAGTTGAAAGATTGAGAGATTTGAGAATTAGTTTTAAATCATAAATTAGGAATTGGTTTCATGATTTTGTGGATGAGAGAGGATTCTAAAGAATTTGTTGAGAAATTTATGGATCTAAACCAGAATTGGTTGTAGAATCCATTTTGTATAAATTATAAGCCTCAAAGGCACGGAGGAATATAGAGGGAGATTCAAGATCAGATAATCAGGGATTTTGATTGTAGCCTACGGGCAATAGGAAGAAAGAGGCCACTGATTCGATTATAGGCCAGAAGATAATTCCTATGTAAATATTGAGTATTAATACAAAGAAATAAATTTTTGAGTTCGTGTTTCATTATTGAGTTTATATTGTGTGCAGGTGAAATTGGCAGAATCAAAAGAAATTCTGTCAATGTATACTTGAGCTATAGGATCTATGAATCTTTGAGACTGTGTGTTTTAAAGAGATCGCATATTCAATTTATAGTTGAATCCTGTGTGAAATTGCATGTGTCAAAGCTCAATCATCGATCACAGAATGGATCGATGACACAAAAAAGAAAATGTCCCTTCAATCGATATCCTGAGTATACTGTGTAGAGCCAGAAATCAGACTTGGAATAATATGTTCCAGATGCATATATAGGTGAGAAATCTAAGCTTTAAAACTTATAAAATAATAGTAATGATATTTGGTTTAGGGACAGAGTTCTTGGTTAAATTGTGCAACATAAACTTGGATGGGAAGAATGGACCGATGGGAAATCTTTAAAACGATGTGATTATTCAATGGGAATAGTGGCAGAAAAGTTGTGGAGATCTCTATTTGCAATCGATCGTACTTTGAAATTGGCATAATTGTGGCAAAATTCCATATTCAGGTTAGAACCTAGTTCTGTTTGAAACCATGAATTGAATAAAGGCAGAAATCATGAATTGATGGCACAGAAGTATGAAGAAACGGTTTTACAAAACAACCATTGGTATATTGCACAACCAGCAAGAGGTAAGTGGTGTTTTATAAGAGCGTGCGACCAGTCTCCAGAAATGACGTGTGGCATTATAAAACCACCTATTTCGCAAGTTATAAAAACTTTAAACATCGCGCATTTTGGAGTGCGATTTCTGTCGAATTGGTGAGCGTATATGATCGACTGTGTAAACGTGTGTTTGAAAATGATTGTGGGCCCATATTTGTTTTGTTGACATCGTATGTTTAAAACCAAAATCACACCCAAGGAATTAATTTTTCCGTAAAATATTATTTGGACGAATAATTATATTTGTAGTCGGATTAAAGACTATATCATAAAAGGTTGAGAGTTCGATTTTGGGTAAAATGTATATATATGTATTTTGTATGAAATATGTGGGTTTATGCAGCTTATGCTACATCAAGTGGTATCAGATCTGGAAAAATCTCTTTTGAAAGTTAAATATTTTTTTAAATTAAATTAGAATTGTATAGAATGCATGTGTGATGGAGGAAGTAAGAGGAGATCAGATATTAAATCTGATAAGAAACCGATACACAGAGTTGGTGTGTAACAAACATTTTCATAAATAAATGAGAAAAATCCATTAAAAGTACTAGTGAATGGGAGAACAAGGTCATGTAAAAGTCTTGAAGGTGAGATAGTGCATTTTAATCTGGTTGCAGAAAAGATAAAATATCTCCACAAAGAAAGATCAAGCCTTAAGAAGCAGTGATGGAGGAACTAGTAAAGATTTATGAAAGAAGCAAGGTGACTGAGGGTAGCATCCAAAGGAACAACAGGTTCAAGAGTGTGAACCAAAAGAATACCTAGGAAGAATTCAAGCTCAGAAAGGAAGCTTGATAGGGTATTGAGTAGCAAAAGGAGATTGCTACAACATAAGGCTATGTTGCAGATTACAATTGAGCATTGATGAGATCATGAGGAAGATGACCATGGAGGATCAGAGAAGAGATTTGAAATAATGCCACAAAGATAAAATAAGTGATGAGGATCGAGAGAGAGATATTGCAGTGATGAAAGTACAACTGGAGGTACTACAGGGATGGCTAAAAGAAACAGGGAATGAATGCCAAAGACACGGATGGAGAATGAAGAAATGGGTTAGATGGAACCTATTGCAAAAGAAATGGAATGCTAAGTTGATGAACAAGTTCAGAGAACTTGAACAGATACATATTTCTTTGTTGGAAAAAGAAAGACTCAAAGGAATTGAGTCACAACAAATAGGATCTGCTAGAAAACAGAAAGTACATTGTGAAAGATTGATGCTTGAAGAAGCAAATGAGACTGAAAGGTATTTTGTTCTTAAAACTAATGATTTGTGTATGATCACAGGTACATCATAGAATGATGAACAAGATTTAGAGTTTTTTAAAGAAAAGGAGACAGAAGGGTATCATGGAAATATGCAGCATAATATTGAAACAAAGGAAAAAGGGCCATCTGATGATTGGTCAACAACAAGTGAAGGTGTGAAAAACTGAGTAAATTTTACAAATTATACCCCAATTGAAATTGTTGAGTTATATAGAAAGTTAGATATTCAAAGAAGAGAGTTGGAAAAGCAGAGGATCTATACTCAGGATGAATTGCTAAAAGAGAAAGACAAAGAAATTATCATGAATGACGGTCAGGAAACATAAGATAGGGATGTAAGAATTATTCAGCAAGTCAAAGAAGTTCATTATTGTGAACCAGAGTAGAGATTCATTCTTGAAATAGATGATATAAAGGAGAGACTAGCTAACGAACTCATGGAGGATTTGAATCAACATCCTGATGTGTTGACAAAGGAGTTAAATGAAAACTCAAAGCAACATACTGAGATGTTGCCAGAGGAGGAAGAGACATTGAAACCTTGTATTTTTAATACTGATAATTCATGTGTTAATTATGCAGGTAAAGAGGGACATCAAATGGAAAATGTCAGAGAATCTAATGAAAATGAAACTATGTTAGCTGAAAACATAGTGAAGGATCATCATTCTATCATGGTGATTGGCACAATGGAGTTAACATTGGAAGCTAGAAAGAAAGACAATGAAGACTTTCTAAGTCCTGAAAAAAACTTAGAACTGCAAGAGGGAGATTTGGTGACTGGATCATTAAATGGGACCATTGGGTATTGTGATTTTTAGATTGATAAGTTGACTGTGTTTACAGGTGTTGCAGAAGGAAATCCATCTCTTGGAGTTGTCTTGAATGAATATGAATTGTTGCAGCAGAAGGAACCCATAGATTGCTTACTTAATAAGGAGAGAATCTACAAGGAAGGTGAGAAAGTCATGTATCATTTGAAGGAACTTGTTATTTTTAATGACAAGAAAGAGTTGGCTTATCCGATTGGCCAAGAGAATACTGTAGGACAAACCCTTAGAACTGCCACAGTGGTGAAAAATGAGAATTCTATTCTGATAGAGCATGAAGATACAGAGTTTGAAGAAGTTGAATTGATTGTTAGAATCAATCAAGGAGGTGAAGGAAAATCACTAAAGGTTGTCAAGGAAGAAGAAGAAGGTTATGTTGAAATTGAATTGCAGCATATTGATGATATGTTTGAAATGAAACAAGTACAAAAGGAATGGCTGAAATGCTTGCTGGAAACATTTGAACAAGAGAAAGGAATTGTAGATAATAAAGTGGAAATGTCTGAAGTTATGGAAGAGATAGAAGCAAATACTAGTTTGCCAAAATATTTTATGCTTGTTAGTATACAAAGAACAGTGAAGGAGTATATTGCTACATTTAAACAATCAAAAGATAATTTATTTTTTGAAAATAAATTTGCAGGTAGTAAACAGAAGAAGGATGTTGCAGAGGGAGATGTCTTAAGAGATATTCAGGAAGTTTGGGAGACAACAATATCTACAAGGGTATTTGGAGCAACACCTACAACAATATTTGCGGCAGAAATTGAAAGTAGAAACAAATGGAAGAGTGGCTACCAGTCAGAAGATAACTTGGAAATAGAGATTGAAAGCATAAGAAGGTTGATGATGAAGGTGTCTCATAAGAAGACAGGGGCAAGAAAGCAAAGAAAAAATGGAAAGGAAAATACAAGAACACAATGTGAAAGCATAGCTAGTGGGAAGATGTAGAATAAAGTATGGAAGCCTGGAAAAGTGCAGCTGAAGACTGATGAAGACAATGCAGCTTATGGACAATAGCAAAACAGAGTATGGGATCCAGGAGGCCAAAGGTTGGAAACACGTGATCAGGAGATCATGATTATTTTCTACTTTGGAAGTTTGATGCAGGAGCATTAGGCTCAAAAAATTCTTTGTATTCTAATAGTTATAGGGGGTCTTGTATTTTCTAAGAAATTAGATTCTTATGTAACAAATTAAAATAATTTGTTTAGAGTTGAGTGATTTTAGTGAGAAATATTTTGAATATGGATTAATTAAATATTGAGAGGAATTTTGTAAATGTTCTCGAAAGAGAATATGAAAGAATTAGGATAGTTGAAAGATTGAGAAATTTGAGAATTAGTTTTAAATCCTAAATTAGGAATTGGTTTCATGATTTTGTGGATGAGAGAGGATTCTTAGGAATTTGTTGAGCAAGTTATGGATCTAAACTAGACTTGGTTGTAGAATCCATTTTTTATAAATGATAAGCCTCAAAGGAATGGAGGAATATAGAGGGAGATTTAGGATTAGATAGTCATGGGTTTTGATTGTAGCCTACTAGCAGTAGGAAGAAAGAGGCCACTGATTCGAATATCGGGCCAGAAGAGAATTCCTATGTAAATATTGAGTATTAATACAGATAACTAAATTTCTGAGTTTGTGTTTCATTATTGATTTTACATTGTGTGTAGGTGAAATTAGCAAAATCAAAACAAATTACGTCATTATATAATTGAGCTACAGGATTTATGAATCTTTGAGATTGTGTATTTTAAATAGATCGCATATTCAATTTATAGTTAAATCCTGTGTGAAATTGTGTGTGTCAGAACTCAGTCATCGATCACAGAATGGATCGATTACATAGAAGGGAAAATGACCCTTCAATCGATATCCTGAGTATAATATGTAGAGCCAAAAATCAGACTTGGAATCATATGTTCCAGATGCATATATAAGTGAGAAATCTAAGTTTTAAAACTTAGAAGAGAACAGTAACGATATTTGGTTGAGGGACAGAGTTCCTGGTTAAATTGTGCAACAGAAACTTGGATGGGCAGAATGGACCGATGGGAAATATTTAAAACGATGTGACTATTCAATGGAATAACGACAGAAACATTGTGGAGATCTCTGTTTGCAACCTATCGTACTTTGAAATTGGCATAATTGTGGTAAAATTCCATATTCAAGTTAGAACCTGGTTCTGTTCGAAACTACAAATTGAATAAAGGCAGAAATTATGAATTGTTGGTGCGGAAGAATGAACAAATGATTTTACAAAACAACCATTGGTATATTGCACAACCAGCAAGAGGTAAGTGGTATTTTATAGGAGCATGTGATTAGTCTCCAGAAACGATGCATGGCATTATAAAACCACCTATTTTGCAAGTTATAAAAAATTTAAACATCACGCATTTTGGAGTGTAATTTCCGTTGGATTGGTGAGCGTATATGATCAACGGTGTAAAGGTGCATTTGAAATAGATTGTGGGCCCATATTTTTTTAGTTGATATCATATGTTTTAAACCAAAATCACACCCAAGGAATTAATTTTTACAGAAAATATTATTTTGATGAATAATTATATTTGTAGTCCGATTAAAGACTATTTCATAAAAGGCTGAGAGTTCAATTTTGGGTAAAATGTATATATATGTATTTTGTATCAAATATGTGGGTTTACGCAGCTTATGTTGCATTAGTTATGAATGATTCCTAGTTCAAATTGAAAAAGGAACAAAATATTGGTTTGTGTTTCCGCTCCAGATTATAAAAGAAGGTCAAAGCCTTAAAACTCAATGCATATATTAAATGACCAAAGACCTCAATCTATTCTTCTTGTAATAGAAGGCCGAAAATCTCATACTCGAGGAATCTCAGACCAATAGTTATCTCAACTAATAAAAAGATCAATCTATAATTTTTTTGTTCCCGCCTTGGATTATTGACAAATATTTTTTCATCAAAAGGGAAACCATCAAGCTTTTCCATCCTTTACAAGATCTAAAATTCTCTTGTCTATTTATCAAAATATCAGGAGGATCGAAGCACCTCATATTAGGCCAAAAGAATTCATTTTTTCTTCTAGAAGGAGACCTATTTGAGTTTGTAATCCTCATGGAAAAATATTGTTAACAAGTATTATAAGACTAATCAAAAGCTATTTTTATCTTTGCAAAAGAAATTTCACCTCCTAAAATATTAATATTCACTGTTTAAAAGGAAAAATTCTATTCATAATTCCACGATCTGTCTCAAGAATAAAGGTGAGGTTATTTGACAAGATGCGAAAAAGGGACATGGAGTTTCCAATAGGCCAAAAGGCCTCAGCCTAATACAATACACCGAGAAACTTCAATCTCAAGAAGTGGCATGAAGGAATCCAAAATATATCTATATGATTAAAAGTTAGTTGTGAAATATACTAAAATATTGTGGAAGGCACTTAACTGATATAACTATGACAAGTTTGAAGTATCTCATGCTTAAGTTATCTTTGAGATTAGGTCTCGCTTTTAGAGGAAATAAAATATACTAGTCATAATATTTAGTAGTTTGAAAGACTCTAAGGTCCTCATTGGGAAGAAATTACAGTGATGGGTTGTTTAATAATTAAGTATGAGATCTAAGAATTCGTACCTATAAATATACTAGCAAAATTTTAAGTCTGTGAATGAAGGTATGTATTCATTTATAGTGACTTCATTTGGATCATTTACATGGTTAATTGAAAATATTGTTTCAATATTATTTAATATGATGATGTACCCCTTAGGGAAGTCATAAGAATTATATCAAAGTTGATTTTCATGAGAAAGATTAAATCAGTTAGATCATAGGACTGTAAGAATCCTTGAAGAAAACCTTGAGGACAATTATGAATGTTGAAGGAGTCATTTTAAAATTCATTGGTGAGCTTCAAAAATAATCTCCAATCATGATAATATATGATGTGGCATGAAATTTATGGAAACATCCAATTCATATTGTGGCTCAAAGCATGACATAGCCATATCAAGGAAACATGTGACCTTTACACAAGTGTTGAAAGTTTGAATAAAGAACTTGTGTGTTTCCTTGAAATATGTTGCATGATATTATTAGAAGCAAGACATTAATTTGAAGCTATAAGATTGAATTTAACTTTACACTATTGAGACAATGCCTGGAAGATGTCAAGTTTTCCTTCAAGGGTCATGATATATCATATCATGCTATTTGAAGCAGAGCGAGTTAAGAAAGGTTATTGAAATTATCATAGGCCAAGAAGAAAATTTATTTACCCCCTTTGAGAAGTCTACCATATCTGAAGATGTCAGTTGTTGAATCTATTTGGTTCAAAAAAATTAAGAAGATGCGTTAAAAATGAAAAAGAGGTTGAGTCTCTCTTCAAGATTATAATATCAAAGACTCTCTTGATAAAATCATTTCTAGATATAAAAATTGATCTGAAGTGTTTGATAGAATCTATTGTTGCAAATAAACTATTAATACTAGGAAAAATATTGCATCTATTTTCTATGAATATAATGATCGACCAAGTATGATGAAGTTTATTCCTTGCACATTGAAATGATGACCAATTCTATAAGGAAAATTTGTTGTTGCTACAATGATTTTGAGAAAGTAGAGTTACTTGGTTTGGCGTTACCAAGGATCATCATTGGACATCCTTGATTGATAAATGATGGAACGAGGACATTATGATTCTATGGTTTTGAACAAATGAATATATAGGGTTCATAAACCCTAGAAAGAAACAAGCGTTGGATAATAAATACCTAAGGTTTATGGACAAAACCCTAGGATTGGATTTATATCAATATTTCCTCTAAAAGAAGAAATCCTAGTTCATACAAGGAAGGTATGACATCATGCTGATGATGAACACAAGGGGTAAAGTTGCAATATGGATGCAAGAAAGCCAAAATTAAGAGGCATTTGGCATTCCCTATAATCCTAAAAAGCTCAGTATTTTATATTTGATTATGTCTATTATCATTTTTATTTATTCTCTTGTCTTTGTATCCTTTGCTTGGTTTTAATCATTCTTGCATGACCTCATAGTAAGAATTGCATATACATAGTGAAGGTTTCTAAGGATTTGGCAGTAGATGTAAGAAGTGGAAGAATGAAGGAAAGTGTGTGACAAGTGGATGTTACCATAATTATGATCTGGGTTGAAAGATATTAAACTTTGAGCTCATAGGGAACTATTAGATCAACAAGTTTGATGTAAGCCTTGATTGTGCAAAAGAGAACTCAATAATGACCTCCAAAATAGATCTACAAGATCTAGCATATAGAAAATGGTAACATAGAAGCACTATTTGAGAAGGTTCTCCTAGAAAGAGGCAGAGGATCATGAAAATAAATTTTCCCTAGTTTTAGGGTACACTTATGTTATCATTGTTTTGGAAATTTCACTAGGTTAATGCATAAATTACTTTCCTCAAATGAAGTAATTGAGAGGAAGAAGTGTACATAGAGCTACCTCAGGTCTTTGAGGTACATCAAAAAAAGTCTCATGATTAAATATGGATTACAAAAGTAGACATGTAGGGCTTTATTGATCTTATTATGTTTGTCTGTGATGAAAGTTAAAGGACATGTGTGTTAGAGGGAGTAGCTAAAATTGCTTTTATAACCGAGAGAGTCGTGAGAGACCCTTGTTTTAGCCTCTAAGGGAGTTGACCTTTAAGTTCGAGATGATGGAATATCATTGATATTGTCATACTATATAGATGATATGTTGAAAGGCAATTGTGGTAGAGGGAACAACCTGAATTATCACAGCAGGATGTGTTTCAGTGCGAGAAGGAGCACCCAGTAAGGGTGAAATGAAAACAACTGTGATGATGGACCCAATGAAAGGAAGATGAACAGTTTAATGATCCAAGGTATGTTTCTCAACATGGGTTGAAGTACTAGCATGAGTCAGTTATGAGTTAAGATTTGTCTCAAACAGTAAAGTACAAATGTAGGTTCATAATGAGCAGAGAGTGTTGAGGACAGAAATAGTTCATCAGAATATTGTTTCAATGTTGGCTATGTTTTGAATATGATTAGGAAGAAAAAATTTGTCGCACAAAGTATTATAGAGGTTGTTTGTATTGTACTTAGATTGGCAAGTTGAGAAGTAGGATGGATTTAGAGGTTACTTGCAAGACTATCTTGATCAGGTGTAGGTAACAACCATGATGATAGGTTGAAGCACAATAAGTAGTGTGGCTTTACTACTATTCTGCAGTATAGAAGATTGTTGGAAAAGCCTCTGTCCTTGGGTGAATTCTATTTATATAATTCAAGGACAAGTTTGGATTTTTTGATAATGCCTCTCTTATTAAGAGGGAGTGTTGATAAGATAGAACTACAGACTGGAATTATCACTATGTCAAGTATATTGACATAATTAGGGAGAATGGTCTAGTAAAGGACTATAATTCTCTATGTGTTAGGTATATTGACCTAAATTAGAGAGAATGGTCCACCAGGGGAAAATTATTCTTCCTATGCCTACTATGTTGACCTGAATGAGAAAGAATGGTCTTAGAGCATCATGTTTGTTTAACATCAGGCCCCGGATTATATAATTAGAATATGGCCTTTGGAGATTTACCATGTTTCATTTCCCTGAATGATGGTGGACCAAGACTAATCTAGATACCATGTGTCAGGTACCGACCCGAATAATGGTGGCGAGTTGTGTCTGAAGTATTGACCCAAATTATGGTGGGGATATACCATAGGTCTGAAGTACTTACCCGAATTATGGTGAGGATATACCGTAGGTTTGAAGTACTGGCCTGATTATGGTAATTGGTTGATTCTATCATTATACCATGTGTCACAATTGTTGACCGGATTTTGGCAAGCTATTTTACCATGTTTCGCAATTTTTGACCCAATTATGGTACTTGGATTTGTTATAATATTTTCTAGGATAAATATGTCAACATGAGAACATCTCGATACTCATTATGAATAAATCGCTAGCTAAGAGGGAGTGTTTAATTTTGTAGCTATTGTCGGTCTTCATAATTATTATTTTAGTCCTTCATGTATTTCTAAAGCATGGTCTCCATGCTATTGTCAAAAGAGGAAAATATTTGACATGTTCTTCATGTCAGTTTTTAAAAGAAGAAAATTTGAGTTTTTGAAATTACTTTTTTGGCTCCAAAGAAGTTAGGCCAACCATCCTCCTAGTAAATTCAACCCCATCCTAAGAGGCACTCATTCGACCCAACAAAATAATATATATATATGTGTCATTTGATCTCCCTCCTAAGCAAGAAATTTGGATCTCTCTAAGGAAAGTAATTCGATCTATTTGAGGAAACAAATAAGTAAATATGAGGTAAAAAAAAGAGGATGAATATGAGGCTAGTGAAGATGCATATATGAGGATAAATATGTGGTGCAATGCATGATGAATCTCTATGACAAAATCTTCTATTGAATGACAAAAACTCTGAGTCATTCTATGGTTGCACGACTGAATTTATGGATGATAAAGGGATATTGAAATTATTCCCTAATAGAGAAAACTAGATCGAGTCTCTTGGGTAGCCATTTGACACGACTAAGAGGTTGATGGACTAGGTTTGACCTAGATATATTCTTGGAATCTTGGTCTACTAGACCTTGTATTTGATTGATGTATCTCTATTGGAATTGATGAATTCTCTAAGGAAAAAGTTGATGGATTTTTCCTCATGTCCCACGGTAAAGTCTTGCGATCTTTTTGTGGTTCTCTTTTCATGATCCTACTATCATAATTATTATGTTATTCATGCCTTGAGTGTAATTGCTTAATGATGGAATAATGGATAAAAATGTAAGAAATATATAAATCATTTAAAGTCATTATTTTCTAGAAAACCCTACAAATTTATAATATCAACAAATATATGATATCAAGTAATCCTTTTCAATTTGTTACTTACAACTAGTCTTTTTTTTCTTTTTTCTTTTTTTAAATTACTTTTCATCATAATCATTCAATAATCATTCAATATTGACATTCTCAACTTACTAACAACAACACTAGAAAATGAACATTCAAATAAAATTATCTTTACATCAATGGAGTAATACATCAATGGAGTAAGTAACTTAATTCACAAAACCCACTTCCTTTTCCACAAAATGTAAATCTTCAAAAACATTATACCAAGGATTTATACTTGATATTAATAACTAGAAATTATACCCAAAATCTATATAAAAAAATTTAGTTTATTAGAAGATAATTTAAGTTAGTTTTAGTTGACTAGAAAATAATTTAAAATTAAAATTAAAAATAAAGGTGTAGTTTAATTGTTAGTTTTGGTTTTTGGAAATTAGAATTTAGAGATACAATAAAGGTATATTGTTAGTTTTGGTTTTTGGAATTAGAATTTAGAGATACAATAAAGGTATATTGTTAGTTTTGGTTTTTGGAATTAGAATTTAGAGATACAATAAAGATATAGTTTAATTGTTAGTTTTGGTTTTTGGAATTAGAATTTAGATATATAATTTGTGGTTGGTAAGATTGTAGTTTTTTTTATAGTTTAAAATGAGTGTTTTTTGGAATGGTTTCAATTTTTATGTTTTGGAGTTTTTGGCAGGAATGCTGCAAATCAATTGTTTGTTATTTGAAATGTGTTTTTGATTTCATATATAATTTTAGCACTACGAAAAATTTTAGAGCCATTGCAATTCAAAATTTTCTATTTCAAAATATTTTATCAAAATTTGAGTAAATTCTACTGAAAAATACGCCAAAAAAACCATAATATCAGTCAAATTATACGAATTATATAACTCAATCTTATAATTCAAACAAATTTCTGCTCCACAAAACTAAACCAGAAAAAATACCTTGAATTCTCCACCGACTGGACTAATTTTTTGCCGTGCTTGACTGGAATCAGCCCTACATCTTAGTACAATGTCATCCTCTCAGAATTCAAATATATATCGTAAGAAGATATCTTACCAGCACTGTGAACCACTATCCCTGGCTGGCAAGGAGCACCAAGGTTAGTCCACTTATCGGTCTTATTCTCGCTGCATCAAGTTTGATGGAATGACTTCTTATCAGTGAATTAACCAAAGGGAACTTGCCTATATTTATTTAACCCGTGCAGCTGGGCTAAAATTGATGTCAATGCTTTGAAAACTACTTAATGGTTGCACCTGTTGAAGATGCATCTGGTGTGGGATCGTTCTTCCTAAAATTGGTGGGTGACCTTATCCTCACGCTGAAGAAAACACTTGTGTGCTACTCTATTACTGTGCCGACAGTTGGCCATTTTCACAACTTAGATTTTCCAGCGATATACATGTGCGTGGGTGATTGATTAGATGGTAAGCAGGTTTTCTGTCATGTTCACCTTAATGTACTTTCTTTCTCACTGCTCGTGAGCATTCTCCTTTTTATTGGTCTTTGTCTGCTTCTGCAGTGGCGTGTTCGAAATGTGATTGTCCATGGACTTCTCATCTATATCCATCAAATCTTGTTTTTAAATGTGCAATTCTTCTTCAATCAATTAATTACGTTGTCACGATATCATTCGACGAAAGTCTAGGTCTTGAATCACAGTAACAAAACCTTGATATTCTCAATCAAATGATAGTTAAGTGTAACTGTTACGTTACATGTTTGTCAAACTTTAATTTTGAAGTTTGATTTTTTGCGAATTTTGAAACGTCGGTCATTCACTAAATTTTTCATAAATCAAAATTCATCATTTCATGTTACCATTCAAATTTGTAATTTAGTTTTTGAGTATTTTTTATTAGTGATATCAATTTTTTTTAATGTCTAATGATGTTGATTTCTTACTATTTTATGTTTTTTTATTTCATAGTCATTCACTAATTTCATAGCTCAAAACTCATAACTTCATATTACAACTCAAATTTGTAATTTATCCTTGAAGTTTCTTTATTAGTGCTATCAATTTTTTATGTTTAATGATGTTGATTTCTTACTATTTTATCATATATATATATAATGGTGAATCTCCTTGAAATCTCACTAAAAATTTCAAACTCAAACACAGCTGCATTTAAGGTTAACTAGTTTAAAAGAATGATGATGACTTATATATATATATATATATATATATATATATATATATATAAACTGAGACAATTGTTATGTGGATGGAAAAGTTATTTTTCCATCTTGTTATTTGAAATAATAAAAATTAATTAAGAAGAAAAGCAAAAGTAAAAAGCTCTGATAATAATGTTGTTCCAAGAAAGGATAAGAGAGACATTCCAAGAGGAAGTAGGGGTTCTGTGGATATACTGAAGGAATTTCCATCTTGTTATTTGAAATAATAAAAATTAATTAAGAAGAAAAGCAAAAGTAAAAAGCGTTGATAATAATGTTGTTCCAAGAAAGGATAAGAGAGACATTCCAAGAGGAAGTAGGGGTTCTGTGGATATACTGAAGGAAAGGGTGAGATTTTTCTGAGCTAGTGCACACTAGTGGAAAAACACCCAGTAATCCTAAAGGTTTTTGGCTTGACTGGACTGTAGGTCCTGAGGTCATAACAGAATCAAGTCTACTGCCAATTTGACATTTTCAGTGGAAGCACGAGGAAAGAGTTGGACGTTATTGCTGCTCTTGAGGTTGGGAGGAACATCAGCCAGAAAACGTGAATTGCAGAAAAGTATTCTAATTTGTACTGAATGCTATGGCAAACTGTTAACCTGAATAGAGATTTAGAAATATGAAATGACTATTGTTAAATTTATTTGAATAAAGAACATATAAGTATTGTGGTGGCTTTTTCTTTATTAAGAATTGTTGTGGTGTAGGTTAATGCTTTGTATTAGTCAGGATGTAGAGGTAAAGTTGAATTTCTGTAATTTTTATTATGATAAAATTGCTAAAAGAGTATCAGAACGAATTAACCTAGCAGTCAAAATAAAACGGTTAATTCCAGGTAACAGAAGGGAACCCACAATACCTTGTTCTTTCCTGTCTAGCTATACACGAACAGTTTCTAGTTGGTCCGGTCACCATTAACTATGAAAGAATAATAATATTGAACATTAAATATTAAGAAAATCACCCTTTTAGGAATTACCAGAGTATACTAAAAAACAATGTTGACTCTTTTTAAACAAATAGAGAACAAAATTGCAGAGTTCCTTACATACTGTGTATCAGAAAAGGACACAGTAAATGTATACTGAGCAAAGAACTTCAAAATTATTGTTTTAGCATTAGAATATTTACTCTCAGAAATTAAGGACCAAATGTCAAATCGAGGATCTTTTTCCTTTTTCATTACTCTTATTGTATTAATATAAGAAACTGTAAGTTAATCACTTAATAGAGTTCACAGACAGGAATTTGAAGAATAAATTTCAATAACAGAAAAATAGCATAAAGTTTGCAAAAGTCGCTTTTACTCCTGACTCTGATAAATCCATTTTAAAAAATAGGAATGGTAAGAACTGTAAATTTAAGTTCAACCTCGACGCAGAGGAGACATAACAGTTCACGCGTTATAATATCCAAAATGAGTTAATAATGTTTCTCTTTAATATTAAAAATTCTGAGAAGTAAAACTATTACAAATTTAAAGAAATGAGTTTCTGGCATCGACCACTTTAATAAGGTCTTATGAGAGACCTCTTTGACAAAAATAAAAATGCATTAAAAACCTGACCGTCACAAACCCTCTTAGAGGAAAAGGGTCTTTGACATCATAAGGAGACGAGTAAAATCATGTGCAGGAAACAAATTCCTTCACTGAAATCTGAAGTAGCGCTAAGCTAGAGATGGGATTCGTTGAATCCGGAAATACCTGTGGAAGGAAATTAGAAATGTAAATGGGTGGACCTGGAAATGCATCCTCGGAAGGGTTATTAAATGTGGTAGTCGTTTCCATGGAAGAAACTCATCTGCCAGTTGCAACAAATTCATAAAAATAAATAAATAAATAAATAAATAATAAAAAATGCATGTAAGAAACTAACCTAAGGCAGGACTTACGAACAAAAAATTTAATACTAAGCTTGAATAAGCAAGGAATAAGGGAGCAAAAATCTAAAGAGAACTTACCCAGAAAAGTCGAGAGTTCTTTATATCTTTGGGTTAGATCCTGTGGATAAAAAGAAAATGGTAATCTGTAAATATATAATCCTTAACCAAAGAAAAATCAGGAATCGATCAAGAAAAACAAGTAATTTTTTTAGAGTAGTTTACCTGCTGACTCCAAGTCACATGCATGGGCTTAGGGAGTAGAAATGAAGGTCCATATAGGCCCGGTGGCTCGGTGGGGTGCTAACAGCAAACAAATTTCCACTGCAGGGTGCTCCATGGAGGATTTCTCCTTAGCCATAGCTCAATGATAAGGGAACCTGCGTCTAATAGAGACACTCTAACTTACATCGTTGGAGTAAAGAAGTCTGTGAAGAAGCGTCTTCGGCACAGCTAAGTGAAAAAAAATGGCAGAAATATTTTAGGGTTGCGGGGTTATCCCGAGGTTGAATTTCCCTCCAATCCTCTGCACCCTCGATCTGCCAAAGATCGAACGATGGAGAAAGAATCAAGCACGTGAAGAGGACTGACATAGAGCTAGTGGAGTTACAGTTTTTAACTAGAATTTAATTTCATAACTACCGCCATAAATCTTTCAATGTGTCAGTTCACTCCTCAATTAATATCTTAGTTGTACGAATGCAAGTGTTGGGTACGATCCCACAGGTGTAATTCCATTAGTGATATAATAAAGATTAAAAATGACATATGTCACCAGTCTTAGGTGGAACCCTAGGTAATTACATTCGTAAGAGGTAGGTAGATAGGATTAAGGTTTGTTTGGGACCAAATGAAAATAAATGACAGAAAAGAATTACAGCGTTTTCCATATAACAGTTATATTGTATTATAATGAAATTTATATAATGACAAATAATATAGTAAAGATTATAAATATCCTAAAAGATTAAGGTATAAGTAAAAAAAAAAATTATTATGTGTAAGAAGATGTGACAAGTGGTATCAAAGCCAAGTTCAAATGTTGGGACCCTAAGGCTCAAACTAATGCGCTCAAGCTTTGTGTAAATTGATGCACACGATTTAGCAACATAGCAGGAAACATTATGAGAAGAGGAACTACACAGCAGCCCCCTCAAGACACTGGGGAACCCCAAGTTCCACCAGTGATGAACCCAGAAATGTTGGTTCAACTAAGTGTTGAACAACATCAACAAACTAGTAGGCTATTGGAAGAACAAAAATACCAAACCAGTTTCCTGTTGAATACGGTACACCAACTACAGGAGGAAATGGTGCATGTTCGAAAAGATAAGCAAGACCAAGAGAAGATATTAAAAATCCTGTCAGATAAACAAAACCAGACAATGGAACATCAAAGTACTGACAAAGGCATGCAAGAGGAAGAAGAACAACAAACAAGAAACAACACGACAAATAGAGTGGAAAGAAGCCCATCTCAGCGAAGTAAGAATAAAAATTATAATGAGGCAAAATCCGGAAATTTTTCAGATCAACATGAAGTCAAGAGGCAAAAGGTAGAACTTCAAGGGGAATTTCATAAAATAAAACCACCAGTGTTTGATGGTGAAGCTGAAGAAGTGGCTGAAGCATGGCTAATAAACATGAATATGTACTTTCAAGTGTACGATTACAGTAGCAACCTGAAGGCCAGATTAGCAATATATCAGTTGAGGGAGAAAGCCACTTTGTGGTGGGAAGAAGTGAAAATTTTTCACAGCATAGAGGAACAAGATGTTACCTTGGAATCTTTTCCGCAATACTTTAAGGATAAGTATCTAAAAGAACGATTTTATGATGAAAAAGCTAAGGAATTTCATGATTTGAGGCTGGGAGAGATGACTATGGATGAATATATCACTAAGTTTACCTCCCTGTTACGATATGTTCCATATCTTCGAGAGGAAAAGGGTAAAGTGCAAATATTTTTAAGCAATTTGCCAAACCACATGAAAGAGCGAATAGAATTTGTAAACCTCCGAACCACGGATGTAGCCATTAGAAAAGCATGAATGTGCTATCAATATTCCAAGGAAAAAGGGGAGGTTGGCAAGAGTTGGCAGCTGAAGAAAGGACAGAAAAGTCACTCAAATTTTAAGGGAGCCAAGAGCAGCAATTTTAAGAATTTTGCACGTAACCCAGTCAACAAACAGTTTGGTAGAAATCACCAAAGGACCAGATGGCCAACAGAAGAAAAACCCACAGAGGCATCCAGCAAGCCTGAGCAGGGACAAGTGACTAAGCCACCTTTACAGTGTTGGGGGTGTGGTGAAGCACACTACTATAAAAGTTGTCCCCAGCGAGCAAGAAATGAAACAATTTCAAACTTGCAAGAAGCTTCTATAGTAGGTAACGTGGCGCGAAATATTCCTTGTATTAATGCGACATTGGAGGATCGACAGGTGGATTATCAGCCACAATGATTGAGCTGGAAGATAAAATACTAACTCAATCTGTTTCTATTTTGGTAAGACCCAGGTGCAAGTTTGAGCTATGTTAGTCCCAAAATAGTGGAACTATGTAAATTGAAAGAACATAAATTTAAAAATTCATGGCTGGTACAGTTAGCCACTGAGGCAAAACGAAAGGTAACTGCAAAAATACCAAATGGTATCTTGGAAATTTCAGAACAACAGTTACAAGTGGATTTGAACGTTCTGCCCTTAGGATCCTATGACGTTTTGTTAGGCATGGACTAGTTAGAAAAGCATTGGACCTTGGTGGACTGTAAAGAAAATATTATTTATTATAGAATGCATGATGGAACTCATAAAGAAATTCAGGGAGTTAAGAAACCTTTACAATTACGCCCAATTACAGCATCCCAAATGAATAAATGTATAAGGAAGGGATGCCAGTTATATGCTATCCAGTTGGGATATGCAGATTTTAAGTAAAAATCGTCTATGATGGAAGATATACCTGTGGTGCAGGAATTTCTGGATGTTTTTCCAGAAAACATTCCTGGATTACCACTAAGGAGAGACATTGACTTTACCATAGAGTTAATTCCAGGAGCTTCTCCTGTGTCAAAGGCTCCCTATAGAATGAGTGTGCCAGAATTGACAGAACTGAAGATGCAGTTACATGAGCTGTTGGATAAGGGTTAAATTTTCCCAAGTGTGTCCCCTTGGGGAGCACCAGTTCTATTCGTGAAAAAGAAAGACGAGACTATGCGAATGCGCATGGATTATAGGCAGCTCAACAAATTAACAGTCAAGAGAAAATACCATTTACCAAGGATTGATGATCTATTTGATCAAGTAAAAGGGGCCACAGTTTTTTCCAAAATAGATTTGAGATCTGGGTATCATCAGATTTGAACCAAGGATGAAGACGTTTGCAAGACAACATTCCATACTAGGTATGGACACTATGAATTTGCAGTGCTACCCTTTGGGTTAACAAACACACCAACAACCTTTATGAGGCTAATGCATGGAGTCTTCCATCATTTCCTGGATAATTTCATACTTATATTTATAGATGATATTTTTATCTATTCCAAAAATGAGGAATATCATAAGGAGCATTTGAGGATTGTGCTAGGGATGCTAAGAAAACACTAGTTGTATGCTAAGTTCAGCAAGTGTGATTTCTTCAAAATAGAAATCCAATATTTAGGCCATGTTATTTCAGCAGAGGGAATTGTTGTTGATCTAGAGAAGATTAAAACAATCATGGAATGGAAAGTACCCCAAAACGTGGCAGAAATTAGATCCTTTATGGGACTAGTTGGGTACTACCGAAGATTTATCGAAGGATTTTCCAGAATTTCTTTTCCCATCACTTCCTTGCAGAAGAAACGAAAAGTTTTCAAGTGGACTGTTGAATGTCATAATAGTTTTGAAAATTTAAACAGCTTTTAACTACTGCACCTGTGTTAAAGAGTGGCTAACCCAAGCAAATAATTTGAAGTTTGTACCGACGCAAGTGAAGTGGGTGTTGGGGTAGTCTTATCTCAAGAAGGCAAGGTGGTATCGTATGAATCTAGAAAGTTGAAAGATCGTGAACAAAGGTATTTAGCGTATAATCTGGAATTAACAGAAGTAGTACATGCGCTCCGGGTGTAGAGGCATTAGCTGTTGGGCAAGCAATTTGTGCTAAAAATAGATCATAGCAGCTTGACTAGTTACTTCAAGAAAACATATTTAAACTCAATACAGGCAAGATGGAACGCTTTTCTAAGTGAGTTTGATATGGATATTCAACACATGAAGGGAAAAGAAATCTGGGTAGCAGATGCTTTAAGCAGAAAATTACATGGTATATATGAGTTGTATTATAATCAACTAGAAAATAAATTTTTGGAACAAGTGAAGGAAGAAGCAGAAAAAGATCCAGAATACCAATTTTTATGGCAGCAGATGGAGGAAATCAAAAAGTAAGGACGTATATCTGAGTATGGAATAAATGAAGACCAGATGTTAACTTTTTGAGGTAAGGTATATGTGCCTAACCATATGGATTTGAAAGAGTTGATAATGAATGAATATCACCGCAACAATTATGCTGGTAATCCAGGATATCAAAAAATTGACTGTAATAAGAAAGGTATACTTTTGGCCTGGTATGCGTAGAAACATTGCCGAGTATTTAAGTAAATTTATGGAATGTCAATAGGTAAAGGTGGAACATCAACATCCCGCAAGATTTTTGCAGCCCATACCAATACCTGAAAGGAAATGGGAGGTGATATCACTGGACTTCATTATAGGTTTACCGCGAACAAAAAAGAAAAATGATTCCATCATGGTGGCAGTGGATAGATTGAGTAAATCTGCACACTTTATACCTGTACAATCCACTTACAAGACTGTACAAATAGCCGACATATTCATGAAGGATATTTTCAGACTACATGGAATTCTAAAGACAATTATCTCAAACCATGATGTTAAGTTTACTTCTGCATTTTGGAAGACGTTGTTCACAGGACTCGGAACTCAGATAAACTTTAGCACAACTTATCATCCCCAGTCTAACGGAAAAATAGAACGAGTAAACCAAATTTTGGAAGACATTCTACGCATGTATGTAATGCAACAACAAACTAAATGGGAAGATTACCTTCACCTGGTCGAATTTTCATACAACAATGGTTATGAGGAATCCCTAAAGATGAGTCATTTTGAGGCTTTGTATGGAAGGTAGTGTCGCACACCCATAAATTGGAGTAGCCCCGAGATAAAATTAATGTTGGGACTCGAGATGCTTGCTGAAATGGAATTAGAAGTAAAAAGAATAAGACAAAATATGAGGGTTGCACAAGATCGATATAAGATCTATGTGGGAAAAAAAAGGTCTTACCGAGAATTAGAAGTGGGAGACCATGTGTACGTAAGGATTAAACCCAAGAGGAGCACCTTACGGTGGACCGCTTGTGCCAAATTGGCTCCCAGGTTCTGTGGAACTTTCCAAGTTTTGGAAAGGATAGAACCTGTGGCCTACCAGTTGGTCTTACCCAGTCACATTCGAGTTCATAATGTATTTCATGTGTCCCTGTTGAAGAGTTAAGTGCATGATGCAAAGCACATAATTCATTGGCAGCATATAGAGGTAGGATAGAAATGTAATCCTAACTTGCGATATGATTTTCCTTTGTGAGAAATTGGCAAGAAATTGTTTATGGTTGCAGGTAGAGCCAAACGGAGAATTCCTGGTCGAGCCACAACACATACTTGACCGAAGAAAAATCATGCTCCGCAAACGAGTCATCACCCAAGTCAAAGTGCAATGGAAGCACTTCGGCCCAGAGGAGGCTACCTGGGAGGATGAAAAGTTTGTGCATGAGGCGTACCCAAAGCTGTTTTCTGAGATAGAATGAAACATCGAGAACAATGTTACTTCCAGGGGGGAAGTTGTGACAACTGCATTTAAGGTTAACTAGTTGTTAAACTAGTTTAAAAGAATGATGGTGACTTTTAAATATTGTTTTTTTTCTTTTTTAAACTAAGACAATTGTTATGTGGATGGAAAAGTTATTTTTCCATCTTGTTATTTGAAATAATAAAGATTAATTAAGAAAAAAAAGTAAAAGTAAAAAGGGTTGATAATAATGTTGTTCCAAGAACTGGAAAAGTGGTTGGGCAGTTGGAGCAGTTACCTACTCCTCTCAGCATAAGAGAGTCATTCTAATAGGAAGTAGGGGTTTTGTGGATAGACAGAAGGAAAGGGTGAGATTTTCCTGAGCTGGTGCACACCAATGGAAAAACACTTAGTAATCCTGAAGGTTTTTGGCTTGAATGGACTGTAGGTCCTGAGGTCATAGCAGAATCAAGTCTACTGCCAACCTGAGATTTTCAGTTGAAGCACAGGGAAAGAGCTGGACATTATTGTTGCTCTTAAGGTTGGGAGGAACATCAGCCAGAGAACGTGAATTGCAGATAAGTACATATTGTAATTTCTACTGAATGCACTGGAAAACTGTTAACCTGAGCAGAGATTTAGAAATATGAAATGACTGTTGTTAAATTTATTTGAATAAAGAACACATAAGTATTGTGGTAGCTTTTTCTTTATTAAGAATTGTTGTGATGTAGATTAATGCTTTGTATTAGTAAGGATGTAGAGGTAAATTTGAATTTCTATTACTGTTATTTTGATAAAATTGCTAAAAGAGTATCAGAACGAATTAACATAGCAGTCCGAACATAACTGTTAATTCCGAGTAACGGAAGGGAACCCAGAATACCTTGTTCTTTCCTGTCTAGCTATACACAGATAGTTTCTGGGTGGTCTGGTAACCATTAACTATGAGAGAATAATAACATTGAACAGTAAATATTAGGTAAATCACCCTTTTAGGAATTACCAGAGTATACTCAAAAGCAATGTTGACTGTTTTTAAACAAATAGAGAACAAAATTGCAGAGTTCCTTACATATTGTATATCAGAAAAGAACATAGTAAATGGTTACCAAGCAATGAACTTCAAAATTACTGTTTTAGCATTAGAATATTTACTCTCAGAAATTAAGGACCAAATGTCAAATCGAGGATCTTTTTCCCTTTTCATTCCTCTTATTGTATTAATACAAGAAACTGTAAGTAAATCACTTAATAGAGTTCACAGACAGGAATTCGAAGGAATAACTTTCAATAACAGAAAAATAGCGTAAAGTTTGCAAAATTCTCTTTTACTTCTGACTCTGATAAATCCATTTAAAAAAATAGGAATGGTAAGAACTGTAAATTTAAGTTCAACCTCGACGCAGAGGAGACATAATAGTCCACCAGTTATAATATCCAAAATGAGTTAATAATGTTGCTCTTTAATATTAAAAATTCCTAGAAGTAAAACTATTACAAATTTAAAGAAATGAGTTTCCGGCATTGGCCGCTTTAATACGGTCTTATGAGAGACCTTTTTGAAAAAATAAAAATACATTAAAAACCTGACCGTCACAAACCATCTTAGAGGAAACGGGTCTTTGACATCATAAGGAGACGGGTAATATCATGTGCGGAAAACAAATTCTTTCACTGAAATCTGAAGTAGCACTAAGCTAGAGATGGGATTCGTTGAATCCGGAAATACCTATAGAAGGAAATTAGAGATGTAAATGGGCAGACCTGGAAATGCATCCTCAGAAGGGTTATTAAATGTGGTAGTCGTTTCCGTGGAGGAAACTCACCTTCCAGCTGCAACAAATTCATATAAAAAAAAAGCGCATGTAAGAAACTAAACTAAGGCAAGACTTACAAACAAAAAATTTAATAGTAAGCTTGAATAAGCAAGGAATAAGGGAGCAGAAATCTAAAGAGAACTTACCCAGAAAGTCGAGGGTTCTTCATATCTTCAGGTTGGAACCTGTGGATAAAAAGAAAATGGTAATCTGTAAATATACAATCCATAACCAAAGAAAAATCAGGAATTGATCAAGAAAAACAAGTAATTTTTTTAGAGTAGTTTACCTGCTGACTCCAAGTCGCATGCACGGGCTTAGAGAGTGGAAATGAAGGTATGTATAGGCCCGATGGCTCGGCAGGGTGCCAGCAACAAACAAATTTCCACTGCAGGGTGCTCCGTGGAGGATTTCTCCTTAGCCATAGCTTGATGATAAGGGAACCTGCGTCTAACAGAGACACTCTAACTTACATCGTCGGAGTAAAGAAGTCCGTGAAGAAGCGTCTTCAGCACAACTAAGTGAAAAAAAATGGCGAAAATATTTTAGGGTTGCGGGGTTATCCTGAGGTTGAATTTCCCTCCAATCCTCTGCACCCTCGATCTGCCAAAGATCGAACGATGGAGAAAGACTCAAGCACGTGAAGGGGATTGTCGTAGAGCTAGTGGAGTTACAGTTGTCAACTAGCATTTAATTTCAGAACTACCGCCATAAATATTTCAATGTGTCAGTTCACAACTCCATTAATATCTTAGTTGGACGAATGCAAGTGTTGGGTACGATCCCATAGGTGTAATTCCATTAGTGATATAATAAAGATTGAAAATAACATATGTCACCAATCTTAGGTGGAACTCCAAGTAATTACATTCGTAAGAGGTATGTAGATAGGATTAAGGTTTTTTTGGGACCAAATGCAAATTAATGACAAAAAAAAATTACAACGTTTTCTATATAACAATTATTGTATTATAATGAAATTTATATAATGACGAATAATATAGTAAAGATTATAAATATGATAAAAAAAAAATTAAAATAAAAAAATTATTATGTGTAAGAAAATGTGACAAAACCAAACCTAATCACTACTCAACCCACTGCCTAACCCAAATGACAACCATGTGACATTGGTGGAGTGTAACTTGAATGAAAATGTGAAATATTTAGTAAATTGAATAGATCTGACTCAAAAACAACCTTTATGAATGTATCTTATGTTCCATGATATTTTTAACTAAAATCAAGATATTATTTTTATTAATTCTCGTCAAAATTTTAAGGTATTCTAAAAGTTATAATAATTATTTATTCCCAAAATTCAAATTGAAATTTTACATTAAAAACGCTAAATAATGAAAGGTAGATTTAATGTTATGATAACTTTATATTTTTCAATTTTTTTTTGGGTTCAATTCATAGTTTCAAAAATAATTATTTTATGATAATTTGATATTTTTTAAATTTCAAGTTTTTAACCGTTTTATTTGGATAACTTTGCATCTTTATTATTTATTTATGATGATTGATTTAGTTTTTTCATTTTATTTTGAAAATGAATCATATTAACTGGTTTGAAACTTTGAATAAGTCATAACAATATGATTAATTCGAAAAACATCAATCTATTTTCTAAATTTTTTTCATTCAATTCATAATTTTTATTAAAAAAATCAAATATCTTAATTTTGAATTTTTTTGATGAGCAATTAGTTTTCCCATGGTTCAACTAGAGAGATTATAACTGGCCAATAATATTTATGAAATAATAATATCTGGCATAAACTTGACGGGGACGTTTCAAAGTCCCCATTTCTCCAGGAAATTTTCATTCCAGTTAAATAAAAACTCATAGCTTTATTAAACGTCCCTATGATAAATTTATATCATGCAAGTTCAGCCCACTCGTCAAATCTTCACTTCAATTATTCTTCATTTCTCATCCTGGGCGTCGACGTAATCGTCGATTACAGATTCTGTAAGGAGTTATCTGTCTACAGAGACAGATGAATCGGGTAGTTGGAATTTGGGTAAAAAGATAAATAAAAAATCGTGTGTAACAGTAAAAATAGATGCCATCAAAAGTATCTAAAATTGATAACTATAATATAATTTATAAAAACCTCCAAAATTTTTCTAATTTCAAAATAAAAAACAATCAAAAGCTAACCATTAGATTCCTCTCATCCTAGAAAATGAACTTATTATATTCTCAAACACGAAGCATATTATGTTTTACCCATTTTTCAATGCAATTAAAAAATAAAAACAAAATTATCTCCCAATTAAAACAAAAGTCTTTTCAATTTGAACACCAATTAATATAACTCGTTTTCTTATAGCCAAACACACTTCTCCATATAATATTATTAAATATTATTATTATATGGAAATTTAAAAAGAATTAACGAGTTATAAAAATTTAAAGTATTTAAAAAAGTCGTTAGCTTTATTTTAAAAGACAAAAGTAAATTTTTACTTAAATGTAATTTAATTAAAATAAAAAATAAAAAATATATAAAAGTTTCATCACAAAAATAAAATATTATATTGTTGAATGTCTATCACTAAAATTTAAGAAATATATTTAACTAATATTATTTACATCAACATATAAACACACACGCACATATATATATATATATATATATATATATATATTAATAATTCATCTTAATTTGAAAATATGGGAAAAACTATATTTCATAAAAATGGAAATAATAGAAACAAAGAAAAAATATCAAATTCAAAAAGTTAAATAACAAGGAAATAAATCTAAAAAAAAAATAGTAAATAATAGAAATAGAAGTTACTAAACAACCCATAATAAGACCTCAACCAATCACCTTACAAATAAATATGTTTAAATAATCATAAGAATTTTTTTTTGTGAAAGGCAAACTAATATGCAGTCAAAAGAAAAACTAAAAACTAAAGGAGTAGTCTAACTGGGCGGAGGAATTGCCCTGTTTCCGTCACCGGCCGGAAAAATTTCCGGTTCCTTCCCGCTCCAGTTTGGGATCGCAAATCCTCTGCCGTCTGACACCGGTTCTCTGCGGTCAGAATAAAAATCTGACCGAATGAGGAAACTGCCAGCAATGTTTCCAATTCGACGCGCCCTCATCGCTCCTCCATTCCTCCCCTAGCTCATTGCCCGCCTGTTCCTGTTCGAAACAAAACTGCACCTGTTCGATTCACCTTCCTGCACAGCTTTGCACAGCTCCGTTTCGAATCAAAGTACTGCTAACTGTATTTTTGCTGCGAACTGTAACAAGGTACTGTTAATTCTAATGATTTTGCTGCGAACTGTAACAATTGTGATGGTGTATTATAATGAAGATAACACAGTATATCCCTCAGTATTGTACCCTCCGCAACTCGTATACAAGTGGCTTGTTGAAAATAGTAGGTTCCATGATAGAGTTCGAATTCAACCTGCGTTGGGAGAGTAGGGAGAGTAATAAAGCCGGCACTCTGATAGTAGGAGTTGTGCGCAATAATTAGTATTGTTGAGTTATTCCAGTCCTATTGAGAACCCTTCTTTCTTCTGTTTACACTAACAGCCTGGTTCGCACACCAGATTGCTCTGATTAAGGCTACCCTAGTAAGACTTTTTCAAAAGTATCTTCCTTCATATGACAAATTTTCAAACTTTTTTTCATTGAGATTGCTTTCATAGTATTTACTCAGGTCTACTTCTTATAAATGTGAGCAAACACAAGATATTGTATTTCACGGCAAGAAAATGTCCAATGTGAGTGTGCTAGAGAAAAAAAATTATTCCTGCCTTAAAATCCTTACAGATACTATAAGATAAAGATTCTATAATTTATTCCTGAAATAGTACTCAAGAAAATGTCCAATGTGCCTGTGCTAGAGAAAAAAAATTATTCCCGCCTTAAAATCCTTACCGATAATTTTATGAAAAGATACTATAATTTATTCCTGATAGAGTTGCTGAGCATATACTGCATGAAATAAAAATAATTTTATTCAAGACCTATCTTAATTTATGGGCTTGTGAAACTGACCCTCACACATACTGATACTTGTTTCACTGTTTAACAACATTTTGTTAGTTTGATTTTGTCAAGTAATAAATATTTGATACCAGCACACTGCATCCATAGGTTTCTCAGATATTTTCTAACACAATCTCTTTTGCTTGTATCCCATATAAAGGTGGAAGCAAAAAAGGTTTGTCCCTAAAGATGACCAACAAAGTCTTACTCGCACCAGCAGTGGTGACTATGGGCCAGTTTTGCAGAAAAAAACAAAGAAGGTATTTGTTGGCGGCCTGGCCTCAACTATTACAGAGAAAGACTTCAGAGAATATTTTGAGCAGTTTGGAACAATTGTTGATGAGGTGGTGATTTATGACCCAAATACACAGAGACCTCGTGGGTTTTGTTTCATCACCTATGACTCAGAAGATGCAGTGGATAATGTTATGCAAAACACTTTTCATGAGCTGAAAGGCAAGGTTGTGGAGGTGAAGAAAGCAATCCCGAAGGAGCTCTCAATCAGCCTTCCTCGAAGCACTGCAGCTGGGCTGAGTATGGCTGCAGGTAGAGGAGGCAATTCTAGCTCTGGGTTTCGTCAAGTATGCAGTTGCAACCCTACAGGAAATTCTAGTGCTAGAATGGATATTATTAGTGGTCATTCTCCAGGAGAGACTAGAGGTGGTGGCTTTGGCATTTGTGCAGAATATTGGCCTGGTATGGTTGGAGGCTGTAGTTGCAATGGGTTTGGAAATATTTCTCTGTATGGAGACCTCTTTAGCTATGCTGAGAATGGGAATTTTAGTAACCCTATTGTTGGTAGAAACATGTGGAGCAATGGAGGTATTGGTTGTGGAAACACACAGACTTTCACGTGTTATGGAGCTCAAGGGGGTTCAAACATGTATTTCTTTGGTGGAGCTCAAACTTGGGGTTCATCTTCCACTGCTACTAGAAAAGCAATTCGCAATTTCTCTGGTCACTGCAGTGGGAGCTATGGATTCATAATTGCAGAGGGTAGTTATGGTTCAGTTGGATGTGGTGACACAAGGCAAAGAACTTGGGTTGCACCATATAGCTCATCTATTTGGAGATATGCAAGAGAAGGCAGTGAAACAAGTGACAGTCTTGGCAATAGAGATTTGAAATCGAAATCAAGTGCACCCAAATCAAGAGGATATCTACCAATAGGTTATGGAATTGGAAGCACAATTACAGATCTTGTGAATTATAATCGATCTCATGAGATTGCAGGCAGGGAAACAAATACAGGTGAGGCTATCAAACAATTTTTTAGAGTTGTTTTAACACATGAATTATATTCGTATGATTTGCAAAACCTCATTCCTCTTTCTTAATCCTATTAGACTAGCAGTCCATTGTTTTCTGTGCAGAAAGTGAGTAGCTCACCTCGTATGATGAGCACTTTAATCTAGGACATAGAAATAGAGATTTAAGCTAGTATTTTTTGTAAATATTTAAATGGATTTCTTATGTTTAAGACTAGTGTATTTATATATTTTATTTATGTATCAAAGAAATAAATTTAATTACAAACCAAGTGCTAGTATCAAATTTCAATTCACTTATGTGAAATCTATGTGGCATAAGGACACCACTCACCCTGAATTAACAACCTGGTTTTCCATGTTTGATACAGTTAAAAAATTTGCTATCATTTTTAGTGATTCCTGCTCCTTTTATTGCAGTTAGAAAATCTGTCACCTTGCAATACCATATCATAGTAAATTGTTTCATTTTTGCAGTTTGTCTTCCTTGGTTATGTAACAATCTTCATATTAAACCTTTCTCGATTTAACTCAGATTTGGAGCCATGGTTATGCTGTTAGAGTTCATGCGAATTAGTGCATAGTGATATATGTATATGCACATTGTATGTATTGGATATGGTTTCTCAATATGCTTTGATGTTTATTTATTTTGCAGGAGTTGCAGTATAGGTTTATGCAGTTAAGCAGAGATTCCTGCTTTGTATCAGTTATTGAAGTATTGGAAAATCGAGTAGTCTACAGATTGGATACAAATTATGATAAAATATTCACTCCTCTTTCTATCTCATGGATATAATCACAATCTCAGTTGGAATGGTATTTTGGATATAAAAATATGGTTTTGTTCATTTTAAAATTCAAATTTACTTTACTCAATTTAAGGTTCAATTTCAGATTGTAGGCAAGTTTAGCATCATATATTTGGTGGCAAGAAGGCAACCTTGGTCAATGTTATTAAACACAAAACAGTACATGTGCCACTGGACAAAATCTATTAGAATTGAATTATAGATTAGTTCTTGAATTTAATTCAATATCATTATCCCACCCTCTCTAATCAATTATTAATAAGATCACTAATTGGTTGTGCTGATTTCAAACTTGGCATTTATTTCAATTAGATAATTGCATCTCTAGAACCATCAGAGTTACTTATTGAGAGATTTCTTTTAAGAATCTTGAGCATTCTATTAGTTTAGAGATTGGATAATATGCATGATAAATAATAATTTCAACTTTGGTATTTCTATGAAATAGATAATTGTATGTAGGAAATAATAATTTCAACTTTGGAATTTTTTAGAATTACGTAATGGCATCTATAGAAACACCAAAGTACATTTACATTAAGTGTTACATCACACATATACATCAATAGGTTTAATCTCAAATGTACACCTTAAATCTGTGAGGCCATCCCTATCCCTATCCCTATTCCTATCCCCATCCCACCCTTAGATTGTACATCCTCCAAAATCAAAAGAGAGCATATAAGCTATCAACGCTCTTTTACTTATTTGTTTCTTATATTTTATTATAAATTATGATACATGTACATCAAGTGTTACATTGTACATATACATCAAGAGGTTTAATCTCATATGTGCACCTTAATATGTGAGGCCATCCCATCCATATCCTCATCCCCATCCTCCACCACATTGTGTGTGTATATATATATATATCAAGAGGTTTAATATCATATGTGCACCTTAATATGTGAGGCCATCTCATCCCTATCTGCATCCCCATCCTCCACCACCATGTGCACTCTCATGGATGAGGGTGAGGATTGAAAGTATGTGAAGCACAATTCTTCCTAGCAATGAATTATTATGTAAATTTTTTCCCTACAAATCACCCATGTATGAAAAATTTTCTTCATCAACCTCTTGCTTACATAGTATATGAAAATATTTCTTCATCAACTTCTTCCCTACAATAGTAAGCCAACTTGAATGTCCAAACTAATAAATCTTATTCATTTGCAAGGCCTTTTCAAGTCACAATTGCTTTCCACGGTCATTAATTTCAAATCTTGTTTCATCCTTATCCTAAAAATTTTAAGACTACTCTAGCAAAAATATTTTGCACTCTAGGATTGAAAATGGTCAAAATAAAAATATTTGTGAAGTATCATAATGAATCTATGCATATAGAAAAATTTAATAAACCCCCCAACTCTAATAAAGATCAATTTCACACTAGTTAATAATCAATGGCCCATGTTCCCAACTAGGCACTATATGTTATTCCCCTACTATGCACTAAAGTATGAATATGCCACAATTTACCAATGCATGGTTACATGGTTTGTTTATTAAAATGCTTACGACGTCTTATCATTTTTATCATTGAATTCAATATGTTACCAATGACTAATGCTCATGCTTGACATAAGATCTTATAACTTATGCTGGCTTATGATATTGAAATTAATGTGGGATGTAGATGTAGCAATAGGCTTACCATCAATCCTTTATTATGCCATTTAGCACTAATGTGATGGCATATGTTCTTAGCTTGCTTGATTGCTCATGATTGCTCATGTTGGATTTTGAGACCGTGACTCTGAATAGAAGGTGGCAAAAAATTCTAAGACACAACAATCTGTGGAACTACAGTTTAGCTGGTTTGGGTCAAGGAAGTTAGTATCGAAGTCTTTAATATGAGTTAAAGGGCTAGGAAATTGTTGAGTATTTGTTTGATTCAAGCATGAAAAGCACTAAGAAAGTGGAAGTACCGAGGAATTATGGGATCAAACAAGGACTCCCTTTGTGTTGTGCAATCATATTGTGGCAACCCTGTGAATTATAATAGACCTCGTCTCAATAAGTTGAAAGGGAGTATAATTATTTATGTTTATTAGGAAAGTTGTCTTGATGAATACACCCTACAATGAACCCTATTAATGTTTGAGTGAGTCTTCCTATTGTGGCATTAGATCTAGCTTGGAGTTGAGCCTATGGTTGTGTGGAGAGTGGCTCTCCCTTCTTTAATTTTCAGCAAAGTTTAAAGTGAAGTCGATAAGTGTATTTATTTCTCTTCTATGAAATGACATTTTTTGTTCAAAATTTCATGAATATTGCTATGTTGGGTTGTTGAGTATGTATGTAATGATGAGTTGGAATAATGTTTACTCGTGCTTGATTACTAGTTGTAATTTCTTATGAGAGTGAATTCTACTACAAAGATATTCATAAAAATATGTTACTATACTGCTTTTGATGTGTATAGTCTTAATTGGTGGAAAGTTATTAAAGGTGTGGAATTGAGCTCTAAGGCTCTTCAATATCTGTTATATGAATGGCCTTTACTAGGTTATCTTTAGAATTGAACAACTATGTTGTATCCTTGTTTGGAGGTGAGAAGACATGGAGGTTTTCCTTAATTTGAGACCTTGGAAGGGTGTGGTAAATGTCGTTGGTGTGGAAAACTATGGAATTATGACGTAAATCTTACAAGAGCCCTGAGATATCTTGTATAATGCTTAAGTGTTTGTGTGTGTGTGTGTGTGCCATGATTTTCTTAAATGCACACACACACACATGTAAGTAGATCATGATAGATACTTAAGTAGGTCATATTATGATCTAGTATATATATATATATATATGTGTGTGTGTGTGTGTGTGTGTGTTTTGTTGATAATAGTTAAATGGGGAAAGTTTGTTTTCTTAGTAATAAGAAATGTTTGGAGATGGAAACACATACATTGTCACGTCAATATATTCCTTTAGCTTTAGGCTAAACTTTAACTATATAGATAAAATATTAATTTCAAATATATATTCCCAGCTTCAGATAAGTTGGTACAACTTTCCAATCTCTCCACATTTTTTATGACAATACTGGTTGTGTAATAAAGTCCCTGATCACGTGCACAATTGTTTTGAGCTTGCTTTTGAGTCCCTGATTTTGAGTTGCTTTTGTCATGAGTGCCCATAATACTACTTTTGAGGACTACATGAACCAACTGATTCTTCATCACACAAGAGGATGCCGCAAACAGTAACAAAACTGCAAGAAGTCTGCACTCAAAAAATAAGCACAAGAAAAATACTGAGATTCACATTATATAAATAATATATTTGTATAATGTATTTATTTTTTATTTCTAAACTCAGAATTGGGTCTAGTGCACATGGAATTATAAGGAATATTAAGAATAGTTTTAAAAATTGAAGCTACAGGTACAAGAACTTCAACAAGCCTTGAACACTAATGAACAACTCAGTCAAGCACAAGAGGATTTTTATCAGCATTTAAATGAGTGAACAAACATGAGAATTAATAGGTAAATGGTACATTAAACACTATTCATTTGAAAAAGAACCCATGCTAAACTGCAAAAAGAACAATAGGTAAAAACCATTCAACTTTGAAAAACAATGCAAGATCATCATATTACAATCTAAATGTATCTCAAATTACAAGAAGCAGATTAAAATAGGAAAGTCAATATAATTGATTACTCAATATTAAATAGGACATCATATTTCTTACAAAATGATAATTGAAAGGGATCTTAAAATGCAAGCAGTTTATCTTTGAAGTAACTAAATGTCTCGTGTTTGTAGCCTATGGGGCAAGAACTTATCGCATAGTGAGTGATAATTGAATATTAGCCCTTGGGAATTTCATTTTGCAATTAATCCAATATTGCAGTTGAATGCAGTAAGATTGTAAATGAATAGATGAGTTGAAATCCTTAGATGAAATTTTGATTGTAGCCAGATGAAGAGAGGGTCTACAGTCTAACTTGAGCTCCGCTTAGGCAGGTAAGGCCTTGGTCCTGAGAGTTGCTCAGGCAAGGTCTTGTCTTGGTGTCCAGTATTGAATTCTGTTGATTATTACTTTAGCCATGGCAACTTATGTGCCAACTGCCTATCAGAATGGGACTACATCTCCTGATTAGCTTAACAAAGGAGACAATGCTTGGAAAATGGTATCAGCCATGTTTTTGGGTATGCAGAGCATGCCGAACCTAGTCATCCTATATGGCAGCATAGTAAAAAAGAAGTGGGTTGTAAATTCTGCTTTTATGGCACTCTATGAATTTTATGCTGTTATGATTTGCTGGGTTACATGGACATATAAAATGGCATTTGGGCATAAATTTCTTCCTTTCTGGGGAAAGGCAGGTCCAACACTAGGCCAAAAGTACCTCATTGGAGCTGCCCCCCTTCCTGCATCACAGCACAACTATCATAATGGCACTGTGGTGACCGCTATGATTACACCTTTATTTCCTATGGCTACCATGGTGTATTTCCAGTTTTCTTTTGCAGCAATAACATTGATTTTATTGGCTGGTTCAGTGATGGGAAGGGCTCACCTTCTCATATACGGTGGGAGCCTTCAACTTATGGGGAGGAGGATTCCTTTTCCAACGGGGTGTGATTGACTATTTAGGAGGTTATTTCATCCATGTCTCTTTAGGCATTTCAAGTTTCACTACAGCTTATTGGGTATGTTAATTTCATATTAATTGAAATCGCTCATTCAACATATGATATAAATTGCTAGTTCAATGTTTCTAGAAATGTGGTTACTTCCCTGCCAGCAGTGTGTGATTAAAATCCCTAGCTTAAGCACATTAATCTATGTCAATGTTAATGGGTTTACAAAGTATGCCATCCACAATTATGGGGAGCATTTCTAGGTTCCAAAGGAAAATTTTGGGGAGCATTTCTAGTTTCTGACTCCCAAGTTTTCCTTGGAAAAAAATGATGTATTTTGCTTTCACTCCCATGTTTTCCTTGAGAAAAATATGATGTATTTTGCTTCTTCTGAAAGTGGATTACAGTATATATATTGAAGAAAGTGGCTTACAATATATATATTTCTGCTTCTTTCAGGTTGGACCTTGGTTAACAAAGGACCGCGAAAGATTTCCTCCCAAAAATGTACTGCTAATGTTGGCTGGAGCAGGGCTTTTATGGATGGGGTGGTCTGGATTTAATGGAGGGGATCCTGATGCTGCAAACATTGATTCATCAATGCAGTATTAAATACCAACATTTGTGCAGCCACCAGTCTCCTGGTATGGACTTACTTGGATGTCATATTTTTCGGTAAATAAATCTCTTAAGTTAAAATACCATTCATATAAATCTCTTGTGTTGTTTAAACTAATTTTTCGACTGCATATATGGCCTAGCTTAGCCTATGTTAGCCTAGCCTTGCCTAACATAGACTATTCTAACCTTGCCTAGCCTAGTCATTCAACAACCTCAAACCCTGGTGCACTTTGATTGTGCAAAGTTCACCCATCAAATTTATGATTTCAATGAATTTTTGTGAGATTCTAGACAAATTAGATCGGAAAGTAAACTAGAGAACTTTTCAAAAAATGGCACTTAAAAACAACTCCTAAAACTTCCACTGTAACTTAATTTAAAATAATAATAATTAATTAATTTAACAAGTATTTTATATATTTCATAATTTTTAATTGAGATGTTATATAAAAATAAAAAGTTTTACAACCAGAAACATTTCAGGATAAAAAATAATCTCCTATTATTTGATGCAAGGCATAGTTATTGTGAACCAAGTTGTTTCAAAGCAAGCAGCAAGTGGAACTGGTTTGACTTGGAAATCTATCTGCTACAGGCATGCCATAATTGGATGGTTACTGAAATATTTTTTAATGGTGGCCCACATAAATGCTCTCATAAAGGAAATGTAACAAATGGTGTTGAGGTTTTCCATGATAATTCCTTGAATTCAACTGGTAGTCACATATCCTAACCCATTAAACAGTATAAGTGGACATAATGCAGTTTGCAGAAATGATGTAATGTATCTCCCCATTGCATTGGATATCTTTGAAAGTAATCAAAGTGGAATGAAATTTAGAGATTAACTATCATTTGTGAAAAAAAAATCCTAGAGCCACCATTTAATACTCACTTTGTTCCTGTTTTGGAGACCATATTTGGATTTACAGAACTGATTTTTCCATTGCAGAGTTGTTACTACAAACTAGAGTATCTTCGCCATCAGAAACACCAACATTCATATTTTATACCTACTAGCTATCCAATGGATTTGACTGCTAGTGTACTGACAGTAATTGGGAATTCGACACTCAATATGATGCTCATTGCCAACCATATGTGGTAATGTGGTTTTACAATATTGTCTAAACTCTTAAGACGCTTTAGCATTTGATATTTTTGAGTATCTAGACAAAAGTGGCATGTCAAGATGGAGCCTGGACCGGGAGAAAAGAGGCTTGGCATGGTTTTTTCGGAAACAATACCCTATGATAATTCATGTGCCTATAATCACTTCAATAATCTCAAATACCCAATTTCAAATTTCAAAGTCCGGCTATTTTCTTTTCACACAGAAATCAAGATATACAACCGAGAAAAAAACAACTCGAAGTTATTAATATATTCAAACTCTAATCAATATAATTTGAAACATATTTATCTTATTTAAAATTGATCAAAACTAAATATCTCAGTGTGAAGAAAGATACTCCAACTTTTATCCTGCCTATAATCACTTAAATAATCTCAAATACCCAATTTCAAACATTAGCTATTCACTTTTTTCACCCGCACTATATAAAACCCATTAATTGCTACAATCATTTCAATAATCTCAAATGCCCAACTTCAATCACAAGCTATTTATTTTTCACTTACCTATAACCGCTTCAACAGTCTCAAATACCCTATTTCAAACACCAGCTATTTACTTTTCACCTGCACTATGTAAAACCCATTAATTGTTACAGTCACTCCAATAATCTCAAATACCCAATTTCAATATCCATCTATTTACCTGTACCATGTAAAACCCATTAATTGTTATAAGATCAGCACTGTCTATATAATTGTGTCAAATAAGAACAATTTCAAGAGCCCGCTCTTTCCATCTTACATGTTTACCCTGTAAATCCATTAATTAGTTGACTCGATATAATCGAGTAATAATCTAAAAATACCAATTTTAAAATCATTAAAGAGAAAACATTAAACCTGGAAATGAGATGAAGAACTTCTTCAGAATAGGCCAAAAATAAATGTCCATGCACGCCTGAGTTTTGTTAACCCAATTGACAACTAATTTTGAGCCATGATAGAACTGTAAATAATTGCAACCCTTTTATAGGATAAGAGATTTGCATGCCATCAACAATTGTTACAGTTCGCAGCAAAATCATTAGAATTAACAGTACCTTGTTACAGTTCGCAGCAAAAATACAGTTAGCAGTTCTTTGATTCGAAACGGAGTTGTGCAAACCTGTGCAGGAAGGTGAATCGAACAGGTGCAGTTTTGTTTCGAACAAGAACAGGCGTGCAATGAGCTAGGGGAGGAATGGAGGAGCGATGAGGGCGCATCGAATTGGAAACATTGCTGGCAGTTTCCTGATTTGGTCAGATTTTTATTCTGATAGCAGAGAACCGGTGTCAGACGGCGGAGGATTTGCGATGCCAAACCGGAGCGGGAAGGAACCGGAAATTTTTCCGGCCGGTGACAGAAACCGGGAAATTCCTCTGCCCAGTTAGACTACTCCAAAACTAAATGCTAATACCATGTCTATATAATAAGAAGAAAATTAACATTATTAAAATATTTGTTAGGTGTTAACCAATTTTTAAAACACTATAATATGCAATATTATGTCATTTTTGTGACAGTGAAAATATTAAGGAAAACATATACTTTTTCTTGAAGTGATGTTGGAGGTACTACAACCCCCTCCAAAATTTTGGCCTATACCAAATTTCAGAGTCTTCCTTGGTCTTGTTCATTACTATCACAAACTTTTAAGCTCACTTTTTTGTTTTCTCGTTGTGTTGTGATCCCTTTCGCAAGATAGGAAAAGTGTCATCTTTCGGCATGTTGGATGTCATATTGCATGTACAAGCTTGTTCTAGTGGTTCCAAGACATCACCTTTTTGAAAATGAGTTGTTCTAAACTTGTAAGCATCTGTCGCACTCATATCCAAAGTTTTGAGCATTATCGCAAAAGTGTCGTCACGGTCATCATAAAGTGTATATGTGGTATCGCACTTGTCGTAGCAGGTCTTAACACTATCGCATGAAAGAAAATGATTTGTTTGTATGTCAAGGATGATTTTTTTTTTTAGTCATCAAAATATGCTAAGTGTGTGATCACAGTCAAATTTCATCATTGTTCACCGATCTCACCTATCCCACACTTAGTTATTTTCTAGAAAACTTCCCAACCAAGCAACTTAGCTTCACCCGACCTCCCCTGAGATGTGTACTGTGCAGTATGAGTCCTTTAGCTGTGACCTTATTTCTTGGCACTGTGGAGTGCGTAGTACTTGCCACCCAAGACTGCTCCATTGCGCAATTTTTTAGACCAAAACTTGACATTGACCTCCAAAATTACGCAATCATGGCCTCCAGCCTGACTTGAAATGCGCACTTTGTAACCTTAAGACACAAGATCATCTGTTGAGCCCTGGAACTCTGAAATACGTATTAAACCATGCCTCCTTGACCTAAACAACTATGCAGTAAGCTCCTCCAACTCCAATCCCTATAGCTTGTCCCCACTGGCCCTTAAAAAATGCACAATCATGTCCCTCAGCCCAACCTGAACTGCACATTACACAGTCTCGAGGCTCAAGGTTTCCCTTTCCTTCCTGAACTACATAAAATCTGGAATGCTACCAGAAATTCTGGTAGCGCCATGTTTCTTTTCAAAATACATAGAAAATGCTGAAAATTCTGTGTTGACTTGCATTATATGACACCTAGGCTGCTGTTAAAAAATTGTAACTGAAAAGGAAAAAAGAATTAGTACCAAAAAACCTCTTTACCTTTCCTCTATGTGTGTTGCAGCTTCAGCCAATTTATCTAAATCAGTTTTGCTATCAGCAATCGATGTTCTGGATTTGGTTGCTCTCGTAGTTGCCTCCTCGACAAGGTATTTGTCTTCCTTAGAACCCTTTTGTGTTTTTCTTCTTTTTGAGGGCTCTAAGTGTTGTTTTGAAGGGGTTGGGTTCTTGCTTTTCTTCATGGATTTCTCTGATTTCTATGTCTTGGACCTTAAGGTTTCCCTTCAACATCAAGAATTTTTTCATTAGGCTTGGCTTCTGTAGAGCCTTGGATTTAAGCCTAAACTTATTGCTATCTCTTGTATGTCTCTTTATGGTGCTAGAAATAGGTTTAGCTTCTTATTTCTTCTTTTTTTTCTGTTGATTCCATATCCAACATCCTTGAGGATTTCTTCATCTGATGGTGTATGTTGGTACTATTTCTGCAAATTTTTCCGAATATGTGCTTCTAGAATTTCCGGTAGCACCTACGCTTTTGATTTATCTACTGTTACAGACCTTCCTCTTCTGGCTCTAGTGTAGACATTAGGAAATGGAGGAACATGGGGTACTATTTTCATGGACTTGGGTTTGCTTACTGAGGAACTCTCTCCTTTTTCCACCTTTATTTCAACTTTTCCTTTAGAAACCTTCTCTTTCTTACCTTTGGCCTTCTTATGGATGTTTTATTTTTGGGCCTTTCTCTTTGTTCTTTTCTTTGCAGGTTGAGGATTAGGTTGTGGAAGTGGAGGTGCAGGTGCAGGTTGGAATTCCTTATAGAATAAAAAGTGGTCCCAAGTTTGGTTTATATTCCCAACTCTTCTTCAACTATAACTTTGATCAAAGCTTGATGGTAAAAGCTATATTCGTAAAAATGAGTATGGGTCTGAACCCTTGCTGGCATCTTGATCAAAATTTTCAACAAGAAAAATGGTAGATTCAATGTCTTCATCCCTATAATATGAAATAGAAACCTCATGTGATAGACGAATACCACTTTGTACCTCATTTCACGTGTGAGTTATATCTTGATAATCTTGATAAGCTTGATAGATTATGCCTAGTCATCTTTAAGGAAGCTGTTTGGAATTCCCTTTGCTCAATTTGGATCTCTGTGAGCATCTTTGAGGAAGTCGTTGAGATCACCTCCTGTAATAACTTGTCCTTTGAACCACCTTTCTCCTTCTTGAGGAAGGTTATAGGCTTCAGCAATGGAGTCTTCAAAAACCTACAAAGTGAGGCCATAAACTGTAGCCTCAAGTCCATTAAAATAGTTATAAAACTCTATGGCTACTCCTGAGTGAGAGCTCCCTAACCTGGTACAAAGAGGATACCAGCCTGAGTGCTTAAACAAACTTCTTACCCTCGAATTAGCATCAACTGAATCTGCACCCTGTGGCTCTATTCGATTTATCTTACTACCCATTTTAGTCATCTCCAGAAAAATAAATTCCTATGTCTCCTGCAACTGATAGGTGGAAGAGTAGGGGAATTTTACCTTACAGGTGTGGCTTGTATTCACTGCTGGAATATTGTCTGAAATCCAAACTCCTTATTAAACTATTACTCTCAACAAATTCAAATCCCAACAACTAAGACTTCGAATGACCTTTTCCTGGTTTTTAGGTAGTTTTAAAACCAAAACTCGGTCCATCACCCCATGCAAATCATCCTCCATCATTGAAAATATTCTTTACCATGATGTGAACCATGTGAAACACCATCACCACCTTCATTTGGTTGTGTTTTCTGTATGAGAGCTCCAGATGGCTTATGGCAAGTGTGTTTATGACTTGCAGTCACCTCCACAGTCTCTATTGTTGATTAGCCGAAATTTTCGGCATCATTGCTGTGTAGCCAACCAAACGGTTATGGTGTGTGGTGTAATCACCATGATCTCTTAGATTTATAAAAACACATACCTAAATACATGGATGACTGACTTGGCATAGATAGGCATGACGAGTAACGGTTCAGTCAAACATAACTGTGGATGACACATGTGGCTCAACGTATACAATGACTTGACCTTAGCTAACTTACTATAATACGACACCTATGATGGGATCTAAAAAGATTAAAACTTATTTGATGCATATTAACCCTACGACGCATGGTATAGCTAAAGAAGATGTTCTTTTTCATTTTACTTTAAAAACAAAGTATGCTTCAGGAAATTCCAGTAGCGTCGGAAAATAAAAATAAAAAGACAGAAACAAGAAAATAATAGACTATTTGAAAGGCTTAAAACTGGTGCTTCCAGAAATTCTGGTAGCGCCATTTTTTTTTTTTGAATTTTTTTGAACTTTAATCCTAAAAATAAAACTACAGAATGGACTCATGAATTAGCAAAGAACTGTGCTAACACAATGCATCTAGTGAAAGTAAGAAAATATGATACACTAAAATCAATGCATCTAGTGCAAGCAACCAAATAGGATTATAAACCACCATCTACACTGAAATCAATGCATTTAGTGCAAGAAATAAAATAGGATTAGAAACCATATATATTTAAATGAATGCATCCAGTGTAAGAAATCAAATATAATTAGAAATCAACATCTACATTGAAATTAATGCATCTAGTGCAAGAAATCAAATAAGATTAGAAATCACCATCTACACTGAAATCAATGCATTTAGTGCAAGCTATCAAACAGGATTAGAAATCATCTACATTGAAATAAATGCATCTAGTGCAAGTAATCAAATATCATTAGAAATAAAAATCTACACTAAAATCAATGCATCTAGTTCAAGCAATCAAATAGGACTAGAAATCACCATCTACATTGAAATCAATGCATCTATTGCAATAACTATTATTCTCTCTCTCCCCCCTCGATATATATCTATACGTCCCTCTGTATCTCCTTCTTTGTCTCTTTATCTCACCCCCACAAACACACACACTCTCTCACTCCATATTTATTAATCTCTTTCTCCCTCCCTCCCTGTCTCCATCTATCTCTTCTTTCTCTTCAACTTCCATCTATATCTCTATCTCCCTTTGTCTCTCCATATCGACCCCAAAACATACACTCTCATTTTCCAATCTATCTATCTATCACCCCCTCCTCCTCTCCATCCCTCTCTCTCTCTTCCTTTTCCCTCCCTCTCCCCCGCTTCTATCCCTCACACTATCCTCTCTCCCTCTCTCTCCATCTTCCTTATCACTCTCTTTCTCTCAATCTTCAACTTTCACTCTCTATGTATTTCCTCTTACCTCTATCTCTCTCCCCCTTTATATCCATCTTTGTTTCCTTACCTCTCTCCACACTCTCTCTTCCTTTCTCTCCCACCTCTCTCTCTCTCTCTCTCTCTCTCTCTCTCTCTCTGTTTTTCACTATCTTCACATTCCAACTTTGTTAATATATGCCTCTCTCTCTCCTCTCTTCCATTCTCTCCATCTCTCCCCTTTGTCTCTTTATCTCACCCCCAAACATACACTCTCTCTCCATCTCTCCCTTGTCACTCCCTCTCTCTCTCCACTTGTCACTCTCTATGTATTTACTCTTCCCTCCTTCTCTCCTCTTCTCTCTCAAGTCCCCTCTATTTTCCTTCCTCTCTCCCCCTTTCTCTCCTACCTCCATATCTCTTCCCCCATCTCTCACTCTCTCTCTCTCTCTCTCGTTCCCATAAAATCCTCTCACTTCCCCCTCATGCTCTTCCTCTCTCTCAAGTCCTCTCTCTTTTCCTTCATCTATCTCCCTTTCTCACCTGACTCCCTCTATCTTCACATCTCTCTCTCTCTCTAAAATCTTCTCTCTTCCTCCATCACTCTATCTCTCTCTCCAAATATGTTACTATATCCCTAGGCTTTCTTCTTCTCTCTCCTTCTCTCCCCCCATCACTCCTTTTATCTCTCTTTATATCACCCCTAAACATATATACTCTCTCTCCATATCTCCCTTTTCACTCCCTCTCTCTCCACTTCTCACTCTCTATGTATTTATTCTTCTCTCCATCTCTCATCCTCTCATCCTTCTTCTCTCTCTCTCTCTACCCTCCAATCCTCTCTCCTTCTCCCTCCCTCTCTCGTTCTCTCTCGCTCCCACCTCCATCTTGTTAATTTTGGACAACGAGGTCCAAACTCCATGTTGTAATGCTCAGATGAAGATGCCAATATTTTTATTGGACTCCTCTTTTGGAGAGGTGCAAGATCGATCTAAATATCATCTTGATCCGATGAGAAGAACATTTATTTTGAATTTATTCAAAATATGTGCAAGTCAGCCTTAAGGTTTTGTGTCCCAGCAGTTGTGTCACACACCCTCATTGATGGATATATATTGGTCAACGTTGGAGGAAATTTTCACTCATCTCATCCTCACAAATTTCTCTCTCCTCATCTGGTTGGTTCGATCACCATGGAGGCTCTTCTCTCCACACGTGGGATAATTTCAGCAGCAACACATTTCTATTTTTGGCCTAGGGTTTCTGCAGCAGCGTTGACTTTGGTCAACGCAAGGTCAAATGGACTTGAAACTCTCCCAAAATTTTGATTTTCCAAATCCGCAATTTTTGGCACTATTACCGAGGCTACACGTTGAATTTGACTTGGATGCATTGACCTAGATGTTGCTGCTATTTGTGTTGACTGTTGATTGATAGCGTTGAATTTTGGTTGACTTTTGGGTTAACCATTTTGGTTGTCCTAGAGGGTTGTGTGACATTTCTGGTTGGATGACCATATTGAGACTTTTCTGGATGAAGCATCCTACTAACCATCAAAACGCACCAACACACTTATATATTTTGGCTTGTCTTCTGTTGATCTACTGGTATCTTCTGTCAGCATTTTACATAGTTGTTTATGTTATTGTTGTTTAATATTGGGATAAAAAGTAAATTTGCATCAAGCATAGAACATTTACAAAAAATTACATGGTATCAGAGCTGAGGTGAAGACAAATCCTTAGTTTGTAGCAATCACCGAAGAAGAGGATGGGTTCCTCAATCTACAATGGCTTTAAGGATGATGAAAAATTCAATGGGAAGGATGACTTCCATGCCTGGAAGATGACATTGGATTTCATTTGGAAGACCAAGATGTCATGGACTATGTGTGGGGTAAAATCCAAGAGCCTCCATCCACTGCAACTGCTACTGCCAAAAAAGTACAAGAAGGGTGAAATCAAAGAAAAGCTGATGATCAGAGACTCAATTCATAAGAGTCTGGTTGCTTAGATCTCTGAGCTAGGAACATCCAAGGAGATGTATGATAATTTGGTCCACATATTCAAGGCCAACAATGCGAATCAAGTCCTATTCTTCAAGAATCAATTGAATAATCTAAAGAAAGGCAGGGATGAGTTTGTTCAGTCATATTTTTTGAAGCTGACTGAGATCAGGAATAATATGTTGGTAATTGGTGAGACAATAGTTGATCGAGAGATGGTACTCACCGCAGTTGGAGGTCTCTCATCCGACTGCCATGTATTCAACACTACCATTCTCAATAACAATGTCATATATGATTTTGAAGAACTACTATCGAGATGAGTACAAGAAGAGACAAGGATGAAGGAATATGAAAATGAGGGAAATGTTACCTTCACTGCCCATACTAAGAAGAAGAACTTTGGCGGTTTGAAGAAAAAAGGAAGAGCAGGGGCCCAAGGAAAGAAAGGAAAATGTTACACTTGCCACAAGCCTTGACACTATGCTAGAGAATTCCCTTTCAAGAAGGATTCTCCCAATGATGAAAACAACAACAACTGGAGGAATGGAAATAAAAGGAACAACAGGTTCAAAGGGAAGAGGAAGGCTCCCTCCGGCGGAAATGGGTAACCTTTCAAAAGGTCAAGAAATTCCAGGTATGAGGAATCAAATGTTGTTGATAAAAGAAATGAATTCATTCTTGTATCTGCCCTCTCTGCCGCATCTCCACCCGACACTATGGATATCTGGTTGATAGATAGTGGTGCCTCAAGGCACATCATTGGGTTCAAGGAAGCACTTTCTGATATGGTTGAGAAGGATACTAATCTGGAAATTATCCTTGGAAACAATGCCACATATCCCATGAAAGGGACAGGGACTGTGACCCTCCACTTGTCTCAAGGAAAAGTCCTCCGCTTACAAGATGTACTATATGTACCTGATTTGAAGAAGAACCTTGTGTCTATATCGACCATGGAAGACAAAGGTTTCAATGTGGAATTCGTTGATGGGAAGGTGCACATCTGGAAGAAGAGTTTCAAGGAAGCTATCAGGATTGGGTTTAGGGTTGATACACTCTACTAGGTTGAAGGAAGTCCACTGGGAGCGATGACATGTGATACTATCCAACAAACTGAACTATGGCACCAAAGGTTTGGACACTTTTACTACAAAGCCCTTCTCGAATCAAGGAAGGTGGTGATAGGGATGCTCGAGTTGACAAATGATCATGAAGGTGTATGTCAGGGTTGTGCCGAAGGAAAGAATACAAGGGGATCTTTCCCCTCAAGTGTCACAAATACATCTGATATCTTGCAATTGTTACATTCTGATTTGTCTAGTATGTTTCTCGTAACATCCTTGGGAGGATGTTCTTATTATATGGGTTTCATAGATGAATTCTCTCACAAGACCTGGATATACTTCTTGAAAAATAAGGATGAGGCTTTCATGTGGTTCTGTACCTTCAAAGCCTTGGTGGAAAATCTGACAAGGAAGAATATCAAGATATTGAGAATCGATAATGGCACTTAATATGAGACAAACGAGTTCAAGAACTTTTTTAGAGAAGCTGGCATCAAGAGGGAGACCATAATGTTTGTGGGCTACAGCAAAAATTCGAAGGCCTATAAAGTCTACGTTCCTGGTCAAAGGGAAGTGGAGATATGCCACAATGTTACCTTTGACAAGGATGCTTCCCCGAGGAAATTAATCAATCTTCTGAGAGTTGAGGAAGATCATGAAGCAAGGCCTCGAAATCAAGAAGAATCGAAGGATGAGACAATGCCCAATGTTGAAGGACCGATGGACCTGATTGATCCACCTCCTTCAAAGAGGAAAATACCATCATGGCTCAGGGACACTCTAGAGGATGCTGAAGGATATATGGCCCAAAGGGGGACATTCCGTGAAAGTAAGAAGCCAAATAGATACCAAGGGTATCTAGCAGTCATGAGTACTATCATATAATCTGAGCTTGGATCTTTTGAGGAAGTCATAAAGCATCAAGTCTGGAAGGATGCTATGCACGAAGAATATGATTCCATTATGAAGAATGATGTATGGGATGTGGTTCCATGACTGGAGGACAAAGAATTTGTCACCTCGAAATGGCTCTATAAGATCAAGCTTGGATCTGATGGTAGTGCTGAAAATTTTAAGGAAATATTTGTTGCTAGTGGCTTCTCTCAAAAGAAAGGCGTATAATATGATGATATATTTGCACCTATGGCATGATATACCACCATCTGATCTATCATAGCCCTTGCTGCTACGCAAGGATGGAGTCTTCATTAGATGGATGTGAAGACCACATTGTTGCATGGTGCGATAAAGGAAGCGGTGTATGTGGCGCTACCTTTGGGGTTCGAAGTCTAGGATCAGGACACCCATGTCTGCATGTTGAATAAAACCCTCTATGGGTTGAATAAAGTAGCCATATCTTAGTACGAGAGGATAAATAGCTACCTGATGAAGTTGGGCTTCACTCGTAGTAATGCTGATCCAAACCTTTACTTCAAGGTTGATAGAGAAAAGCCTCTCATTCTAGTGTTGTATGTGGACGACCTCTTCCTGCCAGGTGTTGACCCTCTCATTCATCAATGAAAGAGGGAGCTTGTTGCTAAGTTCGAGATGAAAGACCTAGGACTGATGCACTACTTCCTAGGCCTGGAGGTCTAGCAGAGACTTGGCGAGATTTTCCTTCTCAAGGAAAATACATTGTGAAGCTTATGGAAAGATTTGGTATGGTGGACTATAAGTCTGTGTCGACACCGATGGAGCTCAACTTTAAGAATTTGAGTGGAAGCGTTGTTGGGCCAGTGCTAGCAAATCCTACTTAGTATCATCAACTCATAAGGGCCCTGATGTTCTTAGTGAACACCCATCCAGACGTATGTTTTGCAGTGAACACTTTGAGTCAACATATGTTTGAGCCTCATCACTTTCACTGGGTTGGTGTCAAGAAACTCTTGAGATATCTCTAGGGAACAATAGACCATAGGCTGAGATACACTTCCAGGAGCATGACACTCCATGGATATACTGATGCCGATTGGGCTGGCAGTGTGGTGGATCGCAACAGAACATCTGGATGTTGATTCACACGTAGATCTGGTTCGAGCAGGAAACAAAAGTCGGTAGCCTTGAGCACTGCTGAGGCCGAATACATTGCAGCATGTATGGCCTGTTGTGAAGTCACTTGGTTGCGAAAGCTCTTGATTGAGTTGTTCGAGCATGTGCTAAATGTCACCGTTATCCTTTGTGATAACCAGAGGGGGATTTTTTTGTCATAGAATCTCGTGTTCCACGATCGATCCAAGCATGTTGATGGCTGGTACCACTTTATCTGGGATATGGTACAACAAGGTGTCATAAGGCTCGATCATATAGGAATTGATGAGCAGGTCGTGGATATCTCACAATGCCCTTGGGGAAGGTCATGTTCCTAACCTTCCGTGAGAATATTGGAATCGTCTAACAACCGCATTCTTAGGTTCATGTTGGACGATGAGCTCTGGGAGCTCTGGGGGGCTTTGGGGATAGCTTCTCGGAGTTGTAAGCAACTACAGGGATAGGCTTTCCGCACCTTGTTGGTGTGCTTTTGCCCCACCATTATGATGATTGAGTTGGTTCACCTCTCATGATTTGTGCTCCATATGCATCCTATCCATTGAGTCTTGGGCTCATGGGAAGTACCTCTCATTTGGACAGTGAGGTGGGAAAAGCTAGAGACTAGTAGAAAATACTGATGGATGCATTAGAGATTTCCGTACTCTCTATCTAGGATGGCACATGTCCAACCACTTGATCTATGATCAAGTCTAGTGAGATTTCGGACCTCCAACTAACTTCAGGTCAGTGAAACTAACTTCAAGTTAGTATATGACTCTCTTGAGTCCAAGTGAGGTTTCGGACCTCCAACTGACTTCAGGTCAGATAAACAAACTTCGGGTTGGTATGAGACTCTTTGAGTCCTATAAAGGTTTTAGACCTCTGGGCTGAATTTGATAGTCGGGAATGATGTCTTTGTGACTGACCCACTTTTGTTCTGAAATAAAGAAGCCAGAAAAGAAAGTTACGGTGGGATGACGCACGATGTTTGGATTGCACAGGTGGATGGATTTCTCCCTAGTTGAGAGAGAGTGTTAATTTTGTACAACTAGGTCCAAACTCCATGTTGTAATGCTCAGATGGAGATGCCAATATTTTTATTGGACTCCTCTTTCAGAGAGGTGCAAGATCAATCTAAATATCATCTTGATCCGATGAGAAGAATACTTATTTTCAATTTATTCAAAATGTGTGCAAGTCGGCCTTAAGGTTTTGTGCCCCAACAGTTGTGTCACACACCCTCATTGATGGATATATACTGGTAAACGTTGGAGGGCATTTTCACTCATCTCATCCTCACACATTTCTTTCTCCTCATTTGATTGGTTCAATCACCTTGGAGGCTCTTCTCTCCACACATGGGATAATTTCAGCAGCAACACATTTCTATTTTTGGCCTACGATTTCTGCAGCAGCATTGACTTTGGTCAATGTAAGGTCAAACGAACCTTAAACTCTCCCAAAATTTCAATTTTCCAAGTCCACATTTTTTGGTACTTTTCCTGAGGCTAGATGTTGACTTTGACTTGGCTGCATTGACCTAGATGTTGCTGCTGTTTGCATTGACCATTGACTGACAACATTGAATTTTGGTTGAATTTTGGGTTGACTGTTTTGGCTGTCCTAGAGGGTTGTGTGACATTTTTGGTTGGTTGACCATATTCAGACTTTGTTGGTTGAAGCATCTTGCTGACGGCCGTAACACACCAACACACTTATATATTTTGGCTTGTCTTTTGTCGATCTATTGGTATGTTCTGTCAGCATTTTACTTTGTTGTTTATGTGATTGTTGTTTGATATTGGGATAAAAAGTAAAGTTGCATCAAACATAGAATATCTACAAAAATTTATTATGTCTCCCTCTCCCTCTCTTAATATTGTATTAATATAAAGTTATTAAATTTAATAATATTAATATTATAATATATTAATATGAATATTAGATTTAATAATAATAATATTATTAATATTATAATATATTAATATGAATATTAGATTTAATAATAATAATATTATTAATATTTATATTTATATTTATATTTTAATATTAATGTTAAGGTTAATAATGTTTTTTTTTTTTTTTTCCATGTTATTATTATTGATTTGGTCCATAGGCTTCATTTATAATTAAATGTTGATTTCTACTCCTATTTGATATATTTTTATTTATTTACTTTATATTTTTATACCTCTTTTATAAATAAAGTATTTTGCCCATGGTATTTATAATAATTTCTCTTTCCGTATTTGGCCCATAGAATTCACCTAAATAAAACCACTTTTTTGAGTTTTTGTAAATATAAAGAGGTTTATGGAGTAAATATAAAAAGAGGTTTCATTTATTTTCCATAACTATAGTTTATTTATATTTTTATTTATTTTCCATACCTTCAGAGTAAATAGAAAAAGAGGTTTTATTTATTTACCATACCTCTAGTTTATTTACATTTTTATTTATTTACCATATCTAGTTTTTTAGTGTTTTTAAAACTTTGTATATAGTTGTGTAAGTTATTCTTTAAGTTGATATTATTTAGATTTTACTTTTACCTTTTTTTATTTTGACATCCAACATACTTACACATCCAACTCACTAAAAACATAATAAAAAATAACAAAAATTAAATTTACAATGCTAATACCTAATACCTAATTGACAAAAGCAATTTAGTAAAAAAAAAAAGTAATACACGATTTAAAAAAACAACATTGAATAAATAATACCATGTGTAGTATAATAAGATATGATAATCGTTACGCAATTATATAGGATACAGATGTTAAAAATAATTTCAGATTCCTTTGAATGTTTATTTATATGTTTCAAAAGTATAAGGGACATGCTGGGTGTTCTTAAAGCATTCGGAACTTACGCAGTGGTTCCAAAAATATTTACTATTAGAACAAGATGATTTGGATGAATGTATTTCTGTTATTTTTTTGGACCGACAAGTAATATTTAGAATGTAGAACAAAATGATTCGGATGAAAGTATCTCAGTGATTATGTGACCTTGACAACCTCTAAATCATTGGCGAAAGCGAATGGAACAGTAGAAGTATACAATATGATTTGAGAGATTGTTTTTTTTTTTTAAATCTAGGATGGAAGGAGAGGAATCTAATAGTTTTGTGTATTTATAAAATAACTTTGGAAATCAGTAGAAAAGGATTCACCATTGGAGGCTATATGAGGCTATATATGCCAAATAAGTTGGTGTAACCTATGCCATTTGTCATTGTCAACCACTGTATTGAAATCAAGGATTACGTGGGTGCTCAGAATAAGAGATGAAGAATAATTAAAGTGAAGATTCGAAGAGGTGATCCAACTTGCATATTATAAGGGGAATAATGGTTAAGATTAAGACTATATTAGATATAATTATTTTATAAATGTTATAATGGGTTAGTTGTAATATATCTCACTACATTTTTTTTTTTCATTTAGTTGGCTAAATTAATTGTTTACCAAATCATGTAAGTTAAAAAAAAAATTGACAATAAAAACTATAGATTATCAAAATTTTTAAATATAAATTTTTCATAATATTAATAATGATGATGGCTTTTTAATGCATAACACAACAAAGATTTAATCGGATACAACTGACTAGAGTACAAATGGATAACACAAGACAAAGATCATAAACAAGAATGGATAACATAAATCACACTTTTATTACAAGGAAGGCTTTTCCTTGCTTGCTTTGCTAAGGAAGAGGAAAATTACAAATTTATAGATGGGGAGTGAAGCTCTAGAATTCTTTGCATTTTATTTTGATGTATTGCACATTGATTTATAGAAAGCCAATGGACGGTGTGGTAGGCGCAACGCGCAGTGGAGTGTCAGCTGAAGACGACATCGATGACTGTTGGAGAGTCGACACTGACATCTTTTATTTTGGATTCAAATTTAACATTCTCCCACTTGAATCTAAATGAATAATCATGAATCAAGTCACACCAAGTCCTACCATGCCTCTACATAACTCATGTTTATTTCTTGGTAGAATCTTAGTGAGCATATTAGCAGGGCTCTTATCTATATGGATATTTTCCAAGGATAATTTTCCTTCCTCCAAGACATGTTGGATCCAATGGTACCTTAAGTCAATGTACTTGGTTTTTGAGTGAAATGTTGGGTTTTTCGTCAACTGAATAACACTTTGACTATCACAATATAACACATACTTATCCTGCTTTATTCGTATCTCTCCTAGGAATCATTGCATCCACAACATATCTTTGCAAGTTTTTGTTGTAGCTATGTACTCAGTCTCTGTTGTCCATAGATCTACTATTCTTCGTAGCCTTGATACCCAAGATACTGTTGCACATGCAAATGTATATAAATAACCTACAGTGGTATTTCTGGTGTCCGTATATCCAGGCATATATGCATCTGTAAATCCTTCAAGCATAGTCTTATCATGACCAAAACATAAACAATAATTACTAGTACCCTTGAGATACCTAAAAATCCATTTTACTGTTTGCCAATGTTGTTTTCTTGGATTGGCAAGGAACCTGCTCACTACTCCCATTGAATATGCAATGTATGGTCATGTACATACTATGACATACATCAAGTTTCCAACTGCTAAAGCATAAGGAATCTTGTTCATTTCTTCCTTCTCGTTGTCATCATTAAGACATATCTCAATACTCAACTTGAAGTGGGTTTCAAGGGGTGTACCAACTGGCTTGGCATCCTTCATATTAAACCTATCAATCACCTTCTTGATATATTTTTCTTGTGACAACCAAAACCTTTTGTATTTCCTGTCACGCATGATCCTCATGCCCAATATTTCTTGTGTTGGACCCAGATACTTCGTTGAAAATTTGCTACCCAAATATTTCTTCAACCTATTGATCATATTATTATCATGCCCAACAATCAACATGGCATCCACATATAACAATAATATTATATACTTTCCTTGATCATACCTCTTGATATAGACATAATGATCAACTTCCAACCTGTGAAAACCATATTCCAACATGAATGAATCAAATTTCTTATACCATTGTCAAGGTTTCTGTTTCAACCCATAGAGGTTCTTCTTCAACCTGCAAACAAGGTCTTATTTTCATTTTTCTATGAAGTCTTATGGCTACTCCATATAAATATCTTCTTCTAATTCTCCATGAAGGAAATAAATTTTTACATCTAATTATTCACATTCTAAGTCTAAAGAAGAAAAAATACCAAGAATGACTCTAATGGATGACATTTTGACAACATGTGAGAAAATATAAGTGAAGTCAATACCTTCTTTTTGGGTAAATCCTTTAACCGCTAGCCTTGCTTTATACCTCTCATTCTTTTCCTCATCTTCATGCTTAATCATGTATACCCATTTGTTTTGTAGAGCTTTTCTACCATTTGGGAGATTTACCAATTCTGAAGTTTTATTTTCCAACAAAGTGTTCATTTCTTCCTCCATTGCTTTCCTCTATTATTTACTATGCTAAAATTTATAAGCCTCTTGAAAATAATTAGGTTCACCTTCATCAATTAATAAAATATAGTTTCAAGGAGGATACCTTTGTGAAGACTTATGAGGCCTAGAATATCTCAGAACCAACTGTGGTGGTGTGTTATCAGGTCGAGTCTCCTATAAATGTTCCTTCAATGTTCCTTCTTCTTGATGTTCATCACCTTCCACTTGCTCTCCTTTCTGCTCTTGAATTTGTCGTTCATTTTCTTGCATTGGTGGGATGTTTTCATGTTGCTCTTCAAACATTTCAATAACTTTTTTGATCTCCAACTCACCTATAGACCTCATAAACATTTTTTTTCTCATTAAATATAACATACTTGCTTCTAATAATTTTATGTTTGGCTGGATCCCATAGACGATATCCAAATTCTTCATCTGCGTATCCCAGAAAAATGCATTTCATAGATTTATCATCTAGCTTAGTTCTATTTTCTTTTGGAATATGTACAAATGCTTCACATCCAAATATTTTCAAATGAATATAATTCAAATTCTTACCATTCAAAACTTCTTTAGGAATTCCACCATCCAAGGCTATAGTAGGAGATCAATTTATAGGATAGAAAATTTTCCTTACTGCTTCTACCCAAAAATGCTTCTCCAAACAACATTTTGGCAACGTGCTCCTCATTTTCTTGATAATGGTGCAATTCATCCTTTCTGCAACACCATTCTATTGAGGAGTATTAGGAACAATATTCTCATGCTTTACGCCAAACTTATTACAGTATTCCTCGAATGCATATGAACAATATTATCCACCAATATATGTTCTTAGATACTTGAGCAATTTGTTAGTCTCTCTTTCAACAACAACATGGAATTTTTGAAATATTTCAAATGCTTACCTTTTACTTTTCATAGGGTAGGACCAAGCTTTCATGGATGCATCATCTATAAATGTTACAAAATATGATGCTCCTCCTAATGACTTGATGTTAACAGGCCAAAACGCATATGAGTGTATCAATTATAACACTTTTTTCTTTCTTTCATGACCACCTCTAAGGAATGAAACCATTCTTTGTCTACCACATATACAATTCTCACAAAGAATAGGATTATAGGGTTTCAAGCCTGGCAGCAGATTTTTACCAACAAGGATTTTTAAACCCTTCTCTCTCATGTGATCCAAGAACTTATGCCACAAAACTGCTAAATTTCCCTCTTTTGTGACAGGAATCAAATCTGATTTTCCTATCATTGCCTTCAATGTATATAATGTTACTGTCTTGGGTCCTCTGGCCACAACCAATGCTCATTTTCTAATTTTCCAACCTCCTTTTCCAAAGCTTCTGAAATAGCCTTCATCATCCAATTGTCTCATAGAGATCAAGCTCATGCACATTTCTAGTACATGCCTGGCTTGTTTCAACAATATATATTATTCATCCTTTAACTTGATATGGACATCTCTTACTCCAACAATACGGAAAAAATGATTATTCCCCAAATGAACTCTACCATAATCACTAGGATTATAGGCAACAAAACTATCTTTGCATGGGGTTACATGGTGAGATGCCCCAAAGTCAAGGATTCAATCAAATCTACTGCTAGATGTATATAAAAATGTATCATCTACTGAAAGAGTAAATAACACATTACCATATGTGACTACAACAATAGCCTCACCTTCATTTGTGTTGGATGGCTTGTCAATTGTACTTGTCGGTTTCTGATCCTTTTGTCCTTTCTTCCAAACTCGACACTCTTTCTTCATGTGCCCGGGTTTTGCCACAATAAAATCAGATGAGTCTGCCCCTTCTTTATTTCGATTGGCCTCTCGACCTTGAACGTCGTTGTTGGCCTCAATCAATTCTCCTACCACGATCAACTAGAGCTAGAGCTTCTCCTCCCTAGTTTTCTGCAATTGGCTTGCATCGCAACTCCTCATTCATTAAACTACTATTAACATCATCAAACTTCAGGGTCCTTGTAGGTGCTGAAGTGCTCATAACTACAATTAAATTTTTCGAGTTGTTTGACATAGAACACATTAGCAAGATAACTCTAATTTCATCATCTAGAATGATTTCAACATAGACAAGTTGACTAGTAATAATATTGAATTCATTCAAGCACTTAAAATTGAAGCACCCTCCTTCATCTTGTGATTATAAATCTTCTTCAAGAATACTTTGTTTGATGTCGTGTTCTTTTCATATAGATCACAAAGCTTCTTCCATAATCATTTTGTTTTCTTTTCTCCTAACACATTGAAATACACATTCTTTTCTAGATATTGGCGAATTGTTGCAATTGCCTTTCTATCTAGCTTATTTCATTTTTGATCGGCCATCAATGAGGGTTTCTTTGCCATACCCTCAATTCGAAAAATAATAAACTTTTAAAATCATTATATCCTTTATTTGTTATTTCTATAAGGTAAAACTAGCCCCGCTCAACTTCTCAATGTGAATTAATGTTGTTGTCTCCATTTTCAATAAAATTTAAGCCTGGAAAATCAAGACACTACTTTAAAATTTTAATTATCACTCTTTTAAATAGAGAGCCAAACTTGAACTCATTTTAAAATATCACTTTTGTTTTAAAATATTATGAAATTTAAGATACATCATAAAGGCTGGACTTTGCTAACATTCATTAAATTTACAAGACATTTCACAAATTTCACTCATGTTACACTCAACTATCATTTGACCAAGAAGATCAGCATTTTATTAGTGAGATTCATGACCTAGACTTCCAACGAAAGATATTGTGACAACTTTTCTGTTTTAAGTAATTGATTTAAGAAGAGTTGCACAATTAAAAACCAGATTTGATGGACAATCATATTTCGAACACGCCACTGCAGAAGCAGACAAAGACCAATAAAAAGGAGAATGCTCACGAGCAGTGAGAAAGAAAGTGCATTAAGGTGAAGATGACAGAAAACCTGCTTACCCTCTACTCAATCAGCCACGCACATGTAATCGCTGGAAAATTTAAGTTGTGAAAATGGCCAATGGTCTGCGCATTAATAGAGTAGCACAAAGGTGTTTTCTTTAGCGTGACGATAAGGTCACCCTCCAATTTTAGGAAGAGCGATCCCCACACCAAATGGACCTTCAACAGCTGCCACCATTAAGTAATTTTCAAAGCATTAATATCAATTTAAATCAATAGGCAAGTTACAATAGGAAAGTTTAAATTCTGAATTGTCTTCTAAACTTTTGGCATAGATTTTGGGTATATCTGCAATAAATTCTAGATATTAAGATAAAGTATAGATATTTGGCATAACTTCTGGTAAAAATTGAACTTTGGCATAGATTTTGGGTATAACCAAAGACTCTTTCCAATAAATTCTAGTTATTAATATCACGTATAGATATTTGGCATAAATTCTGTAAGATTTAAACTTTATGGAAAAGGCAGAGGTTTTGTCCATTGATTCACTCACTTCATACAAATCCAAAACTGTTAACTGACGTAATGATAATTTCATTTTTCTTGTCCATGTTGTAGGGTTGTTGATAGGTTCACGACAATATCAACATTGAATGATTGTGGGAGAATGTGACTTTCTATCAAGATTATAATTTTCAGTCAAATTTGTACAACATTCATAGTCACTTTCATTGTAGATTAGTTAGCAGAGATTCATTGTAGATTAGTTAGCAGAGAGATAAATCATTTGACTTATAACTTTCAGTCAAATTTGTACAACATTCAGTCACTTTCATTGTAGATGGGTTAGCAGAGGGGTAAATCGTTTGACTTTTTCCTCATTATCAAATTCCAAGATATTTTTGGAATTTGTAATCGACATAAGTTTAAATTTAGATTTAGTGTCCAATTATTATTTAATGTGTGTCTGTAATTTTTATTTGATCATTCAGGTTGCTTTTTAATCGGCTGAAAACTCTAAAAATTCACACTTAATAAAACGACTTGATATTTAATTCTTAAAAACTACTTGATTTTTACTTAGAGTCGGTACGAAGAAATCCCAACCACTATGACGATACAAATCCTTGTATGCCCACCAGGAGAGAATACACGTACACGAATGGTTTATGTGTTTATCGTTAAGTGAAATTTGCAGAGATAGGTGCAAGAACAGGGGCTTTTATTGGTTTGAGTAAAACGCCTAGGTGACTCCAGCAGACCTATGTCTACTAGTCCTGTGATTTCTTCAACAACATTAGAATTAAGTTGCGTGGGAAATAAGATTATAGTTAACTATGTGAGCATAAACCAGAAATGGGGAACAAACTGAATGAAAAACTGGATTGGAAAGTTTCTCTAACAAAATATTAAAATGCAAAAATGATAATAAATGTTTTTATTTTTTAAATAATTAAATATAGTTTTATATGGGTTTGAAAATAATTATAAATCAGTTTATTTGTGAAAATGAGCCCAGGAGAATTTTTTTTTTTACACTCTATTATTTTTATTATTTTGAAAAAAAATAAATAAAATTTCGAAGTGTTTTATAGTTTATAATCTAGAAATCAAAGGCAATACACCTTATCTCATCTTCTTGGTAAAAGCATGCCTTTCTTGCATAGAGAGTATGGCTATGACTAAGTACTTAATGTACATGAGCAAGATGCATGCCTTTCCTCCATAGAGAGCGTGGCTATGACTAAGTACTTGATTTACATGAGCAAGATAAACAACATGGAAGACAAGAGACTCTATAAAATTGCTCCAAGCTCCAATCAAAACCACCTAAGGCTCAAGCTAGGTTGCATAAATATTTTATGTGAAGTCTAGCCTTCTTGTAGTAAGCAAAAAGAGGTCATTCTAATTAGGGATATTTTTGCATCTACATTTCAGGGGAAATTGTGTTGCAATAAAGAATTAGAGGATAATAATAATAATAATAATAAATTACTATAAGGAGGTGAGCAACCTAATCTAGAAGATAAAAAAATATCTCTTTATTTGTAAAGAAGAAAATCAACATTTTCAAAAGGGAAAATTTCACAAGCTAAGTAATGAAAGAAAGTCATGACCAACTCCTAAAATGCTATGCATCTAAAGAATTTACAATCTTTGTAACACTAAGAAGGTGGAAGATGAAAAACACTTTCTCTTAGACTATCATGCATATACTCACATTAGAATATGACTTGATTATCATGCATATACTCATATTAGAACATGACTTCAAAATATTGTTATACTTTGGATCTTCCTAACCTTGACACTCATCAAAACTATTATGACCTAGGTATGCTTCTCATAAAGTTTTTTGAGCACGAAAATAAAGTTCTAAAGAAACCCAAGTAATTTCCTTACCTTTTTAAGGTATGATAAATTAAATTTGGTGTCATTTAATGTTAGCCACCAGTAGCATCACAATCATTTCCTTTAACTTTATTTATCAATTGTATATTTTCCATAAAGAAATAATGGACATACAGTCCATCATCTAAGCCTTAGCTAAAACTTAATAAAAGTTGAATATGATTGCTTAGAATTTTGGTATAAAATTTGACAAGAATAAGATTATTAAGGCCAATTACTTGTTAGGTGTCCTATGGTTGGGATATTATATATTGATCTATATGGCATTTCTTTTTTTAGATTTATTTAGATTTTCAATGTGTTTTCATCATCAAATTCCATTGAAGGATTCATTAATGTTTATTTTTTATGAACAAGGATTTATGACCTTTTTATGAGATGATTAGACTAGAACATCCATATAAATTAAATGTTTGGTAAACAGTAATAGGCATCAATCCATGATAAGCATAAAAACACCTATTCATGATATATCTCACACTATCAAGATTAAAAAAAAACATAAAAATTAACTAAATTGTAATTTTATTTTAAAGTATAAAAATAATTAAGATATAAGTCAAACATATATATTTTAAAGAGAAAATGTAACAAGATTCTTAACCATGGAGATTCATCCCCCACTTTACCATGGAGATTCTTAACTTGTAAATAGGCTTTGTTAGGAAACCATGGCTTATCGATATCAAATTCCCAAAAACCAGAACTCATATCATATGGCACTTTTTCATATGATATTATTTCTTTTAAGTAATCAAGTTCATTAAAAGGACATAAAATAAGTAACTACTTTTGAGATAAGTCTCAAAATTTGTTATATGACCACAGCTAAGAATATTTTAAAATATTCCATGGATTTCCCTACCATCCATTTAATAAGTATTGATAATTAAATTAAAATTATGGAAACTCTATTCCATGTAGAAATTTGAATAACTGATATATTATTCACCGAGATTCTCCTAATCACATACTATTTTATCTTCATGCACAATACAAAATCTCTTCTACCATTGATCATCATATGTGGAAATAAAATCAATTGCATGCACACATTAAAACCATAAACAATCACACATATGAACATAGTATTTCATGGGAAAGCTTCAAGCTGAAAACCCCCAACTATCTGTATATTATATGTCATAGAGATCATGTAACAATCATTGTACAAAGCTCCTCACAAGCTCTCAGCACAACCTTTAATTACTACACACTAATCAAGCTAGATCTAGCAAAACATATGCTCCAATATCTGCCACCTGATAGCCAGCCTCTATTGCGTAATCAATGTTGTAGGATGGCTCATTAAATAACATAAACCACCTGGCTTGTACTGCGCAATCCTCATGGGCTCCTCCAATCACTGGTTGTTGCAAATATGCAACACTATAGTCACAACTCGATAGTTAACCTCGCTCTTTCACCTATCTCTCGCATCGGTCTCCACTGAAACCGTCCATGCACTGAAGTTAACTGATGTATTATTTAGTTGATTAATGAGTTTATAATTAGTGAATTAATTAATAATTAATTCACACCACTCTCACTAGTGTATCAATCAGTTAGACTAGATACAACTAGCTCAACTATGTTTAGCTTAGTTAAACCGAACACAACTCCATTAACTTCCTCAATCAACTCCACCAAACTCTCTCACATGAGTTCTAACTGAAGTATCCATGCAATAGCTCCACTTAACCCTCAGGAATAGCGTAATTCCTTCCGTCAGCTCCTGTGCCACATCTGTGCACTTAACTGAAGTGCTCCAAGAGAATAAGATAATGTTTATAGTCCAAATATTATTAAGAGCTAATAATATTCGACATATCTATTTTTAGACCGGAAATCTAAAAATAGATTCCGCCCAATATGTCTAAAAATAGAAGTCCATCTATTTTTCCAACTTGACCAACCATCCACAAATAGCATCCTGTAACTCATAGAACATGATCCATATGTCTAAAAATAGACTTTGCGCCAAAAATAGCCTGCGGGCCCACTTAGTGAAGGCGACTTCTTTCCACTAAGCTCATCATCTTGTTGCAATCTCAACACTCCCTCTCAACAAGATAAGGATTATCTTCCACCCCTATCCTGCCTCTGTGGTATTCGAATTTTCTCCTGGTGAGCGCCTTCGTCAAGATATCAGCATCCTGATCCTCCGTGGGAATGTATGAAAGTAACATGATCTTCCGCTGCACACAATCTCTGATTTGATGATAATGGTCCTTGAATCCATGCCGCCTCAACTCATCCTCCTGTCTGTACCATGATCCATATCCCGATGTGCCTTTGAGATATCTTAATACATGCTTGCCTATCTTCCAGTAGAGCTTGGTAGGCTTAACCATAGCTTGTGAAAGCTGGTTAACAGCATAGCATATGTCGGGTCGTGTATTGACTAAATATGTAGGCGACCCCACCAACTGTCGATAAACAGTGGCATCCACTACCTCAGCTGAATTAGCATCCTCCTTCCTCCATCCACCAGGAAGAGGAGTAACAACAGGCTTGCAGCCATGCATGTTGAACTTCTCCAGTATCTCCCGGGCATACTTGCCTTGAGAAACAAACAGTCCATCACTGCGCTACCAAATTTCCAATCCCAAGAAATAATGAAGGAGGCCCAAGTCCTTCATCTCAAACTCCTTTGCAAGATCAGCCTTGCATGAGTGTATCAACAGTTCATCACCTGTCAAAATCAAATCATCTACATAAAGTACATGTTGGGTGTGGAGCCTGATTATCTTGTTTACTTTGTATCACAGCTTTGGACCCCGTACCTAGTGCTGGTGCACCGCCCACCGACCGCCGCCGTGGGGGGTCCAGGGGGGGCGTGCCCCTGAAGCTCCCCCGGTGGGGGTTTGGGGGTAGCGCCCCCGAAGCTAAAAATCGCATGTAAAATTGCCTTGTAAAAGTATAGTAATTCTAGTCAATTTGGGCCGTTCATTAGGCAAATGATCTGACGGTAGAAGTTATGTTTAGATTAGGGTTTTTTGCCCTAGAAGGCAACCCCCTTGTATATATGAGGGCATTGTATTGTGGCTGTGTATTATGAGTGTATTCTCGGAGCGAGAAACCAAGAGGGAGACTGAGAGAGAGGACAGAGGATATTACAGCGGATCTGCTGTAGGTTTTGTCTCTTCATTTTTGCTGGATAATAGAAAGGAAGGACTGGCTGTTCGGGGTGGACGTATCCCAAACTGGGTGAACCACGTATATCTGTGTCTCTCTGTTTTTATGTGTTTTGTGTGCTTGTATTCTCCACATATTTTATGTGTTTCATTGCTCTGTAATATTTAATTTTCTAACAACTGGTATCGGAGCCGAAGGTATATTTGGTTGATAAACTCGCAGGAAAAAAGGGTTCCTGGTTCGAGTGGGAGCAATGGCGGACGATGGTAAGTTTAGGGTCGAGAAATTTAACGGCCAAAACTTTGCGTTGTGGAAGATGCAGATGATTTAACGGCCAAAACTTTGCGCTGTGGAAGATGCAGATGGAAGATTATCTGTATCAGAAAGATCTGTACCTACCATTGAGCGGAAAAACAAAGAAGCCGGCGACCATGACAGACGCGGAATGGAACATTCTTGATAGAAAGGCACTCGGAACAGTACGGTTGTGTCTTGCGGCGTCAGTCACCTTCAATATTTCGAAGGAAACAACAACAGAGGGTTTGATGCAGACGTTGGCGAAACTATATGAAAAACCCTCGGCCTCAAACAAGGTATTTCTTATGAAATGACTATTTAATATGAAGATGTTGGAAGGTGGATCTGTTGCAGACCATTTAAATGAATTTAATATAGTTACCAGTCAGTTAAGTTCTGTAGGGGTAAACTTTGATGATGAAGTTAGAGCTCTGTTATTCTTGTGCTCATTACCAGAAAGCTGGAATGGTTTAGTTATGGCCATTAGTAACTCTGTCTCTGGATCTAGTACTTTAAAGTTTGATGATGTTGTGGGTGCTATCCTTAGCGAGGAAATGCGACGGAAAAGCTCCGGTGAAACATCGGGTAATGCTTTGAGTGCAGAGTCTAAGGGAAGAAGAATGGAAAGAGGAAAGAGCTCGGGATATCGCAGTAAATCAAGGAAAGGCAGATCCAAGTCTAGATCGGGGATAGTGTGTTGGAATTGCGGAAAGAAAGGACACCTAAAGAAAGACTGTAGATCTCGGAAGGGAAAAGAAGGAGACACACAGCAAGAAAACAATCATGAAGAAAATGTGACAGGTGATGTGTTACAAGATGCTTTGATTCTTTCTTTAAAAAATGTTACTGATTCTTGGGTTGTAGATTTAGGGGCTTCATTCCATGCCACACCTGATAAGAAATATTTTCATGACTATGTTCAAGGAGATTTTGGACAAGTTCGTTTGGGTGATGATAAACCCTGTAAAATTGTTGGAATGGGTAAAGTTCTTGTAAAACAACAGAATGGAAACCAATGGCTACTAAAGGAGGTAAGGCATGTTCCAGATCTGAAGAAAAATCTGATTTCAACAGGGCAGTTAGGCGGTGAAGTTTGTGTGACAACTTTCACAGATAAAACTTGGAAGGTCACCAAAGGAGCCCTGGTAATAGCAAAAGGCGAAAAGGTTGGTACATTGTATTTATGCAATGGTATTTCTAACTTTGTTAATGCTTTAAATTCCAAAGGAGCAGATGCAGCATTATGGCATCATAGGCTCAGACACATGAGTGAGAAGGGAATGAAGATTCTTCACTCAAGAAATTTGTTGCCAGGTTTGAAGAATGTTGATTTGGATTTTTGTGAGAATTGCATTTATGGAAAACAAAAGAGAGTCAAATTTCTCAGAGTTGGGAAAGAAAAGAAGAGCGAAAAATTGGAGCTTGTGCATACAGATGTATGGGGACCTGCTCAGGTATCATCTCTTGGTGGCTCTCGTTATTATGTTACTTTTATTGATGATGCAACTAGAAAAACATGGATTTATTGTATTCAGAATAAATCTGATGTATTTGATACTTTCAAGAAATGGAAAACTTTGGTTGAGATTGAGACAGGAAAGAAGTTGAAGTGTCTCAGATCAGACAATGGAGGTGAATATTGCAGCAAAGAGTTTGATAGGTACTGTTCAGAGCATGGAATTCGTAGAGAGAAGACGGTTCCAAGAACACCACAAGAAAATGGTGTGTCAGAAAGGATGAACAGAACAATCATGGAGCGTGCAAGGTGCATGAGATTGCATGCAGGATTGCCTTTACAATTTTGGGCAGATGTTGTAGATACTATTGTTCATCTAATAAACAGAGGGCCTTCAAGTTCCTTGGATGGTGGTATTCCAGAGGAAGCATGGACAGGTAAAAAGGTAAACTACTCTTTTTAAAGCCTTTTGGTTGTGAGGCCTTTGTCTATATTAATAAAGAAAACAGAGCAAAGCTTGAGGCAAAATCAAAGAAATGTACCTTTATTGGATATGGTGCTAATGATTTTGGTTATCGCTTATATGATTATGAAAATCAAAAAATCATTAGGAGTAGAGATGTAATATTCAATGGAAAGGTCTTGTATAAGAATTAGTTGCAGGAAAAGAAACAGGAAAAAGAAAGCAAGGAATACGTGGTTCTTGATGAGATATCTGAAAAAGTAAAGGTGCCTGAAAATAATAATAATCAACAACCACAGTAGCAACAACCACCAAAACAGCAACAGGCACCTCAAACACCTGAAAGTGGTGTTAGAAGATCTACCAGGATAAGTAGACCCCCTTAACGATACTCTCCTTCATTATATTATTTATTGTTGACTGATTCTGGTGAACCTGAATGTTATGAAGAAGCAATGCAGGTTGAAAGTAGGAAGAAGTGGGAGCTAGCCATGGAAGAAAAGATGGACTCCTTAATGCATAACCAGACTTGGGACTTAGTCAGGTTGCCTGCAGGTAAAACTACATTGCAGAATAAATGGGTTTACAGGCTGAAGGAAGAAGATGGAGGAAAACAGAGGTACAAAGCTAGACTTGTGGTGAAGGGGTTTGCACAGAAGAAATGTATTGATTTTGATGAAATATTTTCTCCTGTTGTTAAAATGAATTCAATCAGAACTATTTTAAGTCTTGTAGCAGCGGAAGATTTACATCTTGAAAAGTTAGATGTAAAGACATCATTTCTCCATGGAGATTTGGAGGAAGAGATATACATGCAGCAACCAGAAGGATATGAGGTAAAAGGGGAAGAAAAATTGGTGTGCAGGTTAAAGAAGAGCTTGTATGGCTTAAAACAGGCTCCAAGGCAGTGGTATCTAAAATTTGACAAGTTTATGTCTGAACAAGGTTATACTAGATGTCACTCTGATCATTGTGTTTATCTAAAAAGGAAAAATGATGGCGGCTATATTATATTGTTATTGTATGTAGATGACATGCTTGTTGCAGGGTCTAACATGCAGGAAATAAATGTGCTCAAAAGAAAATTGGCAAATTCATTTGCAATGAAGGATTTGGGAGCTACAAATAAATCCTTGGTATGAGGATAACTAGAGACAGGAAAAATCGCAAATTAACACTGTCTCAGAATGAGTACATAGAAAAGGTGTTGAAAAGATTTAATATGCAGAATGCAAAACCATTTAGTACACCTTTTGCTAGCCATTTCAAACTTAGTAAGGAGATGTGCCCAAAGACCCAAGAAGACATGGATTATATGTCTAAAGTTCCATATGCATCAGCAGTTGGAAGCTTAATGTATGTAATGGTCTGCACAAGGCCTGATATTGCACATGCAGTGGGAGTTGTAAGCAGGTACATGAATAATCCAGGAAAAGAACATTGGATGGCAGTAAAATGGATTCTCGGATATTTGAGAGGTACCACAAATCAAGCATTATGCTTTGGTGGTTCAAACATTGCTCTACAGGGATATGTTGATGCAGATATGGCAGGTGACAGAGATAATAGGAGGAGCACTACAGGATATGTATTTACTGTAGGTGGAACAGCTGTCAGTTAGGTTTCAAAAATCCAAAGTGTTGTTGCACTTTCAACAACAGAAGCCGAGTATGTTGCTGCTACAGAGGCTAGTAAAGAAATGATTTGGTTACAAAGGTTTATGGATGAATTGGGTAAGAAGCATGATATGGGCACACTATACAGTGATATCCAAAGTGATATTCATCTTGCAAAGAACTCAGCATTTCATTCTAGGACTAAACACATACATCTCAAGTACCATTTCATACGGTCAGTATTGGAAGATGGAGAGTTGAAGCTGGAAAAGATACACACTAGCCAGAATCCTGCAGATATGCTAACAAAATTTGTAACCAAGGAGAAACTGAGAATGTGCTCAGTTTCAATTAGTCTTCAAGGATGATGATGAAGATGATAAATAGCCAGGTCCAAAGAGGAGTCATTGTCCGGCAAATGAAGTAGCGGTGGAGTTGCTAAAATCAGTCTCCAAGTGGGAGATTGTTGGGTGCGTGGGCTTTGATTATCTTGTTTACTTTGTATCACAACATTGGACCCCTGTGCCTTAAAGGGGGCGGCAACGTACGTGGTCGTCGCTCTTGTGGGGGGGTCCGGGGGGCGCGGCGCTTTTGAGCCCGGCGGGGGTTTCGAGGGCAGCGCCGAAGCTAAAAAGAGATGTAAAATTGCCTTGTAAAAGTATAGTAATTTCTAGTCAATCTGGGCCGTTCATTAGGCAAATGATCTGATGGTAGAAGTTATGTTTAGTTTAGGGTTTTTTGCCCTAGAAGGCAACCCCTCACTTTTATGAGGGTATTGTATTGCGGCTGTGTATTGTATGTGTATTCTCGGAGTGAGAAACAGAGAGGGAGTCTGTGAGAAAGAACAGAGGATATTATAGCGCATTTGCTGTAGGTTTTGTCTTTTCATTTTGCTGGATAATAGAAAGGAAGGACTGGCTGTTCGGGGTGGACGTAGCCCAAACTAGGTGAACCACGTATATCTGTGTCTCTCTGGTTTTATGTGTTTTTTGTGTGCTTTTATTTTCCTCATATTTTATGTGTTGCATTTCTCCATAATATATAATTTTCTAACACGAATAGTCTCCTATGACTCTTTTATGATTTTTGAATGCATGAAATCAGCTTAGAGTTCTATGAATATCTAGACTATTTTTCTACTTTATGTCTATTGATTTGCCTCAAACTTGTTTTCCTCATAATATATGAATGGATATGTACTATTGAATGAATCATAAGATTATATTTTATTTATACAATTATTATTTTATTTTCCTTTTGAAACACTTGGTCCACACATAGGTGAATGTGTTAAATGATCACATTTATATGCTTTGAGTTATTTTGAACATATAAGTGAATGAAAATAGGAGTATCATCACTGTAAAAGCTCATAAGGAACCTAAATAAGGCCCTAGGAGGTCGACTATTTTACATGACTGGAAAATACATACATAATTTTAGCGATGAGACCAAGGAGATGATTTATTTTCAAGAAATTTGATACTTTATTTTATGAATAAGAATTTGTTAAGACACTAGAAGCTCTCTAGTTTAACTTTTTATTTCTTGTGAAAAAGATTTCATATATTTCTAGCAATATAGTTGAAGAGAAACTCGGTTCTTGAAAACCTTGTTCAAAGAACAACATATGGCCTTCAATATTATGGAAATTTAAATACATATACAATATGGAAATTTATTGAAGACCATGAACAATCCAAAATTTGGGAGAATAAGCACCCTATGACTTCATTATTGAATATTTTGATTTTGAAGAAAGATACACTGACAAATCCACTGAAAAGTTTTCAGAATTGCATGAATATTCCAATATTCCAATATGGCAATTCCAATGAAGATTTATTTCCTTGTGGTGATGATAATTTTCCTTCCATACCAAGTCCATCAAGATCTATCCAAGTTATGAAAAAAAATGATCCAAATTTTATGAAGGAATGAAATGGAATACAAATATAAATGAATCACAAATATACAACGAAAACAAAACTTCAATTCATTAATAACAAAGTATTGAAAATTGTTTACATGCAGAATGGAAATAAACTAGCTCAGGTGATGGTAACTTATCTCTAAGAAGAGATGTGTTCGTTACATGCCTTCTGAACTATGTTACAATGAGGCTCGAAGGCCTATTTATTATTGAGAAACAATGGAAAACCCTAAACATCCAAAAACCTAAACCCAGGAGATGAAACACCAAAAGTTTGGTACATTAACTTCCATGGGTACATTAACTTGGTACATTACCTTCATGGGGTTGTAACTTTGGAATACGATCTATGTTTGAAACGTGTGATACCTTGTTAGAAAGATATATCCAAGGATTATTTTTTTTAACAACAAAACCATTTTCCAAAAAAAAAAAAAATCCTTTAGGGCCTCAAAACGACTTCAGAAGTTCAAAACCTGAAAAACTACCAAAAATAGTAAACAGTGCTATAATTAAGGAAACTGAAAGAAAAAATGGTGGGTGTCCAAGTGAAATAGGTGGGTGGCTGCCAATATCCACCTGGATTAGTCCCCCCTACCTTAGGAATTAATGGTCCCCATTACTTTGAGTGCCTCCATTAGATGGAGAAACTTCTACTGAAATTGGTCCCTAGTGAGCCATTTTCCTTGGTGCAAGAGTTGCCTAGCTTTGAAAACCCGATACAATTGGATATTTTGTTTGTGAGTGCTCTTTATATGTGTGTCCATGATATAATTAGTTGTGGCTTGTTCCATGCAGTTTGGATTTAGTTCTGTTGATGTTAGTTGTTCTGCAGTGTCTGATGTGTCCAGTAATGGTGAAAAGTATGGCTCAAGGCGGTCCACATTGAACACTAGGTGAAGGCCAAGGAATGGGGGAATTTTGAGCTCAAAATAATTGTCTCCCACAACCTCAGTGATGGTGTAAGGCCCATATATTAGTGGTTTTAGCTTCCGATAGGATCTGGTAAGGTGCTCTTTTTGCAAATGAAAGCTAACTTTATCACCCACCTGAAACTTGTGTGGCACCAAATGTTGATCATGTCGCTGCTTATACTTACTATTGGACTTATCCAAGATGTCATGCACTTGCTGGAAGATGTGTTGTATGCGTTCAATATCAAGTTGCTTTATCAACCTTGAATTGTACATGTGTGGACTCTATCTGTACAGTAGTCACATGGGGCATGGAAACATCAATCGATCAAAATGGTTGAAAACATAGGCCCAATTGAAAAGGATTGTGACCAGTTGAGCTATGGAGAGCTTTGTTATAACTCTGTTGCACATAAGGATCGATCTCATCCTAGGTTCGTGCATTCTTGGAGTTGTACATACATAGTTTGTGCATTATCATCCTATTGACGACCTTTGTCTGGCCATCATTTTGGGGATGTAATGAAATCGACTTGTTGAGCTTAGTGTCCAATAATGTACATAATATAGACCAGAATATGATCAGAAACCTGCTATCCCAATCTTATATAATGTCCTGCGAGATTCCAAAATGTACCCATACTCGTTTAAAGTAGAGTTTGGCAGTTTCCTCTGCTATGCTACTCTTCTTGCAAGCCACCAATATAGAAATCTTAGAAAATATGTCCATGACCACAAATACATAGTCATTACCATGCTTGGTAGAAGGGAGGCCAGACAGATAGTCCATGGAGATGGATTCCCAGGGCTGGCTAGGAGTAGGCAGAGGAGTGTACATGCCTTGCTTCTTGATGGTTGGCTTGGTGATGGCATAGGAAATGCAATATTGATATATTTTCCAATGTCTTGTCGTAGTTTCGGCCAATAAAAATACTTTTGTATTACGACCACAATTTTATCCAAACCAAAGTTTCTTGCAACTCGACGGTAGTGTGCCTCCCAAATAAGCTTGACACACTCACTTGAAGGAAAAAAAAAGTGGCCAAGGTAGCATAATAATGCATCCTGGTGGAAATATAGAACTTTCTTGTCATACACTAGCATCTGATATGGTGGCAAAATCTAGATCATTTTTGTACAATTACGACCATCCAAAGGTCTCGTGGCCATAAGAGTTGAGAACAACAATCAATGTTGCAACTGGGGGCTGACTGACATGATGAGTGTTACTCTTCTCGTATTTAATGTTCAAGTGAAATTTTTGGAGATATGTAGACCACTTCTGATGTAGAACATTCTACAACTTCCCTTGTGTCTAGATAATTGAAGAGGTTTATGATCTATGTGTATGATTGTCTCCTTCCCTAGAAGGTAATGTTTGCATTGTCAACGCTGCATGATGGAATACATATCTTTAACATACGTGGGGTATTTCTGGATTGTATCAGAAAGTGTCTCACTATGATAGGCCATTGGATGCCCTTATTGGGAGAAAACTGCACTAATAACATAGTTGGAGGCATTTGTATCAATTTCAAATGGTTGTTGTAGGTCTGGAAATGTGAGCATAGGCACAAAGTAGAGGTGGTGCTTCAACTAAATGAACACCTTCTATTGGGAATCAGACTAGAAAACCTTTTCTTTCACTCTTCCATTGGTAACCTGACTCAAAGGCCAATTGATATGAGAGAATCCCAACGCGAACCTCCAATAAAAACTGGTAAGGCCCAAAAAGCTGCGAAGCTCTGTTAGAGTGGTCGGGGCTGGCCAATCCTGAATGAATTGGATCTTAGCTGGATCCACATGCACGCTATTCTCATCAATGATGTACCCTGGATATTGGACCTCACCCATGCCAAATGTGCATTTCACCAAGTTGGCACATAGTTTGTGTTGTCACAGGGTTTGAAGGACTTATATAATGTGTTGTAGGTGCTCTTCCAAACTCTTACTGAAGATGAGGATGTCATCCAGATATACAACCACGAATGAGTTAGTGAAGTGACACAAGGTGTCATCAATCAACCTCATAAGAGTTGCAAGGGAATTTTTCAACCCAAAAAGCATGACCAACCACTCGATAAGGCCCTCCTTGGATTTTAAGGAGGTCTTCTGATCCGAATTTATGCAGGAACGCAACAGAATAAACCTATAACCATAAATACAGAGATGTAGTGGAAATAACACTTCATTTCATTAATATCAAAGAATTGAAATTTGCTTACAGATAGAATGGAAATAAAACTAGCTAGGGCGCTGGTAGCTATCTCTGAGAAGATATGTGGCGGCTACAGGCCTCTGAATTGAGTTACAATGAGGCTCGAGGGTCTATTTATTATTTAGAAACAATGGGAAATCCTAAATAGCCAAAACCCTAACCCTAGGAGATGAAGCGCCAAAACTATGGGCCCCGTTTGGGTAAATTGGTGTTTCAACTTCCCAGGGGCATAACTTTGGCATACGATCTCCGTTTGACGCGTTCCATACCTCGTTAGAAAGATCTATCCGAGGACTACAAATTTGGAATGAAAAATTTGGTACATATTTTCCAAAAAAACGTCGTTTAGGGCCTCAAAACGGATCCGGAAGTTCAGGACCCGAAAAACTGCTAAAAATAGTAAGTTATGCCAAAACGGAAAAACTGAAAGAGACAATGGTGGGGGCCCAAGTGGAATAGGCGGGTGGCCACCAATATCCACCTGGATCATTCCTCCCCCCTTAGGAAGCAATGGTCCCCATTGCGTTAAGTTCCTCAACGGAATGGAAATTCTGTGAACTTAGGTCACACAGTGAAACACTTTCCTTGGTGCGGGGAGTTGGCCGGCTTTGGCAACTCGATATAGTTGGATCTTCGTTCGTGAGTGTTCTTGATTTGCATGTCCATGATACAATCACATGGTGGCACATTTCCATGCGGTCTGGATTTAAATGCGGTGGTGTGATATAGTGCAATGTTTGAGGTGTCCAATAGAGGTGGGAAGTAAGGACGAAGGCGATCCACATTGAAGACTGGGTGCAGACAAAGGAATGGTGGAATACTAAGATCGAAGGCATTGTTCCCTTCATCCTTGGTGATAGTGTATGGCCCGTATCAGAGTGGGTAAAGCTTGCGGTGGGGTCCAGTGAGGCGCTCCTTCTGTAAATGTAGCCATAATTTGTCACCCACCTAGAAGTTGTGTTGCACCCGGTGTTGATCATGGCATTACTTGTACTTGGCATTGGCTCTGTCCAATATATCATGAGCCTATTGGCAGATGTGTTTAATGCACTCGATGAAGCTACTTGCTCTCAACTTCGGAGGCCCGGACATGAGCTGAATCGGCCCTGACATTTGCAAATGGCATGGCTACATCAATGGGACATAGTGGAAGTGGAATCCCAAGCCCACCTAAAAGGGGCTATGGCCGATTGAACTGTGGAGAGCCCGATTATAACTATGTTGTACATATGGGAGGCTCTCGTCCCATGTGCATGGATGCTTTGAATTGTACATGCGCAGAATGTGTACAAGCATTCTGTTGACGACCTTTGTCTGGCCATCTGTTTGGGGATGGAAAGCTGTGGACTTGGTGAGTTTGGTATCCAACATTGACCAGAGGCTGGACCAAAATGTGTTGAGGAACCTACTATCTCGATCTGATATGATAGACTGTGGGATCCCAAAGTGCACCCACACTCGTTCAAAGAAGAGTTTAGCAGTGGCTTCTGCTGTGATATTCTTCTTGTAGGCCGCCATGATGGCCATCTTCGAGAATCTGTCGGTGACCACGAAAACACAGTCATTTCCCTGCTTAGTAGAAGGCAGCCCGACATGTAATCCATGAAGATGCATTCCCAAGGTCGATTAGGGGTAGGTAGCAGAGTATATAGGCCTTGCTTCTTAATGGTTGGTTTGGCAATGGCACAAGCAATGCAGGATCTGATGTGATTCTCGACATCCTTTTGAAGGTTCGGCCAATAGAAATACTTCTGCAGCATTGCCACTATTTTCTCGACCCCGAAATGGCCAACGAATCGACTACAGTGTTCTTCCAAAATCATCTTGGCACGCTTGCTTGAAGGAACACAAAGGTCTCCCATGTATTTATAAAAGTACATCTTGGAGGTGAAAATTTGGAACTTGCGTACCCCGGGAAGTGCCTTGTAAGTGTGGCCGAATAAATGTCACTCTCGCAGAGAGCAGCCAATCGAAGTCTCTTGCCCGCCTGGTTGAGCACAATGGTGAGAGCCACGATCGGTGGTTAGTGAGCGATGCACCTTTATGATTTGTGTTACACTTCTTGTAGTTGATGTTCAAATGAAACTGTTGCAGGTATGTGGAGCACTTTTGATGGCGATCATTCTAAAACTTCCCTTGTGTCTGTATGAACTGCACGGGCCGGTGGTCTGTGTGGATGATTGTTTCCTTCCCAAAAATGTAATGCTTCCATTATCGACAAGCTTTCACAATGGAATACATTTCTTTGTCATAAATGGGATACTTGTGAACTGTGTCAGACAATTTATCATTTTGATATGCCACTGGATGTCCCTGTTGAGTAAGAACTAACCCAATAGCATAGTTAGAGGCATTTGTCTCGATCTCAAATGTTCGTTGCAAGTCTGGTAATGTGAGCACTGGGGCAGAACAGAGGAAATTTTTCAATTCTGTGAACGCCTTCTATTGATATTCCGACCAAAAGAATTTTTCTCTCACTCCTCCCTTGGTGACTTGACTCAAGGGCCAAGTGATATGAAATAATCCCAACACGAACCTATGGTAGAAATTAGGAAGACTCGGAAAGATGCGAAGCTTTGTTAGAGTGGTTGGGGCTGGCCAATCTTGAATGACTTGGATATTGGTTGGATCCACATGCACCCACCTTTCATCAATAATGTATCCCAGATATTGAACCTGGGTCATGCCAAAAGTGCACTGCTCCAAATTGGCACACAACTTGTGTTGCCGCAGTGTTTGGAGGACTTGTCAGATGTGGTGAAGGTGCTCTTCCAAAGTCTGGATGAAGATCAGAATGTCATCCAAGTAAACCACTACAAATGAGTTGGTTAATGGCTGCAAGATGTCGCCCATCCACCTCATGAAGGTTGCGAGAGCATTCGTCAGCTTTGAAAGCATGACCCGGCCATTCGAAAAGGCCTTCCTTGACTTTGAAGGCAGTCTTCCACACATCAGAGGGTTCAATTGGTACTTGGTGATACAAAGACGTCAGGTCGATCTTGCTGAAATATTTTGCACCTTTGAGTTGGTCCAGAAGGTCATCAATCCGCGGGATTAGGTACCTATTACGGACAGTGATCTTGTTCAGCGCCCGATAGTCAATACAGAGTCTCCACGTCACATCCTTCTTCTGTACCAACACGATCGGGCTCCCATAGGGCGATGAACTTGGTCTGATGTGACCTGTTTGTCGCAGCTCCTGAATCTGCCTCTTGATTTCATCGTTCTCCAGAACAGAGCGTCGATAGATCGGTCCATTGGGTAGCGGCGCACCTGGGGTCGGATCAATCGGGTGCTTGATCTGACAGTGCAGAGGAACTCTTGTGGGTGAGGTGAAGACATCCCCGTACTCCTCCACAACCTTATCCATTTGTTGTTGTCGTGCAAAGGAGCCCTGTCTGGAGGTCGTGGCCACAGTCTTCTTCTTGCCCTGGGGGCGGATCATCAGGAAAACGAATTTCCTAGTTTGGGAAATGAGCTTACTGCATTGTTTTGTATTAACCAAAGAGATAGACGCAGGAGGTGGTACCTCTGGTATCCTGTAAAACTTATTTCCCAAAGTAACAATAATAGCATGAGGTCGAGACTCATACACAGCATGACACTTCCACAAGTATGGTTTTCCTAATAATACATCAGAAACATCAATAGAATCAACGCCACATAATACCTCATCAGTGAAGGGCTTGATGCTATAGGGAAGGCGGCACTGCTGGCTGACGCGGAGATCTCGTCCTTGGTGAAGCCACCCGATGGTGTATGGATGTGGGTGAGCTGTTGGTCGGCAAGCCCAACCGCTTCACGACGTCTGCTGAAATGAGGTTCTTTTGGCTCCCATTGTCGACAATGAACTGTATAGGGGAGCCCTTTACCCACATATGGGAGTGGAAGAGACGTTCCTCCTCCTCTGGATCTTCCGGTTCCTCCTTCTGGATCTTTGTAGTGGCAACAGTGGTGTTGGGCTCCGCATTAATAATCTATTTACATTTTTCATTCCCCTTTTCAGGTTCTGATTCAGAGTCGGAGCATGCATCTGACTCAGAAGCCGTCATCTCGGCCACTAGCGACTTCTTGGCCCGACACTCACTTGTGTTGTGAGTGGAGCTCTTATGGAACTCACACCACTTTCCCATGTCCTTATTTGGCCTTGCGGTCTTGTTCTTTTCTTGTGGCTTCGATGAGTTGTCTTTAGCTGCCATGCCTTGGCTCTGTCCTTTGTTCTGCGGTTTGGAAGCACCTTTCCCTTGCTTTTGATTCGCATATCCAAAGTCTCGCTTTTTCTGTGTGAATTTCTGCTCAATGCGCGGCATACTGGTATACAATTAGCGAGGAGATGTCAAGGAACTCCATTTCCTCCTAAATGCATACGTACGGTGTTGCGATACTTTAACACTAAATGTTTCTCGAATTAATAAATGTTTCTCGAATCTTTGATACCCAACTTTTTAACGCAGGGTATGGAACAGATTCGTCAGCTCGTGCACATCTTTATCCCTTTGTTGTCGCAGCGTGGTCCATTGTATGTACTTGTCCTCATAGCTCCCCACGGGATAGTACTGTTCCTTGACGGCGTCTCGGAAAGAATTCCAAGTTGGTACGACCGAGAATAGAGAGGGTTCTGTCGGGTCCTTGTTCTCACAGTAGGTTTCCCACCAGTCCTTAACATGGGGGGTAGCTTTGAGAAGTGCAAAAATAATCTTCTCCCAGTCTGAAAAGTCATGAACAGAGAAATATCCTTCTAATAGATTCAACCATATATCTACGGCATCTGCGTCTATTTGACCTCAAATATGGGAATGTCAAAATTTACTTGTACCTTAAAGGGAGTCACAACTCCAGAGTGGCTACTGGAAGCCGATGCGCCGCCGGTGGGTAGCCGTTGAAGGATCTGAGCAAAGTTGTCCATCATCGCGTTCCTTTGTTTTTTGAGGGCCTCCTCGAGCAATATTTTGATAGGATCTCCTGCTCCCTCATCTTTCTTTTCGTCCCCCATGGGCGTCCGTCGAGGTTTGTGAGGCTAATCTTGCAAAGGTTCCACCAGATCGAGCCGTAGCTCCTTATACCCCGACCTCGTTGGGGACATGCAAAGAAGGATCGAGAAAAAGCAGACCGCTCTGATACCACTGATCCGGATTTATGTAGGAATGCAACAGAATAAACACATAACCATAAATACGAGGAGATGCGGTGGAAAATAATGCGTCATTTCATTAATAACAGAAATATGCTTACAGACATAATGGAAATAAAATAGCTAGGGTGCTGGTAGCGAATCTCTGAGAAGAGATGTGATGGCTACAGACCTCTGAACTATGTTACAATGAGGCTCGAGGGCATATTTATTATTGAGAAACAATGTAGAATCCGAAACGTCCAAAAACCTAACCGTAGGAGATGAGGCGCCAAAACTGTGGGCGCCCGTTTGGGTAAATTGGTGGTTCAACTTCCCGGGGGCATAACTTTGGCACCCGATCTCCGTTTGACGCGTTCAATAGCTCGTTAGAAAGATCTATACGAGGAATAAAAATTTGGAACAGGCAACATCGATACATGGACCCATGTTGCTCTCCGTTTTCCCAAAAAACGTCGTTTAGAGCCTCAAAATAGCTCCGAAAGTTTAGGACCCAAAAAACTGCTAAAAATAGTAAGTTATGCCGAAACTGAAAAACTGAAAGAGACAATGGTGGGGGCCCAAGTGGAATAGGCGGGTGACCACCAATATCCACCTGGATCATTCCTCCCCCTTAGGAAGCAATGGTACCCATTGCGTTAAGTTCCTCCATGAGATGAGGAAATTTCTGCTAAACTTGGTCCCTGGTGAACCACTTTCCTTGGTGCAGGAGTTGGCCAGCTTTGACTTCTTGGAAGTATAGTTGGATCTTCGGTAGGTGTGTTCCTTGATTTGCATGTCCATGATACAATCTGTGGTGGCACATTCCATGCGGTTTTGGATTTAACTACGGTGGTGTGAGTTGTTCGCAATGTCGAGGTGTTGTTAAGAGGTGGGAAGTAAGGACGAAGGCGATCCACATTGAATACTGGGTGCAGACCAAGGAATGGTGGAATACTGAGCTTGAAGGCATTGTTCCCTACAACCTTGGTGATGGTGTAAGACCCGTATCGGAGCGGGCGAAGCTTGCGGTGGGGTCCAGTGAGGCACTCCTTCTGCAAATGTAGCCATACTTTGTCACCCACCTGGAAGTTGTGTGGCACCCAGTGTTGATCATGGAGTTGCTTGTACTTGGCATTGGCTCTGTCCAATATATCATGAACCTGTTGGCGGATGTGTTGAATGTGCTCAATGAAGCTACTTGCTTTCTAAACTTCAGACTGTACATGAGCTGAATCGGCCTGAGCAGCTGCAAATGGCATGGCTACGTCAATGGGACATAGTGGCTGGAATCCCAAGCCCACCTAAAAGGGGCTATTTCCGATTGAACTGTGGAGAGCCCGATTATAACTATGTTGTACATATGGGAGGCTCTCGTCCCATGTGCATGGATGCTTTGAATTGTACATGCACATAATGTGTACAATCATTCTGTTGATGACCTCTGTCTGGCCATCTGTTTGGGGATGGAAAGCTATGGACTTGGTGAGCTTGGTATCCAACATTGACCAGAGGTTGGACCAAAATGTGTTGAGGAACGTGCTATCTTGATCTGATATGATAGACTGTGGGATCCGAAAGTGCACCCACACTCGTTCAAGGAAGAGTTTAGCAGTGGCTTCTGCTGTGATATTCTTCTTGCAGGCCACCATTATGGCCATCTTCGAGAATCTGTCGATGACCACAAAAACACAGTCATTTCCCTACTTAGTAGAAGGAAGGACTAACATGTAATCCATGGATATGGATTCCTAAGGTCGACTAGGGGTAGGCAAAAAAATATAGAGGCCTTCCTTCTTGATGGTCGGTTTGGCAATGGCACAAGCAGTGCAGGATCTGATGTGCTTCGCGACATCCTTTCGAAGGTTCGACCAATAGAAATACTTTTGTGGGATTGCTACTGTTTTCTCGACCCCGAAATGCCCAGCGACTCGACAATAGTGTGCTTCCCATATCATCTTGGCACGGTCACTTGAAGGAACACAAAGGTGTACCAGGTGACATAAAAGTGCATCTTGGAGGTGAAAATTTGGAAATTGCGTACCCGCCAAGAGTTCCTTGTAAGTGTGGTCGAATTCTGGGTCACTGTCATAGTGAAGCAGCCAATCAGAAGTCTCATGCCCACAAGATTTGAGCACGGTGGTGAGCGCCATGATCGGTGGTCGGCTGAGGCAGTTTGCAACATTATTGGTGCTACCCTTCTTGTACTTTATGTTCAAATGAAATTGTTGTAGATATGTGGACCACTTCTAATGGCGATCATTTTGCAACTTCCCTTGTGTGTATATGAACTGTAGGGGTCAGTGGTCTATGTGGATGATTGTTTCCTTCCCAAAAATGTAATACTACCATTGTCGAGAAGCCTGCACAATGGAATAGATTTCTTTATCATAGGTGGGATACTTGCAGACTGTGACGAACAATGTCTCATAGTGATATGCCACTGGATACCGCTGTTGAGTAATAACTACCCCAATAGCATAGTCAAAGGCATTTGTCTTTATCTCAAATGGTTGTTGCAAGTCTGGTAATGTGAGGACTGGGGTAGAACAAAGGCGATGTTTCAATTCTATGAACACACTCGTTTGAGGTTCCGACAAAAATATTTTTTCTTTCTTTCCTCCCTTGGTGACTTGACTTAAGGGCCATGTGATATGATAAAATCCCAACACAAACCTACCGTATAAATTAGCAAGACCCAGAAAGGTGCGAAGCTCTGCTATAATGGTTCGAGTTGGCGAATCCCAAATTACTTTGATCTTGGTTGGATCCACATGCACCTCCCTTTCATCAATAATGTATCCTAGATATTGAACCTGGGTCATACCAAAAGTGCACTTCTCCACATTGGTACACAACTTGTGTTGCCGTAGTGTTTGGAGGACTTGTCGGATGTGATGGAGGTGCTCTTCCCAAGTTTGGATAAATATCATAATTTAATCCAAGTACACCACTACAAGTGAGTTGGTGAATGGCCGCAAGATGTCTTCCATAGAACTCATGAAGGTTGCAGGATCATTCGTCAACCCGAAAGGGATGGCCAGCCATTTGAAAAGGCCCTCCTTGGCTTTGAAGGCTGTATTCCACACATCAGAGGGTTTGAATAGTACTTGGTGATAACCAGACTTCAAGTCGATCTTGTTGAAATATATCACCCCTTGGATTTGGTCCAGAAGTTCATCAATGTTGGGATTGAAATTGCCTATTCTGAACGGTGATCTTGTTCAGCGCCCGATAGTCAATACGGAGTCTCCATGTCCCATCCTAATTCTTGCCAACACGATCGGGCTCCCACGGGGCGATGAACTTGTTCGTGTGACAACTGCCGCAACAACCTCTAAATGCGCACTCTTAGTTCATCATTCTTTCTCCAGAACAGAGCCACGATAGATCGGTCCATTGATGCTTCGGTGCACCTGGGGTCGGATTAATCGGGTGCTTGACGACAATGCGGAGGAACCCCCAGTGGGTAGAGGTGAATATGTCCCATTCTCCCTCCACAAACTTATCCATTTGTTGTTGTCATGCAAAGGAGCCACTGTCCCGGAGGTTGTGGCCATGATTATTCTTCACCCTTTTTAGCAGGGAAGTGAGATCATCGAGAAAATGAATTTCTGGTTTGGGGAAATGAGCTTCTTGCATTGTTTTGCGGTAACCAAAGAGATAAGCGGAAGGAGGTGGTACCTCTGGTATCCTGTACAACTTATTTCCCAAAGTAACAATAACAGCACAAGGCCGAGACTCATACACCACATGACGCTTCCACAAGTATGGTTGTCCTAATAATACATCAGAAACATCAATAGGAACAACGTCGCATAATACCTCATCCGTGAAGGGCTTGATGCTATAGGGAAGGCGGCACTGCTGGCTGACGCGGAGATCTCGTCCTTGGTGAAGCCACCCGATGGTGTATGGATGTGGGTGAGCTGTGGTCGGCAAGTCCAACCGCTTCACGGCGTCTGCTGAAATGAGGTTCTTTTGGCTCCCATTGTCGACAATGAACTGTACAGGGGAGCCCTTTACCCACATCTGGGAGTGGAAGAGTCGTTCCTCCTCTGGATCTTCCGGTTCCTCCTTCTGGACCTTTGTAGTGGCAACAGTGGCGTTGGGCTCCGCATCGATAATCTGTTTCCCTTTTTCATTCCCCTTTTCAGGTTCTGATTCGGAGTCGGAGCATGCATCTTACTCAGAAGCCCTCATCTCGGCCACTAGCGACTGCTTGGCCCGACACTCACTTGTGTTGTGAGTGGAGCTCTTATGGAACTCACACCACTTTCCCGTGTCCTTCTTTGGCTTTGCGGTGCTGTTCTTTTCTTGTGGCTTTGATGAGTTGTCTTTAGCCGCCATGCCTTGGCTCGGTCCTTTGTTCTACGGTTTGGAAGCACCTTTCCCTTGCTTTTTATTCGCAGATCCAAAGTCTCGCTTCTTCTGCTTGAATTTCTGCTCAATCTTGGCAGCATACCGGTATGCCGTACCAAGCGAGGAGATGTCAAGGAACTCCATTTCCTCCTGAATGTATTTGTGCAGACAGCTGCGATACTTTAGCACTAGATGTTTCTCTGAATATTTGATACCCAACTTTGTGCGCAGGGTATGGAACATATTCGTCAGCTCATGCACATCTTGATCCCTTTGTTGTCGCAACGTGGTCCATTGTATGTACTTGTCCTCATAGCTCCCCACGGGATAGTACTGTTCCTTGACGACGTCTCGGAAAGAATTCCAATTTGGTACGGCCGAGAACAGAGAGGGTTCTGTCTGGTCCTTGTTCTCATAGTAGGTTTCCCACTAGTCCTTAACATGGGGGGTAGCTTTGAGGAGTGCAAAAATAATCTTCTCCCGGTCTGAAAAGTCATGAACCGAGAAATATCCTTCTAACAGATTCAACCATTTATCTACAGCATCTGTGTCTATTTGACCCTCAAATATGGGAATGTCAAAATTTACTTGTACCTTAAAAGGAGTCGCGCCTCCAGAGTGGCTGCTGGATGCAGATGCGCCGCCGGTGGGTAGCCGTTGAAGGATCTGAGCAAAGTTGTCCATCATCGCGTTCCTTTGTTTTTCGAGGGCCTCCTCGAGCAATATTTTGATAGGATCTCCTGCTCCCTCATCTTTCTTTTCGTCCCCCATGGGCGTCCGTCGAGGTTTGCGAGGCTGATCTTGCAAAGGTTCCACTAGATCGAGCCCTAGCTCCTTATACCCCGACCTCGTTGGGGACATGCAAAGAAGGATCGAGAAAAAGCAGACCGCTCTGATACCACTAATCCGGATTTATGCAGGAATGCAACAGAATAAACATATAACCATAAATACAGAGATGCAGCGGAAATAACACTTCATTTCATTAATATCAAAGAACTGAAATTTGCTTACAGACAGAATGGAAATAAAACTAGCTAGGGCGCTGGTAGCTATCTCTGAGAAGAGATGTGGCGGCTATAGGCCTCTGAAATGAGTTACAATGAGGCTCGAGGGCCTATTTATCATTTAGAAACAATGGGAAATCCTAAACAGCCAAAACCCTAACCCTAGGAGATGAAGCGCCAAACTATGGGCCCCGTTTGGGTAAATTGGTGTTTCAACTTCCCAGGGGCGTAACTTTGGCATACGATCTCCGTTTGACGCGTACCATACCTCGTTAGAAAGATCTATCCGAGGACTACAAATTTGGAACGAGCAACATCGGTCCATGGACCCATGTTGCTCTCCGTTTTCCAAAAAAACGTCGTTTAGGGCCTCAAAACGGCTCCGGAAGTTTAGGACCCGAAAAACTGCTAAAAATAGTAAACTGTGCCGAAACTGAAAAACTGAAATAGACAATGGTGGAGCCCCAAGTGGAATAGGTGGGTGACCACCAATATCCACCTGGATCATTCCTCCCCCCTTAGGAAGCAATGGTCCCCATTGCGTTAAATTCCTCCATGAGATGAGGAAATTTCTGCTGAACTTGGTCCCTGGTGAACCACTTTCCTTGGTGCAGGAGTTGGCCAGCTTTGACAACCCGATACAGTTGGATCTGCTGTTGACGAGTGTTCTTGATTTGCATGTCCATGATACAATCTGTGGTGGCCTATTCCATACAGTCTGGGTTTAACTCTGTTGGTGTGAGTTGTTCTGCAATGTCCGAGGTGTCCAGTAGAGGTGGAAAGTAAGGACGAAGGCGATCCACATTGAAGACTGGGTGCAGACTAAGGAATGGTGGAATACTAAGCTCGAAGGCATTGTTACCTACAGCCTTGGTGATGGTGTACGGCCCGTATCGGAGCGGGCGAAGCTTGCGGTGAGGTCCAGTGAGGCGCTCCTTCTGCAAATGTAGCCATACTTTGTCGCCCACCTGGAAGTGGTGTGGCACCCAGTGTTGATCATGGCGTTGCTTGTACTTCGCATTGGCTCTGTCCAATATATCATGAACCTGTTGGCGGATGTGTTGAATGCGCTCGATGAAGCTACTTTCTTTGTCAACTTCAGACTGGATGTGCGCTGAATCAGCCTGAGCAGCTGCAAATGGCATGGCTACGTCAATGGGACATAGTGGCTGGAATCCCAAGCCCACCTGAAAGGGGCTATGGCCGATTGAACTATGGAGAGCCCGATTATAACTATGTTGTACATAGGGGAGGCTCTCGTCCCATGTGCGTGGATGCTTTGAATTATACATGCACAAAATGTGTACAATCATTCTGTTGACGACCTCTGTCTGGCCATCTGTTTGGGGATGGAAAGCTGTGGACTTGGTGAGCTTTGTGTCCAACATTGACCAGAGGCTGGACCAAAATGTGCTGAGGAACCTGCTATCTCGATCTGATATGATAGACTGTGGGATCCCAAAGTGCACCCACACTCGTTCAAAGAAGAGTTTAGCAGTGGCTCCTGCTGTGATATTCTTCTTACAGGCCGCCATGATGGCCATCTTCGAGAATCTGTCAACGACCACGAAAACACAGTCATTTCCATTCTTAGTAGAAGGTAGGCCCGACATGTAATCCATGGAGATGGATTCCCACGGTCGACTAGGGGTAGGTAGTGGAGTATATAGGCCTTGCTTCTTGATGGTCGGTTTGGCAATGGCACAAGCAGTGCAGGATCTGATGTGCTTCTCGACATCCTTTCGAAGGTTCGGCCAATAGAAATGCTTCTGCAGGATTGCTACTATTTTCTCGACCCCGAAATGCCCAGCGACTCGATTGTAGTGTGCTTCCCATATCATCTTGGCACGCTCGCTTGAAGGAACACAAAGGTGTCCCATGTGACATAAAAGTGCATCTTGGAGGTGAAAATTTGGAACTTGCGTACCCCCCAAGAATGCCTTGTAAGTTTGGCCGAATTCTGGGTCACTCTCATAGAGAAGCGGCCAATCAGAAGTCTCGTGCCCACAAGAGTTGAGCACAGTGGTGAGCGCCACGATCGGTGGTCGGCTGAGGCAGTCTGCAACATGATTGGTGCTACCCTTCTTATACTTGATGTTCAAATGAAACTGTTGCAGATATGTATACCACTTCTGATGGCGATCATTCTGCAACTTCCCTTGTGTCTGTATGAACTGCAGGGGCCTGTGGTCTGTGTGGATGATTGTTTCCTTCCCCAAAATGTAATGCTTCCATTGTCGACAAGCTTGCACA